>PISX010000962.1:0-223972 GCA_004024625.1 Mellivora capensis
CCCCCCCCCCCCCCCCCCCCGCTTCTGCTTTGTATTCTGTTAGGCTTCCCAGGGTTCTGCGAGGCCCTCATCTCTGGCCCATCTAAACCCGGGGCAGGGGCTGCGGGTGGAGGGTACTTCCGGAATGGCAGGGAGCAGCGTCTGTTGGGACAGGACTCTTGCAACTGCCACCCCCTTTTAAGGGAGAAAAGGGCTTTGCACCCTCTCCCCACTTACTTCCAGAACATCAGTATCTCCCCAGAGTTTGGGCCGGGATGGGGGGTGGAGTGCTGGAGTTTGTGAGGAGAGGGACGTACTGCAGCTCCCCCCAGCGGACCAGTTCCCTTTAGGATATGGAAGCTGGGAATACCAAGTTTAGGCTGTTAAAGCTAGCAGGGACCTTGGAGATCACCTATGGACGAGGAAACCCAGACCCAGAGACTTTTAGGGCTTCGTCCAAGCCTTCATAGCCAGTTGTCACAGATGCCGGGCACACACTCAAGTTTCCCAGTTTCCAGCGCAGAGAGCATTTCTTGGCGTGAAGGTGAACTCAAGATAAATGTGAAGTCTCCTTATGTCTCCACTGAAAGCTTTGATGAGTCATGATTTCTGCCTTGGGAGTTAGCCAGACATCCGTTTTCCCCTGTGCCCCATTCTCCATTAGACTACCCTTTTACACTAAACTGGGAAGCCTATTTTTTTTTTAATATAAAATTGATTTGTTTGGTTTTAATCCTCTCATTCCTCCTCTTCTCCCTCTTCTAATTTTGCTTCCTTGGTGAAATGTTAAGTAAGCGCAACCTGCGAAGTTTTGCAGAAAAAGGATCTGCCCACATGAAGGTTGGGGGACAGCTTGCCTCCATGTAGAGACAGGATTGTGTGGTATTACATGTATTGTTGCAACTGGGAACATGCCAAAGGTTACGGATCACGTGAACGTGCGCTCCAATTTTCAGATGTTTTTACTAGTTGTCTGTGGCAGCCCCACTAGACCAGCCACTGCCTTTGAAAGGAAGAGTAGGGGACATTTCTTTTCCAGTTCCTTTCAAAACACTTTTCCTTATTGGTAGTTGGATTCTTTTCTTTTGTTGCTCAGAAGACTCAACAGTTCTTGAGTATGAGTAGTTCAGTCTAAGTGCTGCTGTAACTTCCTCTCTTCCTGGTTCTCCTTAGGCCAGCTGTGAGAGGATATCTTTTCTCAGATCCCTGATCCTACGCAAGTTCCTTAATAGTAGTTAGTTTGTCAGAGATGGAATACCTGGGGTCTGTTGGTTTGCTTGGAAGTGATCATCATTCCAAATAGGAAAAGCAAATTTTGAGGGGTGGACCCTGAGGTTCAGCGAGTGGGTGAAATTCCTCTTGGCCCCGAATAGGCAGGATGAGGGAGGTGAAACAAAAGCAAACTAGTATTTGGTACCAGTCCTGTCTTCATTCATATGGCAGAAAGTGGTTTTCCATTGTTTCAAAAGAGAGCTGAGTGTTCTCAGTCTTTTTTTCTTTGGGTGTTCTTTCTTGCTACTAAATTAAGCCCGAGGACATTCTTTTTACTTTTGTCCCTCTCATATTGTAGGTATTGATCTCTGGATTTGAAATGTTAATTTATAATTCTTCTCGAATAGAGATGAAGTACTTCTTGAAGGAGATAATTCAGGAAGTGGTATCCTGTGCACATTCTCTTCCCTGGAGAAGTCATTTTCTATGTTTTTATAATTATTTTCTGTAGAGGATATTATAAAGAAGGTGGAAATACAGGACTTTCCCCTAAGTTTGTTTGCTTCATAGACTTAATTAGGATTGAAAACAAAATTTAAAAATAAATAAATGGAACATAGGAAATTGTACTGCCTTACTCATTCCTGGAGGATGAGACATGCAAGAAAATCTTGAAATGACCCTAACATGTAGTTTGATAAGAAGATGCCCATGTTCCAAGTTTTCCAAGTTTTCCATTTACTTCAGGCAGACTTAACACAAAACCCAATTTTTTTATTGAGCCGAAATAAAATATCCATACAGAAAAGAGCACATATCTTAAGTTTGATGAATTTTCACAAGCTAAATACAACTGACTAACTGGCATCCAGATCAAGAAATAGAACATTACCAACACTCCACATACCTCTCACATATACCCTTCCACTCACTACGTCCCACTCCACCCCCACAATAAAAACTACCTTGACTTCTTACAGATATATTAGTTTGCCTGTTTTAAAAAATACCTAATGTGAGTGGAATAATTCAATATATAGTGTTGGGTATGGCTTCTTTCACTGATGTAACAACCTTCTAATAGGTCAAATAATTTGGATTTCCCTTTAAACATGGTGGGAATAGTTTAGCTTGCAGAAGTTAGTTCATCAGGGATTACTTAATACAATAGAATTAAAGAGAACACTGACAAAACAAGCTATACTTTCTCTGCTAATGATGGTCTGATGGGGGATAGCAGACAAGAGTAAAACGTCCAGCATGAAGCCAGTGTGGGATGAGCAAGGAGAATACCAAGGGGCTCCTTCCTCCGTGACTGTTCCAAGTGCATTTGACAGCCCCTCTGCTAGGGCCACCAACCCCGAATCAAAAGAAGTGCCTGGTCTCCATACTGATGTGACTGTGTTTGTTTTCCAGCTTTGAGCTACGATTTTTCATTGTTCATGAGTATATCACGTAAAGGCCAGAAGGCTTAGAAGAATGCTGTAGTGTCTGTGGTACTTTCTCCTGTCAGAGAAAGGAATGGATTGGGAACATGCACCTGTGATTTAACTGACTCCGCAGGACACAGAGTGGGGGATTTGTGATCATACAGTTACACCTTATTATACTGGATTTATTTGGGCAATAAATGATAAATATAGGATATAAATACATAATTATATATTTCATTGATCCCACATTTTCCAGTATAAATGAGTAGTACAGTATGAGTACAATATGTGCACATAATATACAAATTTAATATAAAAATCCATACATGTATAATACATGTAGTATGAAAATGTAAGTATATAGCTATAATATAAAACCATCTATGTACATATAAGGACTGGTGACAGTTCAAAGGTAAATTAGGGCCCCTAATCGTGTTGTCATTAGAATTTAGGCAGGGAGATGAAACACAGACAGAACTATAAGGCAATGTAGAAAGTTATGAATGCTACAAGAGAGGGATTTCTAATAAAATAGTTAACATTTATTGGGTCCTTCTATGTGCCGGGTGCTATGTTAAGCAAGTAACATACTTGATCTCATTTAATATTTTATAATTCCATGAACTGTGTATAACAGTGTAATTCTAACCATTTTGCAAATAGATACAGATATTAAGAGAGGATCAGGGAAGGCCTAAAGTGGGTATCTGGGGTGGACCTGGAGGATAAGTAGGATTTGGATTTGGGGAAAAAGGGGACAAAACAAGGAAGAGGGGAAAGGCCACCCATGTAGACTCTAAGACAATATTGTAGGATGAGCAGAAACAAGGATCCAGTTAAGTTCCACTATGGGAACAAAATCAGGGGATTTGTCTCTCAAACTGGAATCATGGGAGCTGTAAGTGGTTGAGAGCAGACTTGAAGAAAGCTGATGGGGCCATTCTCGTCTGATGTGATCTCCTCAAGGCCAAGCATGGGAACAACTGCACATTCCTTCAGGTGCAGCAGGCCTTGTTGAACTGCAGATGGGGAGATAGGGTTACAGCGCCAGACCGGACCCTGTCCCGGGGGCCTTGGTAAAGAGGTCAGACTTTCTTCCTTTCTTTTTCTTCTTCAAGATCAGATTTTCTAAATATCAGTTATTCCCGAAGTTTCATTTCTAGGCCTGCTGAATACTGTACGCAGAAAACTAATCAGATGTCAGGGCTATGTATAAATTCTTGCTATTCTTGTGTGTGAAGAAATGGATTAATGTTTTCCCAACCTTTCCAGCATGACCAGTGGATTCCACTTCTTTCTGTAACTTGACTGAGTCATTCATATTGATGTTTCCTTTTTTTCCCTTTTTTCCTTTCTTTCCTATCTTTTCCTTCCTTCTTTCTTTCCTCTCTCTCTCTCTTTCTTTCTCGTTCTTTCTTTCCTTTTCTTTTCTTTCTTCCTTCCTTCCTTCCTTCCTTCCTTCCTTCCTTCCTTCCTTCCTTTCCTTCTTTCTTCCTATAAGTATGTTGTCATGTTGCTTAAAGCCTAGTCATTGCTGTGAATGTTCATACTTCTGCAGTGATGTCAGTGAACATAATTTAACTTGTGTAAAACTTTTGTCTATTAACACTAAAAATAGTTTTATTGGTCACTTTTAAGTAATAACTACACTGAAGGAAAGAAATCACTCAGTTATACATGTGATCTGGGACACTTTAATATGCTTGAATATTTGGTTTAATGAGTGATGAATTCAGTTTTATTTCTAGAATCTCCTGTTAGTAGTTATTTATTACCTGTTTGAAAGGATTGTGATCTTTACCTTTGTAAATAGTTATTCATATGGACCAAGTAGTCATCTGTAAATGAAAAATGACAAAGAATGCGCTTGGCATTTGCCGTATTTTGCTACATATGTATCTCCTCATATGAGGTTTTGTCTTGTTTTTGAAAGAAAAGCCAGTTACTCTTCTTTTATATTTCTGAAGAGGCCTTTGTGTCTCAAACCATGGCTGTGTGGAGTTCCCTCTTCGCGCGGAGTTCCCTCTTTGCAATTCAGGTAATTAATTCAGTGGTGACATCATAAGGAATGTGTTCATTTTTCCATTTCAAATTCCTCTTCATTGGATCTGATGGTTAATTCATAGTAAGAACACATTTTGAAAAACTCAGTTCTCAAAGGCGGTTACGTGTTAATTGAAACTTGTACCCCCTTAGCATTGTAAGAAGGAAATTCTCTTTCAGGGAAGGTCCTCTACCTTCTGCAGTGAGGAATCACTACAATTGTGGGTCGTTTTGATCCTAATTCTGTTAGTTGGTTGATTTTTGATGTTTATAGAGCACAAGTGATTAGTGATATTCATTGAGTCGAATGCACAGTGAAAAGATAGCAGAGGTAGAATGACAGCTTTGTACTGGTGAATCCTTATGTTTTATAAAGATAAAAATGATGAGCTTTTAGATCCTTTGCTCATTACAGCTGTATTTTGATATTTGTTTTACTTTGGTTCAAGTCTGTCTATACCTGCACCTTTTCTTTTTGTTAGGTGCCTGGGCATGCTTTTGTAACAGTGATTTTTATGCCTTTTTGACTGTAACTCACCATATAACCTATTTTTCATCTTACCCAATATACACTATATGCATTGAAGATATACAGACATGTACACTCACAAGTAACTGAAACAAAATCATACTTAACCATTGGTACAGTTGATGTACTCTGGCAGCTTCTATTTTGTTCTAGTCAGTTCTATTTCATTAAAAAACATATTTTCCATTGAATAATTGATTTCAGTGCCTACCAACAGATTGCAACCAGTGTGAGAAACACTGCTTTAAAAAGAGCCCTTTGTTAAACATAGATCTAGGAACTTAGGGCCATGCATGGTTACCTTTCTGAACATATCTATGTTTGTCTTAAAAATCTTTTTGGTTCCAAGTACATTCTCATTTTCTGTGATTTCTTACAGTCCTAATTATTCCCCTCTCCCTGCCATTTGTGATAGGGCCACAGATTTCTAGAACTTTCTATACTCATTGATGAGTTAATGATTGAGGCAAAGTAAATGAAACATTTATAGGTAATTACTACTAAAATTAGTGACATTCAGTAAGCTGGGGGGTGGTCTGAGAGTTGTATAGATGAAAAAGTATGGCAAACAGATTCTAAGAGAGGTTACTGAATTTTTAATATTGCCCTCCGGTAGTATTTTCCTGATGATACGGGATTTCTTTTAGCAGTCTTTAATCACAGCCTTTGCGTGGCAGGTTGCCGATTCTGCTTTGATTTTTAAGTTAGGATTGGCTGACTTAGAGACTAGATTCCTGAATTGGACTTGATCTTTTTCTCCTACTTCTGTCCCTCTTCCCCTTTCCTCTTGCCTTTCTTTCCTTTGTCCATATTTACTACCTGCAGCATTTGGCATATCAAAGCCATTAACTTAAATTTAAAAGGGCACTGCCAGATGTTTTACTCCCTACTTAGGGAAGATTATTTTCATTGAGAAAATTTTATAAAATGTAAAAATTAAAAAATTAAAATGTGTATATCTCTAGATAGCTAAGGGTTGAAATCCACAGCTAAGACAATCAGGAACTCTATTTGATGGGATCCATAATGTGCATTACATTATCTTTTCTGAGTGGTCTTTGAAAGAATGGTCTTGAATCCCTGGAGGGAATAGTGATTTGTCTTCATATTTGTAATTGATATAACTCAGCCCTAAACCTCTTTGATTTGTAAGATTGTATTTTATTGGTGATTATATTGCTTGAATAATGTGTGTACATCTTAGTGTTCGGAATAAGTATGTTAACATTCTTAGCATTTCTGACATCAGACCTTGGTAGTACCTACATGACTGTATAATCCATCCGTGGTAACTACCAGGTGTAGCCTCTGTAGCTTGTGCTCGATGTCCCACTACTGTGGAAGTATCCCACCCAGCCCTGTTTCCGTGTAACTTCTGTTGTAACGTCTGTGAATCTGTCAGTCTCACCGAATAAAGTTATGAAACCACAGAAATGATCAGCTCCACTTTGTTGTGGATTACTTTATCATAACATAGCACACTCCCTTTCAACTTAGAGACATGATACTGTACACGTCCAATGCATTTCCTCTGTAATACCCTCCTGTTTCACAGGTGCATGTTTGCACTTTCCTCTTGTTAAAATTGCAGACGAATGATTTTGATTTATTGGTTTCATCTAATATAGCCGTGTTTATATTGTTGCCAATAAAATGACTTACACGATTGGTTTTTGTTTATACAATCTTTTCTGAGGAGTCAGTCACCTGTGTTAGGACAAGGTACATTCTGCTGATTAAAATGAACTCCTGGGATCTAAGAACATTCAGCTCTATCTGTCCTTGATTGAATTGCAAAATGTGCTTCACACTGCAGCCGTGCATGAGAATAACTTAAATTATCTGTCAATAGGCTTTTCATTTCTATATTCTTCTGGCTACAAAAGCCCTAACCAAGAGAAGCGCAGGGGAATAGCTTGCGCCTATTAATGATGAAGGCAGTGATGTTGAAAAGGCAGTTAATGAAATTATAGAATCATTAACCCGAAGGGAAAAAAATAAAAAGAATCAATAAAAACCCGATTTTAGATGGCTTAGATGTATATAGCAGAAACAGTTCAGGAGCATTTTTGTTTGCTGACCAGTATTTTGTGTCTCATTATCAGATTTTCTATGCAGGTTAAGAAACGCTTGTGGCATAAGCAATGGAAAATGTAACAAAGGCTAAATGTAGCCTAAGGAAATGAAACAATGTATGAAAATTAATAATTAACTGGCTCATCAGATGAATTATGACTCTAGATGAGTTTATTAATGATATTTACTAAGAAAGGGCTTTTGGCTATAAATAGGCGTTATGGAACTTGTGTTTTTGGAATTTTCTTGAATGGCTGAGTTAACATTGCTTTTCACTTGTTGGATCTTTTTAAAATCTGAGACAGCGCCTGGAGCCTTGGGTAGAAGGTAGAGTCATGATTTTGTATTTTGATCAAAGTCGTAGCTTTTTCAAAACAGTGAAATTATTAAATGGTTTTGTGCCTTAGTTTCCTTAAGAGTTAAGTAATTACCTTTCTGACCTGACTTACAGGAGCATGTTTTAGGAGTTTGAAAGTGGTCAACAGGAAAGATTTATTAACTTATGCTGACTCATTTAACAGAACGAGCATTTTCATTGTTTGAACAGACAGAGCATTGAAACTCTAAATGTATCACTATGTCAGATCCAAAGTACCCTAAATTTGTACTTTCGGATGTTCCTTGCATCCTTGCATTTTCTCTTTTCTTTTCTTTTCTTTCTTTCTTTCTTTCTTTTTTTTTTGTTCCTGTTGACAGCTTTGGGTAGGCAGTGGGTGGAGGGTGGAGGAGAAAGTAATTCTGGAGAACTAGAACAATTTTTTTTTTTTTTTAAAGAAAGATAGTGTGCAGGCAGAGGAGGGAGGGGCAGAAGGAGAGGGAGAATCTCAAGCAGACTCCCCATGGAGTGTGGAGCCAGATGTGGGGCTTGATCTCATGACCCTGAGATCATGACCTGAGCCAAAATCAAGGATCGGGCGCTCAACCGATTACACTACCCAGGCGCTCCTTGAATAGGTTTTTAAATAGAAAAATGATCTGCCAGTGGAATGCTACCAGTTAGGTTTTGATATTGATTAGTTGTGATTTTGTTTTTTGGCAAAGTGTAGGCAAATTTTATCCCAAGATCCATTTATTAAGGTAAGTGTTGTCTTACAACACACTGCTGAGGTGAGAACCTCCTACCAGCTCTTGCTTTGATGGAGTGGATGAAGATTACTATTTTTGCTTCCATGTCTGCTCTGTCCTCTTGATTTAAGTGCCATAGATATAAAATCTACAGATTTATCTTTGATCATCTTAAGTGGGTATTTTTGATAATCTTCCTTATCTTGATTATCTGGGGGATCAGAATTTCAAGAGACTGTAGTGCTTATTGTCAGCTTCCTCGTTTTATGGATGAAATCTGTAAGCCCAGGAAGTTATAAATGATTTGCTAGAAGTAGAACTCAGGTGTCCTGGCACTCTGACTCAGTAAGGATGAATCTTCCTTAAAAGTTAGCAGTTTATTCCTTTTTTGTTACACGTGGACTTAGGATTATAAATGATCACAGGGCCTTGCTAAAAATATATAAAAGTACTATAATACTGACAGATAAAATTGATTTTTAAATTCTAGTTTCTAATGCTTGAAATATCTGTTGGCATAATTAATGTGAAAACTGGGTTATTAGGCATATTTTCACATAGAGTTTATTTTATTTTTGCCTTGAGGCTGGTGTTCTTAGCTTGTATGCCATTGTCTTACTGGTGTTTCTTTATGGCATTAATCACTTTACTTTCTGGTTTTGCCTTTTTAGTGATAAAATTTAAGTGCATTTTTGTTATTGTTGTTGTTATGTTCAACCTAAAGCTATTTAAAACAGGAGTACAGTTTATAAATAAAATAAAATGAAAGTCCAGTTTGACAGGCTGGTATGAGTGTCTGATACTTAATTAACTTCTCTGCATGTTAATTATTTTTCTTGCAGACTCACCCTCTTAATGATCTAACCTAATGCTAAGTACCTACTTACGTCTTTTTATCCAGATTTTTGCTTGTATGTGATCTTGCTGCCAAAGAGGACTCCTTTGTTTTAAAAAACCTGTAAGTGGGCATAGTCTACAAATCTACAGACACTTGTCTCATGGACTCAGGGTGACTCATAGTGCCAGTCATGTTGGATGATTCCTCATTTTCAGCAAATTGCCAATACAGCACATATACTTAATTATTTATTTTAGCTGGTGCTGAATAAGTGTTCTCTTCTGCAAGGTTCAGAGTACTCGGAAAATACAGTTTTATGAATGCGTGGAGAATAGATGGGAAACATCCTCTGGTAAAGCACAGAGACATGAAATGATTGTTGTTCATAGTCAACCCACAACTCAGCAGACCAGCTGAGTTCCTTTTTCTTTTTTACACTGGAGTTCTTAAATGGACATAGTAGTGAAGGCATTGGGATTTTTGATACTAGGGTTCACTTCTTAATCTTCCATGAAACAACTTAAGCTTAAAACATAGGGCACCTGGGTGGCTCAGTTGGTTAGGCAACTGCCTTTGGCTCAGGTCATGATCCTAGAATCCCAGGATCGGGTCCCACATCCGGCTCTTTGCTCAGTGGGGAGTTGCCTTCTCCTGACCCTCCCCCTCTCGTGCTCTCTCTCTCTCAAATAAATAAATAAAATCTTTTAAAAAAAGCTTAAGGCATGAAAAAGCTTTAAGCATAAAACAAACCTTATCAGGTTTGGCTGAGCTGGGTTTCCTTGTCCATTCTTGGTGACGGTAGTGGAGAGAAGGGCAGGAGCCAGACCTCAGAGCATTTCTTAGGACTGGATGGCATGGCAGTATGAAATGTGACAGACCGATAGAATTCTTAATAAAGTAGAGAATTGGCAAAGATGAGGAAAACATTCCAAATGTTATATTGTTAGTAATTTTTGAAGTTTCTCAATATTCAGGCACACAGAGTAAACTTTGCAGAGGGCAGAGTTAGTGCTTGATTTTTGATTTTCTAAAAGGATAAAGAAGAAGAAAAAAAAACCCCTCTTCACAGAGGGTTTTCCCTCTGTGCTGTTCTGTCCCTAATGTCGAATGGAGCCATTTGCTTGGGCGCTGGCTGGAAATAATTGTCTAAGACATGGAGTGGATCATATAGACAAAGTAGGAATCATCCAGCTGAGAATATCTGACCACTTGCTGCTTTGCACTCAGTCATCTCTCCTGTATTTGTTCAGCTTTGGCTTCTTTTCATGACGATCATATCTGTGCAAAAGAATACAAAGTGTGACTTTGTTTGTCAATCATTTGGAATAGTGATGCTTAGTCACCTCGAGTCTGTGTATGTTTTGGGGAGCTGTTGGTTAAGGGAGGGAAGAACTTCCCTGAAGATTTGTAACCAGGGAGTACTGACATTATGTCCTGTGGTCGTATCAGTGCTGTTGGCTCTCTCTTCGCCACTTGAGGAATGGGGTGCTGGGATGGCAGACGGAGTTACGTTTGTGGAACCATGGTTGATTTACTGTGTGTGGTGTATGGTGAACACACTTACCTTTAGAAGGGCTCTTCTTGCAGGATGCTTCCCATAAAGTGTTTTGCACAGACTTTTCCTTTTCTAGGATCTTGGTAGAAGGTGAGAGTATTATGTTGATTCTGTTTCCATCCCCATAACTCAGAATCGTTAGGGAACCAAGACTCTGATGCTGCTGTGAGTGTTTGAATATGTGGGTACATGATGTCTTTGCGAGAGTCCCAAACTCCCGTTTTTATCTTTTGTAAGCCTAGGGACTGAAAACTTTGCTCTTATGGTAAAAATCAGACATGGTTTAATATCCTCATAATCTCATTTAGAGGCCATATCAGCCTTTTGCTTGTTTATTGAAAAATTGGGAGCATTGGTCTCAGAGATCATGGAGGTAATGCTTTGGGTTTCCCAAGACTCACTGTAGCAAAAGTGAACTAGTATGGACAGATCCTCTACGGAGCAAAGTAAGTTTCATTTTGCAAGCTGGCACCAGTTGATTGGTTGTGGTTGCCAAGAGCACTGTATTGAGAAGGGCTCAGTGGCAAACAAAACAATACAGTGATCCATAATCCATGTCTACCATGAACGCAGAAGGGGAGAGGGCCTGCCAGTGACCCATGTGTTTGATGACCCCGCTTTACATAAAAGGCCATTTTGCTAAGAGTGCTTCTTTTCTTCCTATGAATGCTACACAGGTTGAAAACTCACTGTGATCTATTTTCATTTTTACTTTTAAAAATGCCTGCATTTATTTTTTTAAACAGGCTAATATCCCACACCATGGATAACTTATTGGACTTTGCCTGAAAGGAGTCATTAGTGCCATTGGATATTTGACCATCCTGGCCACAGGTTTTTTCAGAATGAATGGAAGGTCATGCAGCATGAGTCTCCACCGGACATCAGGAACCCCACAGGGGCCTGGGATGGTCAGTGGCCAACACATTCCTCCCATCCGAGCCCACTCTGGGACTCCTGGCCCCTCGTCCTGTGGCAGCACAGCGAGCCCTGCCCTCGGAAGCCTTGCTAACAGCCTCCATCTCAAGATGCCCTCAGGAGGAGGGATGGCTCCTCAGAGCAACATGGCCGAGAGCCCCCTCCATCTGCCTGCCTTGAGCCCCAGGAGACAAGTGCTCACCAATGGGAAGCCACGATTCCAGGCCGCCCAGGCTGGAGGCATGTCAGGGCCACACACTTTAAAGCCAAAGCAGCAGGAGTTTGGAAGTCCTTTTCCTCCAAATCCTGGGAAAGGTAGGATTGTCTTTCTGGGATCTTTTAAAAGAGGAAACGATTTTTTTCTCCTTTCCAGATTTTTCTCTGCCAGCAAATCTTATGGAAAACTACAGGATTGAATGTCAGGGTCAAAGCTGATGGTGTCACAATGATCCGTAGCTTCCCTGCTGAGGGGTAGATGTGTAGGTGCATGGGAAGGGGAGGAGGCCACAGTGGTAAATGTGATACCTCGTGGAACTGTGAAGCAGGGTGGAAGGCGAGACAGGGAGCTCAGAAACAGGGAGTGAGGGTGCGTGGTGGTAGAGGCAGGGAAGAGCTGGTGTAGCGAGTCTCCACCCGCGAGATGCATGGAGGGACAGGATTCCCTGGGCCACGGTGGAGAGGGGTGGCCAGAGCCGTCAGCATGCATGTTGGTGCCAGAAGAAAGGTTTGGAAAGAAAAGGATAAAAAGGGAGAAAGCTTAACAGCCAATAAAGTGAGGACTTAGTACATAGAAATGATAAAAAATTATTCTAAGAGCAGAACCCTTAAGTTTTGTGATACAGCTGGTGACAAGAGGGAAGGAAGCTAGAAGAGAATAATGAAAGGATGTATTTTGGGGTTTGTAGAGAACTAGACACTTGGTTAATTTGAAATACAGAGAGAGAGTGTGCTTTTAATTCAGTAGTGTTTGAATAATGTAAATTTTAAATCATGGAATAATTGTTGGAGAATAGCAAATTATTTGAACGGCATACTCTGTAGAAACTGGTGTTGACTTAATGGGTGATATTGCACATGCAATATATATTTGGGCTAGAAAAAGGGAGAGTATGTACCTCATGTGAAATAATAGCTTTGTTATGTAAAATAGAACAATACTATATGCCCTTAGGTATTTTTAGCATCTGGTTTTAAATGTTTATATTAAGTGTGTACACTGCTAAATAAGATTATTAGCACCTTGAATAGCCATTGACCCAGTTAACTCATAACTCACCCACCCAGTTCAGGTGAATAATTATTTGTATCCTTAAAGTTGTTTTAGTGTCTGTGTATTTCTCTGCATGGTGTAAATGGGCAGATTAAGAAAAAACCCTAAACCCTAAACTATAAAACCTTAAAGTATAAGAAACCATATATGTAGCTTTTTTCTTTTCTTATTTATCTTGGTTTAGGTTTGGTTTTAGATTGCTTTATTTCCTACACCTACTGATATTTAGTGTACATATAGGAAAAACTTTCCTTGGGGGTGCATCCAAGATGGCTACGTCATTGTCAGGTCCATGGTAAGGCAAACTGTGATGTCAAGCTCGTGTGTGTGGATTTTCAGGGGCAGAGGCCTAGTAAAGTCTTGCAGCTCTTGCTTGTCTAATGAACTGTATGTAGCTTGCTTTCATCACATATACTTGCGTTGAATCCTGGCTGGCATTATTAATGCTGATTATATAATAACTTCTCTTATTATGTTATAACTGGGCATGCGTCAGCTACTGTATTGAGTGCTTCCAATGTAAAAATCTCAGTTATCCCTCACAGCAGCCCCGAGTTGTTTGCTAGTGTTGATTAACTGATAAAGGAGCTAAGGTCTAGAAAGAATAAATAACTTCAGCATTGCCATCAGTAAGGAGGTTGGGGGTATTACTTTGATGGTGACCAGAAGTGGTTATAATTATATTCATAGCTAAAAAAAAAAATTGTTTCCAGTAATTCAGGGATAGTGAACTGTCAGGGTTAATACTTCTTGGAACTCTTGTAAAAATTAGTGCTGTCTCCTGGTTATTCTTTTTTCAACTTTCTGGCTCCTTGCTCAGCTTCCAAGTTTATGGTGCCTGTTCTGGATCTGCAGGGTTGGGGTATGCTTGAGCATGGATTGGGGGTTGAGGATAACTGTATTATTATCCCCTCTAGCCTTGGAGCTTGGCTACCGCTCTGGATGGTGCCAGCAATGGCTGAATGTGCCCCTTTCAGGTCTTGATTAACAGTTCCTAAGCTAAGCCAATAACTGGTTGAGAATGGTGATCTAGGACTGTTTGAACTTCATTTAATCATTTACTCAAGAGATAATTATTGAGGATGTATTAAAGGTGAGCCACTGTTCTGGGGATACAGTAGCTAATAAAACATAGTCCTGGCCCTCAAGGAGTTAGGAGAATTCGGACAAATAAATGGGCAGTTAAAATAAAGCACAGTTAAAGCTCTGATGGGGATACACTGACAGCAGTAGGGCAACATTTGGAGGTTTCCCAGCCCATGCTTGATAAATGGATCCAGGAGGAGAGTAGGGTATCTGGGCAGACACCTGAAGGGTAAGGAGCTAGCCTTGCAATCATGCAAATTGTATGTCTGTGTGTGTTGGAGGGGAGAGAGGAGGCTGTCTTGAACTTGTTCTGGATAGACAGAAAATCACCCTCAAAACCTGAAGGGAAGAGATCATGGTGTGTTTCATTAATTTCTGCCTGATTCCACACTGGGGGTATAGAGACTATGGTTAGACACGAGACTGGGGAAGAATAAATAGAGGCCAGATGAAGGTTATGGAGGAGATGACAAGGAGTTTGGACCTATCTTGAGCACATTGGTACATTGGTGAGCTGTGCAAGGGTTTGACCTTGGGGATCCTGTGATGCGATGATATGATGAACTTGAGGGTGACCTCTCTCTGAGGCTTTTGTCATGAATTACTGACAGTGCCCTGAGCCCGGGATAGGTACTAAATGACCTGTGACTGTGGGTGTTATTAGTTAGGGCTCTCTGGAGAAACAGAACCAACAGGAAATGTATCTGTGCCTGAATGTGAGCCATCCCTGTGTCCATAACCTGTGTCCGAATAGATTACAGAGGCTGACAGTTCCCAAGACGCGGGAGACGAGTCAGCAAGCTGAAGACCCAGGCTGGCTGATGGTGTAGGTCCAGTCTGAGTCTGAAGGCCTGGAACAAGGAGGGGCAGTGGTTTGTAGTTCCCTTCTGGAGGACAGCAGCTTTGAGACCCAGGACGAAATGATGCTTCAGTTTGAGTCCAGAGGCAGGAAAAAAGCTGATATCCCAGTTTGTAAGCAGTCATTCAGGGAGGGATTCTTTCTTACTTGCTGGAAGGTCAGCCTTTTGTTCCCTTCAGGCCTTCAGCTATTGGGGTGAGGCCTGTCAACATTAGGAAGAGTTATCTGTTTTACTCAGTCTACTGATTGAATGTAAATCTCATCTGAAAACCCTCCCAGAAACACCTGGAAAAGTATTGAGTCAAATATCTGGGCACCTTATGAGCCACTCAAGTTGATGTATAAAACCAACCATCACAGTGAGGGGGTACCATTGCTTTGGGGCCAAGCACAGTTTACATGGTGGTGAAGAAAATACATTTTCTAAGCCTTGAGGGTCATTATACCATCTCTCAGGAATCCAGAGGAACTGTGTATAGGAAATACATCATTTAAGGACTGCCACACAGTCAGATATCTGACTTAAAGACTGGAGAGCTAGACAGATCTCCAGTGGGAGCCTCATGAGAAATATAAATTTAATTGTAGTGTTTATGTTACTTAATTAAGGATTGAGTTCTACTCAACTGAAAGCTCAAAAAACAGTGACTTTCACATTGTGGAGCATAGTTCTCAAATAGTGTGCCAAGGACACTGGAGTACCACAGAAAACTCAGGGGGAACCATGGGATAATTTTAATTTTGAAGGCAACAGAAGTATTTATGGCATCCTTTGGGCACCAGGCAAACTATTAGCTTGAGGAGGTTCACAGTTTCAACATGAAATTGTACTATATCTTTTAGTGATATCATATCCGCTTTCAGTAGCTGTGATAAAAAAGCTATTACTCTGTAGGCCAAAAGGTGGAAGCAACCCAAGTGTAGGCAGATGAGTGGATAAAGAATATGTATGTCTTATACCTATAGTGGAATAATATGCAGCCTTAAAAGGAAGGAAATTCTGACATATGCTACAATATGGATGAACCTGGAAGACATTATGCTGAGTCAATTATGCCTGGCACAAAAGCACAGATATTGTATGATTCCTCTTATACAAGGTTCCTAGAAGAGTGAAATTATAAAGACAAAAAGTAGAATGGCGTTTGCTGTGGATGGGAGGAAGGGGGGCATGGTAAGTTAGAGTTGAGTGGGGACAGTTTCAGTTTGGGAAGATGAAAGAGTTCTGGAGATGCATGGTGGTGATGGTTTCCCAGCAGTGTGAATGTACTTAATATACACTTAAAAATAGTTAAGATTGGGGATGCCTGGCTAGCTCAGTTGGTGGAGTGTGTGACTCTTGATCTCGGGGTCCTGAGTTTAAGCCCCACATGGGGTATAGAAATTATTTCAATAAATAATTAAACTAAGATAAAAAAATTGGATAAGATGTTAAATTTTATGTTATGTGTATTTTATCACAATAATAAAGACAAGCAAGTTCTAAGTGAAAATCAGCATGGAATGGGAACTGAGGTGGCAGTATTCAATCTGATTCGAAGAACTGAAGTAGTAGAGGGCACAGTTAGAATGCATATCCCACCAGGAAGACTGGTTATTTAAGAATGAAATTAAAATACTTTTATTCTTAATTTATGTATATTATTTTTTTCAAACAGCTAATAGGTTGTTGGTACTTAAATACTATTAACTTGTTGGCACCGAAGTACTTAATAAAGGGTAGTGTTAGTTGTTTCTTTTGGCCTAGGGGCACCATGAAAAAATTACTGAGATGCTAAGAATGCCATGAACTGAGAACATTTGGGAAGTTGTGTCACAGGAGTTAGTTTTTCTTACACAAAGAGCAGCCCAGGGTCAGTGATGCTGCTAATGGTTAGAAGCTCAGGGATGTCAGGTCCACGGGCATGGAGCTTCCCTTTGCATTTCCATAGCTCTGCTCCTGCTGTGGTATCTGTCATCTGAGAAGAGTGAAGGAGGAAGGACAAAAAGGCAGAAGGGTGAAAGGGACAACTCCCTCCAAATCAACCCTCTTTAACTGGCTTTCCCAGGAGCCCCACCCGACTATCCCTACTTAGTCAGTTGCACATAACTTACTTTTAAATAAAACTCATTCTTTGTTCCTGAATTTATCTTTATAAAAAAAGCTAGATTTTATCTTATTTTGTATTGTTCTATTATATTTTATTTCACTTTTTAGCATTTGCTATCTTTTTCTCTCTCAAGGAAGTCGAACCACATGTAAGTAAGTTGCAGACATTGGGACCCTTCACCCCCAAATGCTAAGCAGGTGTCTTTCATGTTGTACAACTGGGATACATGAGTAATAGCCAAGGAATTTACCTGTGATAAAACCGTATTGCTTATATAGAGTTATATCTTAAAATATAATACATATTTAAATTCATAATCAAATTATTCTTATATTATTTTATATACATTTTTCTTTTTTTTAATGATTTTATTTATTTATTTGACAGAGATCACAAGTAGACAGAGAGGCAGGCAGAGAGAGAAGGGGAGGCAGGCTCCCTGCTGAGCAGAGAGCCCGATACGGGGCTCCATCCCAGGACCCCAGGATCATGACCTGAGCCAAAGGCAGAGGCTTTGACCCACTGAGCCATCTGGCACTCTGATATTATTATTTTATATTTTATTTTACTTATCATACTGTTTTCCTCCCACTTATAGCCCACATGTCCTCTGTAGCTATTCTTTTCTTTTGATTCAGGATCCAGTCAAGAGCCCTGCATTACAGGGCACCTGGGTGGCTAGGTGGGTTAAGTGCCCAATTCTTGATCTCGGCTCAGGTCTTGATCTCACGGTTGTGGGTTTGAGCACCATGTTGGACTCCACACTGAGCATGGAGCCTACTTAAAAAAAAAAAAAAAAAAGTAAAAAAGAACTAAAGAACCCTGCCTTATGTTTGGTTGTCATGTCTCTTTAGTCTTCTTTTTCCTAGAGTGGCCCTCTACCCCTGTCATTTGTGTTTCTTGACAAAATATGTTGATATTTTGGAGTTCAGGTTAGTTGTCTTGTCTCACAACTGGCTTCATCTGATAATTTCCTTCTGATTCAGTTTGGGTTAAACGTTTTTGACAGGAGTACTGTGTAGGTTATTTGTGGATTATATATACTGGGAGCACTGAATGCTCATTTGCCACGGTGTTTGTGATGCTGCTTTTGATCATCTGGCGAAGGTGGTATCCCCAGGATTTCTGCACTGTGGACACTTTCCCTTTCAAAATTCATACACAATCTTATGCAGATATATTGTTCTCTATCAATGATGCCTGTGTGAATCAGTTACTACATTATTAACTGCGTAACGGTGGTTTTCTCATTCCAGTATTCCTTCTGTATTTATTAGTCGGTATTCTTCTGGAAAGAGGAACTTCTTTTTCTCCTTTTTTTTTTTTTGTTTTGGGAATCACTACAGACCTCAGGTATTCTTTTTAAAAAGTCCCTGTGCCAAAATTCATTACCATCACTGATCTTTTTGATGCTGACATTGTCCCAGATTTGGCAGGTGGGAGCCCCTTCAAGCCAGCCCCAATGCCCTTTCGCTATGTTGCCATGAAGCACTTCCTTGCTTTCACACAGAGCAAGATATTCCAGACCTACTAGTACTTCCCTGCCCTGGACCTGGAGTCAGCCATTTTTCAATTGGTTCCCTTCTGGTGGGAAATACTTAGAAAACCGGATGAAGGCATGTTTGTATTGTCTCTGGGGTGTCTTTGCCTCTAAGTCCTGTGTGTGGACAGAGTTAGGAAATCTATCAGAAGGTGATGTGTTCCCATTGAAACACGGCATTACAGAGTTCTTCCTCACACTTCTCATTGCACACGTGGTAGTGGGATGCTTGGTTCTCAGCAACATCAGTGTATTTGTTTATGGGCTCTGTCCTACAATGAGGAGTTCCTTATAGCTTTGCATTTCTAAGATAGCAGAAATTAGTTTTAGAAATGATTTTTTACTACATGTAAATTTTTCATATACTGAGATGAGAATGTTTGTGTTTATCTGAGTCACCAAGTGAGCATGAACCGTGTTCCACTGTGGGCTACTTCCAGGCCCTGCGAGGCCCTCAGTTATATTGTACCAAGAATGGCATTTCTCTCTACTTCCTGTTCAGCAGTTATGAATTGTAATTAGACTGGCAGAAATGCATTTTTCAAAGCATCTGGGAAATCAGTTTTATGATCCCCACTTTAAGCACATTTGACACAGCTATTTAAATATTTAAGACAATTCCACATTTGCAGTACCCGTAGGACTGTCTAATTGGGAAGATTTTCATTGTAAAGGTTTTTTATTTTACTTTAGGGCCTCTGACATTTTTTGTTGGGCTCTGCTGTCCTTGGAGACAAAGGGAGTTAGTTATTCATTAGCGCTTGTGGGTTATTCATTATTGTTGGTCAGAAAAAGCAGAATAATATCAACAAAGGACACTAACTAATTGGGATTAAAAAACTCTTTTGTATAACTTAAGGCTGGTGTCTCTTGTAAAGACCTGGTCTTAAAAAAACAATGTGTTGTGTGAACCTGGGAGGTCTAGAAACTAAGTGTACTTTAAATAATACATCAAGTTTTGTTTTGATTTTTTTACTGTTTGTGGTTTGCTAATTCAGTGGGTTATAACCTGCAGCTTAGGCTAGAGCTTGATTCCCTAGTTGGTCAGCTAGCTTCAGATCCCCCCCCACCACTGCCACATTCTAAATTTTAAAACACTGTCACTGATTTAGAATGTTACTTTCCTATAATCATTCCTTTACTTATGCTTACTTCTGGACAAACAGGTAATGGAAAAAAAAATTGGCCAACACCAGTCAGTGAACTGTGTTGAATGTTGTCATGCTAGCACTGGGGCAGGAATAGCGACTGGGATCTCATGTTTTTGAAGAGATGCAGTTACTGTATTAGTTAATGAAAGTTGGGGCAAAATATTTGGTTACCTTTTTTTTTTTCACTTCAGCTTTTTAATCATTTTATTTCCTTGCACTTCCAATGTGGCTTCCTGCAGAATTAGAGCAAATAAAGTTAATATTCCATAAAGGGTTCCAAAAATAACCGGTCAGAGACCGAAGGCATTATTCCAGTTGAGGTAGCCGGAGTTCTCATTTGGTCTCGCCAACAAAGCAGGCGAAACACAGCGTTTGCTTTTGTTTACTCTTTGGGCTCCACAGGCTACCCTTCGTGTGATGCACGGAGGCAGCGTGTAGGTGACTGTCCACCTGTCAAAGAACATATTCCTTTAGCGCTCCCCGCCCCCCAGACACGCCTCACGGACTGTAGGATACCAGGCTGGAAGGTACCATCCACTTGTCACCTGTAGCATTTTCTTAGACTGTTAAAGAGCAGCAGCTTCGGACTTTCACAGAGCTCTGTAGTTCACAAACTTGCATATTGTCTCCTGTGACTGGATTAAAGGCTCCTTCTGAGGAGGCTGGGCAAGTGTGATTGGCCCTATTTTAGGGACTGAGAGACTGAGGCTCAGTTTGCTGGAGATCTCATTCTCCGTATGACATGTGGGTTGACTCAGTGGGACTCCAGTCTGAGAGCTCCTGCTGTGGGAGTTCTGAGAAGCCTTGTCCCCTTTTTCCCCTTAGAGGTCACAGTTGCTGCCATTCCGGAATGAGGATGTGTACTGTTCAGCTGCTGTGTCCATCCATGAGCTGAGGAAATGGGCCCTTGCTCCTGTTTTGGAAAACTAGACTTGACAATTTCCAGTAACAGGCCCTTCTGAGCAGAGAGAGCAGTTCTGCCTGGGCAGGAATGAGGGGCCCCCTGTGTGACACGAGTGTCATAGAAGGAGTATGCAGAAGTAGCTTTGCACACCTCTGTTAATGACGTCTTTAGACCTGGGCAGGAGGGTATCATGAATATGAATAGATTTGGTACTTCTGACCCATCAAATTTTAAGGAAACAATGGATGGTGACTTGTATTTAATACCTATTTTAATGGCTGCCTTATTTGAATAATGAAATAGAAGGCCTGTAATTGGCTCTGACATAATAAACGAGTTAAAAAATGAGACCTGTGTAGGAGCTTGTTAGTCAGGGATAGGCTGAGGCCAGCAGCTGTGGCGTCTTTGAGGAGCTGGTTAGAGATGCACGGTCTCAGGGCCATCCCGACTTACTCAAGATTGTGTCTTTTAACAAGATCCCCGGCACAAGGCCAGCTTCATGGCTGTGTGAGCAGTGACTGTATGGGGTCCCGTGCTTGGAAGCATGCTCTGTGCTTGGGGTGTCATGCTCTGGAATTGCTGTCTTGACATTCTTACTGATTTTGTCTTCAGACCTGTGTATTGTAAAGGAAATCTGATGGGCCACTGGAGCGTGTGCGGGGTGCTTGGAGTCTCCATTCGTGTCCCCCATCCTGCTACGATAGCTACTGGCTCTTCTGTCCCTGCCCAGTATCTCCTGCTGCCTTCTGCCTTCTCCACTGGGGACTTGGGCATGAATGTGGGGAGGTCAGGGTAGGGTGCGTGTGCTCTGTGTGTCCAGTCCCATGTGAGGCTCACAGCACCTTTGAGAGTCTGTGCTTACCCTGTAAGTATCCCCATGTGGAAGGAGCCCAGTGGTAAATAGCAAATTACAAAAAACACCGCAACCCATCCCGAGGAAGACCAGAGAAGAATGAAAAATGATTTTCTTCTTCTTTTTGAACAAGGGACCCAACATTGTCATTTTCATTGGTCCTTGCAAATTATGTAGCTGACCTTGTAGGTACCTGCTGAAATCTGAGAAACACTGGTATGGGAGGATTCAGAAGACTCACACCCAGTTCAAGCACTCCTGATGCGTGACCTTCCCTGCCTTGGTTTCTTCATGGGTAAAATGGGGAGGGGGTAATGTTTTATCCCTCTTTCCAATTGGGCCGGGTCTAGGTGAAGGGCAGACCTGGCCACATATCCTTGAGTAGCAGTGTGTCCAGGCCACCTCTCATCTTTGGCTTTGGTTTCATGATGTTGACGAGCAAAGCTAGACATTCTGGGCAGGGCCCTAAGTGGGAAAGAAGACCCAGAACTGGTCTTCACATCCATGTTAGTGGGTGGAAAGTAAGGGTCAAGCCACTGAGGCAGGCAAGTTCTGGGGCTTGGGTGGCTACAAGGTGAGCTTCAGAGAACTGGGGGAGCTAATGCATTAGCTTTCCAGGTGGCCACCCGGTCATGTGACAGCAGCAGGAGCACAGGACATGGTGAAGCAGAAAACAGTGTTTGCTTTGGAGAGTTAAATTCGATGGCAAATGGGGGAGTGCATTTTATACTGTCCGATGCCAGAGGCACGTTGAGTCGTGTTGTTCCTTGATTGTAAGTCCGCATTGGGCAGTGTGGGTCTCCATTAACCACAGCAGCTCCTGCTGGGCGGGACGGCCCTTCCTGCACCTCTGCTCGCCCGTGCCACGTGTCCTGTGAAATACAGGCTTACAGCTTAGTCATAGCTCCCAAGGCTGGGGGGTATGAAAAGCTACTTGCCGTGTAGACACGGAGACCTGAGTGCACTCTAGTTTCAGTTTGCTTCAGAGGCGAGACAGAAAACATTTAAATCCTAACAAACAGACATTGATGTGAAACAACACGTTTTATTTATTTTTTTTTTAAAGAATTTATTTATTTATTTGACAGAGATTACAAGTAAGGAGAGAGGCAGGCAGAGAGAGAGAGGAGGAAGCAGGCTCCCTGCCGAGCAGAGAGCCCGATGTGGGACTCAATCCCAGGACCCTGAGATCATGACATCAGCCGAAAGCAGAGGCTTAACCCACTGAGCCACCCAGGTGCCCGAAACAACACATTTTAAAAGTGTATCTTTCACCTAAAGCTTTTACTTTAAGGTGATCCTAGAATTTATTATCCAGACCACGACACTTCCAAGAGTGAAATGGGGCCCTATTAATAATTATGCCTAGAGCTATCCCAGATGAGCTGGAGCGCAGGACCCCCTACATTTAGGGCGAAGTTTAATTGCATTTAGATTCAGAATCTTACCCATCTTCTTTAAGGTGAAGTAGTCCAGCCTCCTTGACAAGATTAGACCCAGATAAGTTAATAGCAAAATTATTTCTTGGAGCCACTGAGTGATTATTAGTATATTATTAAGTAGAATGCATTCATTCCTGGTTATTCTAGGGTTGGAAATAAAGAGGCTAATAATTATTTAGCACTTTTCTTTTATTACTGTTCTTAGCTTTACATAACTTATTTAATCCTTCCCAATCTTATGAAATATCCCCTTGAAAACACGAGAAAAGAAAGGCTTAGAAAAAATAAGAAACGTGACCAAGAATACGTGGGGATTTTAACCCGTGTCTCGCTGACTTCAGAGCCCTGTACTTCTGTAGGATGTTTTGTGTTTTGATTCAGGGTTTGCAGCAAAAGCGAGGTCTTGGCAATTGAGAATGATTTCCTGAAAGATAGTATGTCTACCATAATTTTTACTATGCATGGTGGTATAGTGTCTGGTATATATTTATTTTGAAAAATACAGTGAGCTGAAGCAGAAAAACCACTGACACATTGTTGCAGATGTTTGTGTCAATTTGTGTTAAAAGTGCCCCTCCTTGGGCACCTGGGTGGCTCAGTTGGTTAAGCCTCTGCCTTCGGCTCAGGTCATGATCTCAGGGTCCTGGGATTGAGTCCCACATCGGGCTCTCTGCTCAGCAGGGAGCCTGCTTTTCCCTTTCTCTCCGCCTACCTCTCTGCCTACTTGTGATCTCTCTCTCTGTCAAATAAATAAATCATAAAAAAAAAAAGTGCCCCTCCTCACATGCATAAGACAGTGGCTTTGGTGGTAGTCAGGTAGGGAATGTGATGTAAAAAAGATAAAGTAATGGCTAACTTTTGAGCCCTTCCTCTGGGCCAGCTGCTGCATTAAACACAGCTACCTGGGCCACACAACTGGAGTGCTATCCAGAAGGCCTTCCACGATGACCTGGAGCTCAGAATTCCCTTAATTCTCATAACAACCCCATGTGTCTTTCGATCATGAAACCAAGGCTTGGAGGGGTGAGGTCACTTAGCAGCAGTCGCATGGCTACTGTGTGGCAGAGCTGGGAGTTGAATGCAAGCTGTTCACTGTGTTCTATCAGGATGAGGCAGAGAGCTAGGCTAGAGATGGGGACTTTGTCCTGCAAGAGCGCTGGTTCACCAAGTACCTTGTTCAAGACTCTGGGTTGCGGGTGCCTGTGACCCACTGTGCTAGTTTATGTGAAAGGGGATTTGTTATAAAGAATCATGGTTACCCAAGGACAGGGTGGACAACCAGATCTTTTGAAGGACTATTAAGAACAGGATACTTCCCCATACTTTTTCTCCATAGGCAACATGATCTTCTATTTCTGCTTTTCTGTACGCATCCCTTCATTTTTTCTCCCTACAGATTGCTCTAGGAAGTTGTTTTGTTTTGTCTTTTAATTTTTTCTTCTTCTTATAAGATGAACCACTGAACTGTATAGATTGTGATGCTTTGCATTAGATTTCAGTGGAAGCCACCACATTTTATAAGGAAATTCATTTTTTAAGGTAATGTAGATTTTCATTTTGGGATGTGGGAATTAAGAAAGAGCATTTAATGGATGATCCATTAAGCTTTAGGTTTATTTTTATTGCCAGGGTTCAGATACACAGGACCATGACTTCTGTTTGAAACCGCATTGAACAACATAGCAATTAGAAGAGGTTTGGCTGTCAGATTAGAAAATTTTCAGCATGTTTTTTTTTTTTTTTCTGGTTGGGTTATATAATCAAAGAACATTGTTTTTTGTTGTTTTTTGTTTTTTTAGAGAAAGAGAGTTTGAAAGTGAGGTGTGGGCAAAGGGAGAGGGACAGGGAGAATCCCAAGCAGGCTACATGCTCAGCACAGAGCCTGACGTGGGACTTGATCTCATGATCCTGAGATCATGACATGAACTGAAATCAAAAGTCAGATGCTTAACCAACTGAGCCACACAGGCACTCCAGAGAGCATTGTGATTTGAATATTCCTGGCTTTTATGCCAGATTTTAATAGGAATCTGTCAGATACAAAACACTTTTAAAATTAATCAATACGTTAAATTTTTAAAAGTTAGGGTACATGGATTGGGTGTTGAAAACTTTTTTTTTTTTTTTTACATATTTGGCTCAGCTAATTTCCCCACTTACCTAGAAGAAAATTCTGTACAATTATCTATTTTATTTTGTAACAGGTAGATTCCGAGATACCTGCCTGTCTACCACCATTCTTGTCTCCTGGGATTCATACTTTCTGTAACAGCCACCCCTCGAGTGTGGGCTGAATATAGTGACTTGCTCATAAGTATGACAAAGATGATGAAATGTCACTTCCGTTATTAGATTACAAAAGATGTGACTTCTGTCTTGCTGCGAGACTCGCTGTCTCCTTGCTTTTATGCTTTGATAAAGCATCCTGCCATGTTGGGAAGGCCCATGTAGCAAGTGACTGAGGGAGGAAGCTGACCAACAGACCGCGAGGAACCAAAGGCCTCAGTCCAACAACCTTCCAGAAGCTGAATTCTGCCAACAACCACATGAGTGTTAAAGCAGATCTTCCCCAGTTGAGCCTTCACCTGTAGCTGTAGCTGACACCTGATGGCAGCCCTGTGAGGGACTCTGGTCAGAGGACCCACTCAGTCATGTCCAGGTTCCTGACCCACAGAGACTGAGATAATACAGTTGGCCCTCGAACAACACGGGTTTGAGCTGTGCAGGTCCACTTAAACAGAGGTTTTTACATTACAGTGTTATAAATGTATTTTCTCTTCCTTATGAGTTTCTTCATGGCATATTCTTTCCTCTAGTTTACTTTATTGTAAGGACACAGTATACAATATATATAACATAAAAATATATGTTCATCAACTTTTGTTATTGGTAAGGCTTTTTCAGGTCCACAGTAGGCTGATTAGTGGTTATGTTTTGGGGGAGTCAGTAGTTAAATATGCAGATTTTTGACTGTGCAAGGTGTCAGGATCCCTAACCTCTGCATTGTTCAGGAGTCAACTGTACATATGTTGTTTTAAGCCACTAATTTGGTGGTAGTTGCTTATGTAGCAGTAGGTATCTAATGCAGTTACCATCTTGGCTTTTCTCTCTTCCTAGGCATACTAGGAAATGAGGCAACATCTAGGAACAGCTTATGTCAAAGGCCTATGGTATGCCAGACATGGTGATAGACTTTAAGATTCAGGAAGGCCAACTTATAAAGCCCCTTTTAATTACTTCCATTTCGCAAATGTGAGCATCAACACTCAAAGAAGTGAAGTTACTTGTCCAAGTTGACATGACTCATAAGAGAGGCAGAATCAGGGTTTGAATGCTGGTCTACCTTCCTGTGGTGCTCCTGTTCCTTCCAGGCATCTGATGAACTCCTGTAAGCCATTACAAACACGGATGTGGCAGTTTTGCCTAGAAAAAGGTTTACATAAAGCCCATTCATCTTCAGGCATTCATCAAACACCTTCTGTGGGCTTCTTGCCAGGCCTCACTCTCTCTTCCTTCTCAGTGGTTTTCCCTTTGCTGTTCTCATCCTTCTCTCCATCTAAATGAGTGTTTTACAGCCCTGTTTTTGTTGTTGTTGTTTGTTTGTTTGTTTTAAAGATTTATTTATTTATTTTAGAGAGACCGAGAGGGAGTGCGCGAGCACTTGTAGGGAGGGAGCAGAGGGAGAGAATCTCAGGCACACCCCACTTTGAGTGCAGAGCCTGACACAGGGTTTGATTTCACGACGCTGAGATCATGACCTGAGCCGAAATCATGAGTCAGACGCTTAACCAACTGAGCCACCCAGGTGCCCCAACAGTCCTGTTTCTTTATTGCCCTCTCTATTATTCTCAAACAAAATTCATAGATAGTATTATCTACCTATTCATGTGATTTTAAAAAGTCAAGATAATTTCATAACTGAGATACAAGGAAAAAAAGGAACATGATTTATAATCAATATGGATTTAAATATGACAGTGTTTCAGGATAACTATGCCAGAAGACATAAGGAAAGAGTGAGGTAAGTTTGCACCTAAAAGTGGATTTAGCTCAAACTCTGATGATTCAGAATTGTATTTGTGGTGGCTCAGATATCTAGTTGCTTTGCTTTCAGTGATATGATTTTACGAAATGGTGGGCAATACTTTACAATATGTCTATCCAAACAATGATCTGTCTTCCTTTGATTTGTACTGTTAAGTTCATTTTAGATAATTTAGCATCAGTAAGCATCATGAAAATAAAATGGACTTCTGATGTAAACACTGATAATTACAAGCAGGTTGTTACAGACATGAATGTCCGGTGCGATACTTGAAAATCATGTGGAATGTGGGTCATTTATTGTGTGCAGGGGGATGCAGGATCCCTGCCTTTACCACTGAATGCCTATGACGGTGATAACCCAGAATGCCCTGGAATTTGCAGTTGTCTCCCCGGGGCAGTACCCTTTGAACCCACCGATCTAAATCTAGATCTGCTTTCAGTAAAAAAGCTGGTCAACTGACTAAAGTATGACCATTTCCAGAGGTGTTTGTCTTTTAACTGGCCTAAAACCTGAAGACGAAGAATGGCAGTGCTCGTGGTAGAATTCGTAGGGGTAGGAAGGTGGCAAGTTGAGGGGCGAGGAGGATCCCTCTTGTAATCCTTAAACCACATGGCCTAATGTCCTCTTTCTGTTTCTGATTCTAGCCTTTTTTTCCTATATCCTTTTTCTTTAGGCTCCACGTACATTTTACATGAAAAATTAGATGTCTTTCTAAGTCAAATTCTTTTCTTTTCTTTTTTTCAAATCTGGTTGTATTTTAAGAGCTTCTCTGTCAATCACTTGATATTTTCTGAGCGTTGACTTTAACCAAGATGTTGTACTTAGCTGCGGGGATCAAAGGCCACTGAGATGTAGACTGAAATCTCTGTAGGTTTGGGATTGTAACTCAATCCAGCACACATTTACAGAGCAAGGCACTGTGCCAGGCATGTGTACACATAAACACATGCACACACATAAGTATATGCTTTCAGGGAGCTCACGATCAAATGAGAGAAAAGAAGAAACCTTAAAAAGCAACATATCGTAGGGGGTGGCTCTGTCGGTTAAGTGTGTGCCTTCAGCTCAGGTCATGATCTCAGGGTCCTGGGATGGAGCCCTGTGTTGGGCTCCCTGCTCAGCAGGGAGTCTGCTTCTCCCTCTTCCTCTGCCCCTCCCCCCTCCCTGTCTCTCTCTCAAATTAAAATAAAACCCCAATAAGTTGTATAAATAGTGGTCCATTAAAATAATAAATGAATTTCATAGACTTTACGTACTATATGTAATCTGTAACTAGTACTATAAATACATTAAGCCCGTAAAGTAATAAAAATTATATATGCTATTTGATGTACTATGCCTATTATATATATCATGCACAATTATATATTATTATCTATAATATACTGAGGTTTATATGTGAAAGGTTTTCTTAAATTGATAAACAAAAGTGTCCAGAGGCGAGTTTTCCTCCACTCTTACACATTAGAAATATGGCTTCATATATGCTCTTCCATGATGTTTTTTAGAGTTGGAAGCTCATTTTCCATACCCAAAGAAAAGAGAGAAATTTGGAAAAGTAGTAGGTCTTCTAAGAAAGTTCATATCCAGATTGGTGGGGCAGGTCTTGTCACACAGTGGGTGTGGATGAGAGAGTATGTCTGGGCAGTGCGGAGTATGTCTTTTTAAAAATCATTTATTTATTTAAATTCTAGTTAGTTGCCATATAGTTCACTATTGGTTTCCTTGACAACACACTAATTAGAGATGATTCCATAATCTCAAGTGGATAAGTTGAAATTAGACGTTAAGAAGAGGCCACTGTAAGGGGTGCAAGGGCATTTTAACGTACTCCATGTGAAGGACTGGAGTTGCCTTCTCTGTTGATTTTAATGGTAAGGGGTGATTTTGTGTGGTGTGAGAAAGCTGGGACTGACTCCCCATCCAGGGTTCGTGCACCAGCCAGGGTCCAGTCGGGAAAAGAGAAGCCACTTTCGTCACTGTAACAGAGAGATTTCAGTAGCAGAAAGTTGTTAAGCAGATGTTGAAAGACTAAAAAGGCAAGGGAGCTTTGACATCATAAAGATAGTAACTGCCAGAAGCAGCGACAGCCCTGGGGCTGGAGGGTCAAAAGGAAGAAGTTACCAGAACCGGAAGCTGGGCAGAGGAGCTGGTGGAGCTGGGACCCAGAGCTCTGAGGAGGTGTCGCCGGCTGGTGCTAGTACGAGGAGCGCTAGGACCCACTGCCCTCCCAGTGGCTCTTCCGGAATCAAACCAAGTACAGGCCCTTACTCTCTGGGAAGTGTCACCGAGGATCCTGGAGTACAGTATGCGGGTGTCAAATCAATAGCAATTCTCAAAACAGAAGTCATGGATTAGGTCTCAATACCAGTAGGGTCACCCCCCCCCCTTTTATTCTTGTTCTTAAATTGCCTAGAATGATTGCACTAGAGCTAGGCAGAACACGAAACCATCCTGTTGAATTCCTTGCAAAATGCTTGTATCAAATGAAGCGTGTATATTTGAAAAGTATTTAGAACAGGCCTGGAGAAATAAAGCAAAGTGAGACCATAACCTCCTTCTCATATTTCTTTAAAGTCTTACTCAAATTTGAACGAGTAATGATAACTGGTATTCACATAGCACTTATGATGTGGTAGATACTATTTTAGGTGCTTGAGTTCCCATTTTAAAAAGACATATTAACTCATTTGAATTGCCCCCAAAACCTAAGGAGGTCTCGGATACCATCATGCTAGTTGTGACTATTCTTCCTCTTCTTGTTTTTTGGATGAGGAAACTGAGGTATGGTTGAATAACTTCCCCAAGATCACGTAGCTAATAAGTGGCGGAGGCAGGATGTAAGCCAACCAGTTTGGCTCCAGAGTACATGGTCTTAACCACTAAGGCATATTGGCTGTATGTCTGTTCTTTAAACCTATGTCCTCATTTATTTATGGATGGACAGATGGATGCATGGATACATGGATAACAAATTCGTTTGTTTCTTGTAGTGTAGGAGATTGGGAATTAGGAGAAGGAGGCTCGAAACCTAGGTCTTTCACAACTTCCTTAGAGATTTAAAAAAGAGGTCACCTTGGCAGTCTGGACTCTTAGTAAAATGAAGAAGTTGAGTGAAATTTTTTGGAGACTCCTTTCTAACTATCATTGTTTTCTGGTTTGAAAGGAGCCTGATCACTTTCCAGGAACTGGGAGCTAGAGCTGACGCCTGACCTTCAGGGTGAGGTAGCCGTCAGTTTCCTACCAAGTGTCAGACACAGACTTGGAAGTGGAAGTTCTGTTGATGTTAACTAGCCAGGGAGTATCAAGGACAAAGAGATTAAGGACGCATTTTCTTCAGACATTTGAGCCCTGTGGTGTTGGCTGTTGTTTGAATACTTCCCCCCCCTTAATTTTCATTTTCCTGCATCCAGAAATCAATCTTGCCAGCAATTTGCAAAGCACTGTTTAGGAGTCATTTCATCTCTGGGGATTTAGCCAGGAGAGGAGGCCCCTTCTTCAAGCTTTCCATGCTCTTAGGGGCTGTCTGCTTTCTCAGTTTATAGAGAGCCCATCTGTAGTCTCATCTTTGATCTGAGGACTGGAGACCTGTAGTCCAGAGATGAGAAAATGCCCCAGGATCTAGAAAAGTCTAGCAAAAATACTCTGAGCTTAGAAGAGGGGTGATGAGCTTAAAAAACTTTCTCCTGAGGCTAAGGAGGGAACATGGGTATATGGGGGGTGGGTGTCACTTGGGGGTACAGCTTTTCTCTTATTCTCTAAGCAGTGATACTCTCTTCTATGCTCACTCTCCTGTTTTCCTTCTTGTCCCTCTTCTCCCACCCACATTTCCCAAGTCTTGATTTTTACCAAAGGATTAAGTCCTTGAAGCCATTACATAAATGGGCCATCTTACAGCATGAAGCACTTATTGGCAGTTCTACAAAATTTATGGGTTTAGAGGCAAAAGTGATTTTAAATTAGGTACTAGGTATTGCCAAATGCCACAATCGATGTTATAGTTGGTAAATCTAGGACAGAAGAGTAATTTTGGCTCATGTTCAGGAGTAAAGTTGAATACAGATACTTTGTTTTCAAAATAATTCCTTATAATCTTTGAAATGAGTCTGGGTATTTTTTAGCATTTGTAATATTTGCAGTGAAATAACTCTGCATCATTACCATACTTTGTGATGTTTATCCCATATGCGATCAAGAACCACAGGGTTGAATAATGAGGGTGTGTGTGAGTGTGTGCACAGGCTTGTGTCTGTGTGTATAAAATGTGGGCCTGCCGGTGTGTGTGCTAGCTAACATGAGCATGAGAACCAGTGGTATCTTAACACACAGATGGCCTGTTCCTAATTTTATGACAGTAGAAGAAAGAAGCAAAGTCACCTTAATGTATCTTTGAGCTTGTGGTGCCTGTTCTCAGGTCTCGTGCTGTTCCAGAATTGAGCTGGAGGGCGTCCCAGAATGGAGCTTAGAGTTGTATCAAGCTGTAAGATGGTCACATCTGATGCACTCTATCTTGCACAGCCAGTTCTGGAGAGTTTAAGGTGAGGAGTTGGTTTGGATCTTTCTGCACAAGCCAGGCAGCTGATTCTCCTGGTGACAGATAAAGAACCAGGGTGAATGTGTTTTGCTGAAGTCTTCTGCTTTGGTTGAATCCAGCCAAACTTGTGATCTTGTCACCTCTGGCAGCTCTTGTTTAATGTGGGATCTTTAGAAGGGGAGAATTCTTAGTGTGGGTAATACGGGTAATGAAGTAGCAGGATGAATGTCTCACCTGATGCCTCACCACCTCACCTCCCCTTGCTCTCTGCACTTACTCGGCCCTGGTCGGTGGCTGGTTGTCATCACGGAACTGTCCTTGGGTCAAAGAGTTCTTGTGATTTAATCTAGAAATTAAATTTCAAGCAGCACAAGTGACAACATCTTTTTCTTTGATAGGAGGTAGAATGGAGGCATTGTGGCACAGCCCGTCCCTTCCCAGAGGGCGATATCCGGGGGCTGTGCATAGCATGGCATCGTGGGTGAGCGTGTGCTGCCCAGGAGCGCGATGGGTCAGAGGCAAATGCAAACTCTCCCTCTGACCACCTCTGGGATCTTGAGCAAGTGCCTTACCCTCTCTGAGGGTTGGTGTTTTTACCCACCTGACAGAAGTATAAAACAAATGGGATAACATATGTCCAGAATTAGGAGAATGATGTTTGGTACACACGAAACGCTCACATATTAGGTAACATATCGGGAGGTGAAGCAAGTAAACAACAGACTTTAAACTGGGCACCCAGGTCTTTTCCCTGTCATCTTCCACCATGCGTCAACTCTGCAAAGGCAGGAGATTGTTATTTCGCTAAGTATTCGGGAGCGCACCGAGGGCCTGCGTGAACAGGACGGCGTAACCGTGCTCAGCTTAATGCTCCAGTGGGAGGAGCAGTCCCTAGTTCATACCTGAGATGTATTTACACGGGCTACTAAGTGCTATCGAGAGAAATCAAACAGATAATGGGGTTTGAAGGAGAGGAAGAATGTTTCAGAAAGGGTGTCCAGAGAAGGCTTCTCTGATTCGAGCGAGCAGTGAGTCATCTGAAGATCTAAGGAGAAGTGTTCCTGGAGGAGGGAGAAGCAGTGTTAGTCCTAATGTGATTCCTGTGCAGTTAGGTCCCTCCAGCCTGAAGGAGGGTGTCCAGAGATTTCAAGTGTGATAGGACGGACTTCTTGAAGGGTTTTAGGTAAAGGATTGATATTATCTAGCTTACATTTTAAGAAGGAGGTTCTGGTTACTCTGTTGAGAATAGACCGAGTGGGAGGGCCAGAGTGGAAACAGGAAAACCCTTAGTGTGTTGCAGCGAATGAGATAGATGGTCTGGAGCGTTTAGATTCAGGATAGGATCTGAAGGTTGGAGCCGACAGCACTTGCTAAAGAATTAGGTGCAGTGATAAGGAAGAGAAGTATCAAGAGGTCTAGGTGTGTGGCCTCAGCATGTACTGAATGGCAGTACCATTTCCTGGGGTGGAGAAATCAGGGTTTAGGGGTAAGAGATCAGGATTTTGTTTTGCACATATGGTATGTGGGATACCTATTTGTCCTCAGGGTGAGGCATCAAGTCCATCATTGGATATACAGCCTGGAGCTCCGGGCTAAAGTGGGGGCTAGAGTTAGAAATGTGCCAGTTCACCGTACAGAGATGCTATCAATGTCATGGGACTGCAAGGAAACACCCAGGGAGGGAGTGAGGATAGAGACACTGACCCAGAACCGAGCCATAGGGCAGTCAGCATTGGAGGCAGAGAAGAGGGAGAAACAGAAGATGCAGCCAGAGAGGCAGGGGGAGGCCAGGGCGGAAGAGGCCTGGGAACCCAGGTGAACCAGGTGTTCCAGCAAAGAGGAAGTGGTCCCCTCAGCCACATGATGCAAGGAGGTCAGCTGAGATGATGCCTGAAAATTCTGTATTGATTTGGGGAAGGCAGAGGCCACTGTTGCCCCTGACAAGAGGACAGAGGCCACGCCGTATCTGGCTTGTTCGCTGCTGTGCTCCCCCTGACATACAGGCCGTGCCTGGAGCATGACAAAAACTTGAAAAACATCTATAGAATGCTAGATGGATGGATGAATGAATTCGCTTTCCTCCTTTAGTTTAATCTCAGTATGAGATTTAATCTCAGTATGATCTATAAAATAAACTTTATTTATTTTAAAGATTTATTTGAGAGAAAAAATGCGAGCAAGCAGGGGGAAGGGACAGAGAGAGGGAGAAGCAGACAACACATGGGGCTCGATCCCACGGCCCTGACTGAGATCATGACCTGAGCAGAAATCAAGAGTTGGACGCTTAACTGACTGAGCCACCCAGGTGTCCCAATCTTTGTGTATTTTAGAGTTTAGATTTTAGTCTTAGCAGGAACAAAACCACGTGATTGTTACAACACATACACAAGGCACCGGCCTTCTGTCAGCAGTCCGTAATATTGACCTAGCATTCATCTCTCATGTTAATTAACGAAAAACATGCGGACTGCCACTTTTCTCGACAATGTCTCCCATTTACCGGTGGGGTGAAGTAGTTACAGAGAAGTGATTGATTGCTCCATTAACACGGCACCCCTGCCCTCCCTGCGTCGGGTCTGCAGAACCTGCATGAGTCACCCGGGGGTTTTTCTGTTACCCAATGGCTGCTGGGGCTCGAATGTAGAGCCCTTTCAGTAGAACGGATCAGAGGTTACCATAGGCCATTCGGTCTGGGCTGCATAGATCTTTTCTTGTTTGTTTTAGAGGAAAACCAGCAAGGAAGCTCTTGACTAGTTGCAGGGGAATGAGTCTCAGCTCGAGGTTTCCCAAACTGTTCTCTGAGGTACCCTGGGGCGCCGCAGTGATTGACAGAGAGGCTGTGGGATATTTTAATTTTTTGGAGGAAAGCAAAGACTCAGCATTTGTCAGCTCCCCTGTGAACTCCTGGCTCCAGGTGGTTCCTAGTTTCAGTATTAACTCACTGCATGACTTTCAAATGATCTCATATCTTTGCAAAGCTGGGCTTTTGGGGTTTACTATCCTTAAAAAGCCAGTCCTGTGTAAAAATTAAGTGGAGCAGGAAATAGGGATGGCAGAGTTCAAACGGACTCCGACGTTTGAGCTGCTGTCGGGCGCCAGCCGCAGTCACATCCCAGGAGCGGCTGTGGTTAGTTACGAGTGAAATAAAAACATCAATTTCCTATCAGTTTATGTCTGCTGATTTTTCGAGTGCCTACTAAGTCGTTAGGACAGACACTTAAGTTGTCCGAATCTACCTGTTTCGCAGACAGAAGGGTTGGGTATTTACTTCTCTGGGCCTCAGGGCACCGTGAGAATAGTATCCAACAACAAGGTGTCAGGACCTGAGAAAGTCCAGCGGTCTAGGCTCTGGGGCATCTAGGGAGCAGAAAGCAGGAGGGGAGGGAGAGGTCCTGAGGCCATCTCCAGCTGGGCCTCCTGCCCCCCACACCATCACCCACCACAGGGCGCCTAGCACTCTTCCACGCCCAAGTAACCGGTGCCCATGGGCATCCGCCTGTGACGCTGAGCCTTTGGCTCCTACTTACAAAGGGCCCCTGTCGCTTCCCACCCATGAAAGAATGAAAGCACATCTGTCCCCTTTTCCTCTTTCTCCCCCTTGGGCTCTGCACGGCGGCTCCTAAAGCCGGGACTTCTCTCTCATGTAGTTTCTCTAGCCATTCGCTTCTGTTTTATTTTCCTTTCCATGACAGTGTGTTCTGAGCACAAGACAACTAGTGAACCTTCAGAACACAGCCCTTTGTAAATTGGGAACCAGCTGGATGGATCTGTGGACAGCCATCTCTGGAGATGTTATTAGAAGACAGTCTAGTTCTTTTTTTTTTTTTTTTTAAGATTTTATTTATTTATTTGAGAGAGAGGCAGTGAAAGAGCATGAGCGAGGAGAAGGTCAGAGGAAGAAGCAGACTCCCCATGGAGCTAGGAGCCTGATGCGGGACTCGATCCCGGGTCTCTGGGATCATGACCTGAGCCGAAGGCAGTCGTCCAACCAACTGAGCCACCCAGGTGTCCCAAGGACAGTCTAGTTCTGATGCACTATTTTTGGCCCTTAAAGACTCAGAGAAATTTGTATTTTCTCACAGGAATATGCTTTTTTGTTTTTATTTACTTATTTATTTTAAGATTTAAGAGAAGAGAGTGAAAGAGATCCGACTTCATGGGGTCATGAGGCAGTGCTGTGTGCTTTAAGATTCTGGAAAGGGAATTACACTTAGCAAAACTGCACATTTGTGACCATTGAGAGAGATGAAAGGCAGTGAGTGAGTGACATGATGTGGCTTTGTCCATTTTGCTTAGGGGTGTTTGAAGGCTTCGGTGTGCCCAGAGGTGTTTCCTTTCTCTTTAGTTTTGTAAAGTCTTTCTTTGCTGAGTGGAATGAGCCTCTTGAGTTACCTCCCTGGGCATTGCCACTTCCTTCTTGATCCTGGCCCTCTCAGTCTTGCCTTCACAATCCCCGGAGCAGTGGGAAGGGAGGCCGTTTTTGTCCACCACAGAGAGAGTCTTCCCTACCTCTGTCTGTTGCTTTCTAATCTTCATTATCCCATCCATACTTTCACTGTCCCCTTTGCTCTCTATCTCAGTCTGTCCCTTCTGTCTCTCTTCCTCCCCCCACTTCTCCCCTCTTCCTCCACCTGTAATTCCCCTTCATTGCTTCCATCACAGCAGACTCCTCAAGCCACGTCTCATTCTAAGGAACCTCAAGGGAAAGAGGTGCTCATGTTGGACTGTGAGCATCTCCCCAGATCTGTATGGTGCATCAGACCTTTGTGACACTTTCTGTGTTGAACTCCTGGGTGGGACACAGATGATCTCTATGAATGAGTTTTTACCTTGGGATGAGTTAATGAGGTCTCATCTCAGTTCCCCCACTGGTTTTCCAGAATTACATAAAATTCAGAAAGCTTAGCCTGTACTTGCTGCTTGGTTAAACATCTCTAGTTGTGGGACCACATTATCATCAGAGCAGTGCAGCCCTGTAGAAATATTATGGTAGCCACAAATGTGAGCCAAAGACCTCATTTTAATTTTTTTGTAGACATATTAAAAAAATAAAACATCAAATAGTTAAATTAATTTTAATAATATATTCAATTAAACCAAATATCCTCAAATTATTATCCCAACATGTAATCAACGTAAAAAGATTATTAATGAGATATTTTCCCTGCCGAGTCTTTGAAATCCAGTGTGTATTTTGTGCTTAAAGCACATCTTAATTTGGATAAGCCACATTTCCATTGCTCAAGAGCCACTTGTGTTACTGGCTACCGTATTAGTGTGGCTCCAGGTAGTAAGGCATGGAGAGAAAGAGAGGCTTCAGACAATTAATGAACCAAAAGTATTTCTTTAGCTTTATGCTTCCAGAATGCTGAGTGAATGGAACTGGTGCTTGACTAATAAGATGGTCTTGGGAAGGACCTTCAAGTTCAATGTCAATCTTTTAATTACTTTAATCAGATAGTTTGTGTGCTGGGGGCACAGGGACCCGACCTGAAGTGATAGAAATCCAAGAGTCACCAGCAGTCTTTTATATAACCACCCAGTTACACTTTTGCTCCCTGTTTCCACCTGCCATACTTAAATTTCCCTAATTCTCGGAAGTCCAGAATTTAAACAGAGACAGACTAGTCTTATTGGTGAAATTAGTAGTTTAAAGGACCTTGGGTAGGTCCTTTAAATTGCAAAACATATTCTCTTCCTTTTTATACCTTGGGTCACATGGAGAAGGAGGAGATCTACCTGTTGTCTTGAAATTACCCAGTGACAGTACTCTAGGAAGACTGAAATGCCAGCAAGTCTAAGTATTTTCATGGTTTGCATGTCACAGTGATAGGAAGGTGCTGCCCACCCCCAGCCCCCATCTGTGAATAGAGAGACAAGTTTGAACAGGCCCCGCTTCTTTCTCCTTGGTTAAGCATTATCTTGTGTTCTTTGGGTTGCTCTTGCATAACACCAACACAAGCATAAACTGAAAGCGCCCCCATTTAACTTTGGTCTGAGTCTGCCCTGAGGACGAAGGGCTGGGGCTGTGGGGGTAGGGAGTTGGTAAGTTGTCAATAACCAGGTAAATAAAATGGAAATACGGTAAGTTCTAATTACCCCCACCTAATCCCCCTACTACTAATTTCCATCTGTTTTCTTTCCTGTGAAATGGGGAGTTTGATTAAAAGAGGAATCACCAGTGTTTTTCCGAAAGAAGGTCTATTTTCCATTCTCTGTGTGCAGTGGGGAAGATGGAGGGGTGTTGACGATGCTAGTGGTGAATTGGGGACTGTTGGTTCTACAGTTGATTATCTGGCTTCTCTTGGAAATGTGTATCCAGAGACTCTTGGATCTTATGAAGTCTAAGGTCCTATGGTAGTTCCCATTACTAGGTTTCTGAGTTTTGGACCTCACTTGAGGTGTTGCTCATCTGTGCTCTTGTAACAAAGAGGTGGTGGGGTGTCCACTGATGATAGGGGAAGAAGTACTAGAATGTGTGGGGAAAAGGGTATGAGACGAGGCAGGGGAGAAGTAGGAGATGGCCAGCTCACAAAGGTCCATTGGTTTTTTGCCAGAGTAAGTTTGCTTGCCGGATGACATCTGGGGCTTTGTGATGGTGAGCTGAAGAACTACATTTAGTGATAGGATTGGGGAAGTACAGAGGTTGAATTATTACTGCATGTTGGGAATGTGGAAGATTGCTTGGATAACAGAGAAAAGAAAGAGAAGAATCCAAGAAATGTTATACTAGGGTAGCCCAGTATTTTGTCTTCAAGTGGCTTCACATTTTTTAGTATATTTACATTTACTATTGTAGCGATTTTAAAAAATGAACAAATGAAAACATAAAATCACCCCCAATCCTGCCACTTAAAATCAACTGGTCTGATTTTATGTTGTTTCTGAGAGTTCTAAGAGGTGATTTATGAATGAACATGGTCCCTTGGTGATGAGGTCCTTAGAAGCAAAATCATCTTCCAAAGAAAGAAATTCTTGAAGCACCATGAATCTTCCTTTTTTTTTTTTTTTAAGTAAACCTTTTATTTTGGAATAATTTTATTTACAGAAAAGTTGCAAAGAGAGTCAGAGACAAAGCCCCAAAGACAGGCCTCCCTCACCCCCCAGCAGGCCAGCTGGCTGACCAAGGTTATTCACGGACTCATAATGAACGTTAAGGTATTTCCCGGTTGCTTTGTACTGGCCAATATTTACCTAAATTACCTTATATTACATTTGTCAAAACCAAGAAATCGGTACTGGTGTATTACTATAAACTAGACTCCAGACTTTATTCAGATTTCACATTTTTTTGTGGATCATTTATCTATGAATTTAGTGAAGTTATTTTTTAAAGTTTGATACTGTCCATAATACTACTTTATTTATTTAAATAATGCTTTTCCCCCTTCTGAAAACAAAAAATATATTTTTTCATTGTAAAAACTGAGAATACTGAAAAACATAAAGAATAAAATAAAATTAATTGTAGCCCCATCCCTGACCCAATTTTGTGTTGTGTGTTTATGCATGCATTAACAAATGAAGTTTATTATGTCCGCAGTATGGTTTTTTTTTTAAGATTTTATTTACTTATTTGAGAGATAGACAATGAAAGAGAGCATGAGCGAGGAGAAGGTGAGAGGGAGAAGCAGACTCCCCATGGAGTTGGGAGCCTGATGCAGGACTCCATCCCGGGACTCCGGGATCATGACCTGAGCTGAAGGCAGTCGCTTAACTGACTGAGCCACCCAGGCGCCCTGCAGTATGGTTTTAAATCGCATATTTTTCATGACATTACCTTAGGAGAAATTTATGTAATTAAAAATCTTGACATCAAATTTATAATTACTCATTCATCTCTTGGTAAACAGCCCTTAGCTCTAATTTTGGCTATAAATTACATTTGATGTGAAGTGTGTAACATAGATCTTTTACCGCTTCTCTGATGATGTTCTCAGGATAATTTCTAGAATTGGAATTGCTGGATAAGTGGGCCTCCATTGATGTATGCCAAGTTACCATCCAGAAACATGGTTCCCATTTATGTTCCCAAAATATTCTTTGAGATACTCACCTTACTTCATTTTTATTAGCATTGAACATCATAATTTTTAATCTTCCACAATTTGATAGATGAAAATTTGGATATCTTAATAATTTTAATTTGCATTTCTCTGTTACACAAGTTTACCCGATAAATATTCACCTATATTTTCTCTGCTTATATAAATTAACATTTTATACTTAAAAATTTGAGGTATCACTAATTAAATTTACATTTACTGAATAGTAGCGTATAATGATCTAGAAAGACTTTTTTTTTTACATAGTCCATGTTCCCCAAGACTGTAATTGAATATGGCCTATCTTGTTTTCACTGAACTGTGATGTTCTTTTTTTTTTTTTTTTTTTTAATTTATTTGTCAGAGAGAGAGGGAGAGAGAGAGAGTGAGCACAGGCAGACAGAGGGGCAGGCAGAGGCAGAGGGAGAAGCAGGCTCCCTGCTGAGCAAGGAGCCCGATGTGGGACCCGATCTCGATCCCAGGATGCTGGGATTATGACCTGAGCCGAAGGCAGCCGCTTAACCAACTGAGCCACCCAGGCATCCCGCGTGATGTTCTTTTTTTATAGGAGTGTCTCTATCTGGGGTCACTCATCTGTTCCAGTGACTTCTCTGTATCTTTGGCCAATGCCATTATTATTTTACCTTTAGAACTCTTACTAAGAGCTTGGGAAAATTCCTTATCTTTTTATTCCAAAAATATTTTAGCTTTTCCAGCCATTGCAGATGAACTTTGGAACCTTTATTTCCGGTTTCCAGAGAGGAATATATACTGTCCAGTTTCACTGTGATTGCTTTATAATTGCTAGTCTTCTCAGTCAGTAACATGACATGTTTCTTTATTCAGTGTTTTAAAAAAAAATCTGTATTTTTTTTTTTTAAGATTTTATTTATTTATTTGACAGAGAGAGAGAGACACATCACAAGTGGGTAGAGAAGCAGGCGGGGGTCGGGGGAAGCAGGCTCCCCGCTGAGCAGAGAGCCTGATGTGGGGCTTGATCCCAGGATCTTGAGATCATGACCTGGGTGGAAGGCAGAGGCTTAACCCACTGAGCCACCCAGGGGCCCCCAAAAATCTGTATTTTTCAAGGTGATTTATAATTTTTTTCAGATAGATCCAACACATTTCTTGTTAAAGTTACTTTACACTTTGTTGTTGTTGATGTTGTTGCTACTATGAATGGAATCTTCATTTCTACATGTCTTTTGATTATGTTTTTGGTGGAGGTTTTTACATAGTGCTTGAACTTTATCTTTCCTTGTGCCCTTTGCGTCTAGCATATTACCTGACATGCAGTAAATGTTAAATAAATGTTTTGTGAAATGAATAATTGATTTTCATCAGTTTACTCTGTTATCCAGCCACTGTTGAATTCTTATGCTTAATCCAGTTAGCCTTTTAGTTTGTAATCTTGGACTTTCTCAGTATACTGTCATGTTCTATAAGTAATGACTGCTCTGCTACTTCTTTTGATACTGAAATTTTTTTCCGTATCTTATTGAGATGTCTATATTCCCCCAAATAATGCTGTTAACCCTTAGAATATGTAGGCAGATTTGATTTGATGTGAGAGATTTTGTGTGTGGAAGTATTTATATTTATATATTTATTCTTATATAACATTTTAATAAATTTTATATTATATTTAGATGTATAATTTTAATCATGTAAATAATACGTCCCTTTGTTCTTCTCTTTTTTTATCATGAGATTATTATCCTTTTTTTGTGTTCATCTTTCCTTGCATTTGTTTTAAAACAGCTGCCCTTTAAGCTTGAAGGATATGTCCCTTAAAATAGCTGGTTGGACTGACGATACTGTGTTTTGCGGGGAAACCAGCCAGTGGGAGAACCCAGGGAGTGGTGCGATTTAAACTTTGCTCGATTGAGGCTGGAGATACTCAGAAAATGGCGGAGGGAAGCTATTTGAATGGCATTTTGGTATATGTTGCACTCATGAGGACCAAGGCAGGGAGTACTGACAAGGAGTACTGACACATGAAAGATTCTGAATGGAGAATGTCACCACTTCTCAGAAATGTATTGTTTTATGCTTAAGCCAAACTGTAAGCTGGTTTATTTAGCTGCCTTTTTCTTTTCTTTTTGGTGTCAGTGTGTAAGTAAAGGATGTAAAAAGAAAACCTGAGGGAAATGACAGACTGTTTCATTGGACAGTATTCATGAAAACAAATGAAATGGAATTCACAGTCCGTGTCAGGAGTTACAGGGATGGCACTCCACGGACGAGCCTGCTTATGAACTCCAGATAGGTTTTACAATGGAACGCATGCACTTTGTTTCAGGAAATGACAGGAGGAAAAGGGTGACACCAGTTCTTACCTTTAGCCTTAGCACATTTCTCATCAGGTAGCTGCACTGAGCCAGCAGCTGTTAGTGGGGATCCCTAAGTCCAGTCTCAGTTTGGAAAAGACACCATGACTATGATGGTGGCTGTGGCTTCCTCAGCAAGGACTAACAACTGGTGGTTTAGTGGGAGCCATTAGAAATCCCACAACAACCAAAAGGGGTACTTGGAGAAAAATGCATGTTAACTGTAGCCACACAGGATCCCCTATTGAGTTGTGGAATCATTTTACCTTAAACAAGATCTTGAGAGGTGCTCTTCCTATCTGCATACATGGGAACACTTTGAGGCCTATTTCTTACTGTAGGTGGAGACTCACTTTATATAAATTAGTTTATGTGTGCAAAATCTCTTCAAGGGTGCCTGGGTGGCTCAGTGGTTCAGCCTCTGCCTTCAGCTCAGGTCATGATCTCAGGGTGTTGGGATCGAGCCCCATATCAGGCTCTCTGCTCAGCAGGGAGCCTGCTTCCCCCTTCTCTCTGCTTGCTGCTCTTCTTGTGATCTCTCTCTCTCTCTGTGTCAAATAAATAAATCAAAAAAAAAAAAGCTTCAAAGGCTGATCAGCAAAAACATTATTAACCACTTAAAATGGAAAAAATATCTTAAGAGGGGTTATTACTTATTGGACTCCTATGTTAACTGGGCCCCTACTTGTAGTGGGGTGTTTCCTTTTCCTAACAGATAAGGGAGGAAGAATCACAGCCAGGAATTACTTGTCCCTGATTATTCTTTATGTAGTTTGCTAATCAAACTGGAAAAGGAAAAATAAATGCCAGAGTAAGGAATAGAAGATAGAGAATGAACAGAACCTGTGAGCTTTAACTACTTTGATAGTGGGAATTCTGCATTCAGGCCCACTCTGCCCAGGGTAGGGCACTTGAATGGATACTCTTGGGTGACTTAGAGATGAAAAGGGAGGTATCCACCCCAGAGACAGTTAACAAGCAGGGTCCGCTTAACTCCAGCCTAAGGCAGAATTCAGTTTATGATGAAAATATGAAGTCTTATGGGAGTCCAGAGGATGTGGACGAATGGAAGAGGTGATTTTTGAGCTTTTCAATCCAGAGATGGATTTGTGGACGAAGTCCCTGCCAGGACAGGGTAAAAACAGGGGCACAGCCTGGGGGTATGGAAGCGTTGGGACTGGAGGCTAGAAAGTCCTTCCAAGCAGTCTTGACTGTCTTGGCAGATAGAAGTCATTGAAGGATGTCGGGTAAAGAAATGCCGTGATTTGAACTATTTAAAGACCACTTTGGCAGCAAATGACCATGCATTTGGGGAAAAGCCAACAATGCATTTGGGTTGCATTTAGACATTACATCAATTTCCAAGATACCCCTTTCTCCATGTCATTAGGGTCTTAGAGAGTCCCTCTTTTACTTCCATCCTTCTTCCCCTATGCATTCTCCTCTTTGTTCATTCACTTATGAAAAAATGCCCAGCATCCTCCATCATATCCTTGCATGTATAAAGCTCCGTGTCCTTTTCAAAATGCTTTATTTACAAAATTGTCTTATTTCCTGTAAATATACTATGAAGTTAGTAGGACTGATTTTATGGTTCTTCTTTTATAGATAGAGAACCTGAAAATTGCTCCCAGTTGAAAGCTGGAAAGTGGTGAATTCAGACCAGAATTTTGGTCTTTTAATTTCTTAAACAAATTTCTTGCTTTTGTACAACACTTAATACTGTGTGGAATGCTAAGGTTGCAGGCCACAATTATCTATTCTTGGAGAGAGGTGATGACAGTCTCTGTGGGGTCTGAGGTCACATACCTTCCAAATAGCAGAATTCTCCTCAACCAGCATGGTATGGACTGGTAATTGTTCATATAATTAAAAAAAAATTGGTTTAAGTGGGAAATCCTGAAGTTGCTTTATATACATACCTTCCACAAATTATAGCAACTTAGAGGATTTAAATGCGTATTTATTTGCCAGTCTTTTGATGTAGGACCAAGGTCTTTTCTGTGGTTAAGGGGTCTTCTTCTTGGGAGCCCACTTCAATCATTTTTCTTGCATAATTCTTCTATAATTTAAAATTATTGATTTCTTTAATGTGCAGTGAGAACTTAAAAACATTTTTGAAGCAATCTCTAGTGTAGAACCATTTTAGATCTTCAAGCCCCCACCTAAGCTATTTTACAGATACTCACCCCATGCCTAATTCAGTTTTTAAAAGAAGTCACCTTTTTTTTTAACTCTTTCCAGTGTAGTTTCATGGAAAAACAAGCTGCCTTCTCTTTCTACTCGTTTTTTGTAATCTTTAAGCAAATGATGTAAATATAATAGCATGTAAGTCATAAAACATGTCTGTCATACATGGGCTTGAGAATAAACATAACGACTCTTGGTAAATATCCAGCTCAGCTGGTGGGAATGGAAGTAGACCGGCATATTAGAAGGTAGCCTCCTAGCCAGAGCACTCCCTGTCCTGCGGGGAACAGTCTGTGTACTTCACAGAGGGAGTGGGGGACACCAGTCATGCCAACAAGTTGGTTAAGAGAGACTTAGCTGCTCTGTAACCTAGAACAATTTGTACCATTACAGAAGTTCAGAGAGCAGGTGTGTTGAGGTGGTCCCCAAAAACTGATGTGTGGCTTGGAGTGCTAGCTGGGGCTAGAGAGATGGGTGGGATTTAGGAGAGGAGTTCTCGTGTGTGCGAGCGCATGTGTATGTGTGTGTGTGTGAGAGAGAGAGAGACAGAGACAGAGAGTAAGTGGGGAATGACCAGGTGTTCTCAGCAAAGGAAAGAAGCCCACTTCTAGGTTAGACCAACTTCGTCTAAACACAATCCTTTTCTGAATTTTGCCTCATGTAGGAAATCTCCTCGTATCAGGTAGGTTTGGTGAAGATTTAGATTCACTTTGTAATGCAGGTAAAATCATTGTGGTAGTTAGAAACTTAGATGGTTATTCAGTCTCCCACATTAGGTATGGACCACATTTAACTCCTCCAGGCAGATCCATCCCTATTTTAAGAAACCCAGCAGGGGGACGCCTGGGTGGCTCAGTTGGTTAAGCAGCTGCCTTCGGCTCAGGTCATGATCCCAGCATCCTGGGATCGAGTCCCACAGCGGGCTCCTTGCTCGGCAGGGAGCCTGCTTCTCCCTCTGCCTCTGCCTGCCACTCTGTCTGCCTGTGCTTGCTCTCTCTCCCTCTCTCTCTGACAAATAAATAAATTAAAAAAAAAAAAAAAGAAAGAAACCCAGCAGGGACACATTTACGATTTCCCTTAGTGATCCCCTCTGATGTTCTGGCCTTCTGTCATAGCTCTGCACATATTTAAAAATGATGACCAAATCCATCTTCCAGTGTCTGGGTTGGATTATCCCAAAGTGCTAGGATCATCATGTCATACGTTCTGTATTCTAAATTTATAAAGTGGAAAGAAAAAAATACAGAGCATGCATGTCTCATATACAGGTTCAAATCAGCCATGAAGGGTGTGAGTACTATATGTGGATGTATGTTAGTGCTGTGTGTGTGAATGCATGTATGACATAAACATAGGTCTAAAACATAGTGTGTAAGTCTGTACACATAAATGCACTCACAGCCATCCACGGACAGCATAGCTTTCGAGAGACATTTGATTGGATGAAGTGCCAAGGGCAGGCTCTCAGCTATAACTTGAAAGTCAGAATGTCAAGGTTCTGTCTGTTGAGATCACCTGACAGAAAGGAAGGTTGATTGTTTGATACCCCTCTCCCTCAAGCACTCCTGGGCTGATCCTTTCTGGCCACTTCCTGCTCCTTCCTGTGCTCTGTACTGCTTCACAGATTAAACAGCATTGCAGCCTTTATCAGTTTGCTGAGCGCCTTCTGATTCTTAAATGGGTTTGCCGCTACACATGGATTCGGGTCTTGGTCTCTTTGGGCTATGTGTTTTTAAGAGAGGATTCCTAGAGATGGAAGGCCTTGAAGACAGAAGGTCTTAGAGACCGAAGGCCTAGAATTTCTGATGTGGGCCCAAGTGGCTACCGGGCCAGTCATGGTAGTTCGTCTGCGATACTGAAATCTTGTTGGTGTCCATACAAAGTGGGTTTTCCTGTAGGTGTGGCTTATCTGTGTTCTCTAGTAGTAATAGAACATAAGCCACACATAGGAGCAGCATATGTAATTGAAATGTTTATGTAGGCATTTTAAAAAAAGTAAAAAGAAAGAAGTGAGATTAATTTTAATCATATATTTTATTTGACACATCATATCTAAAATGCTATTTGAACAAATAATGTACAAAAATTATGGAGCTACTTTGCTTTTTTTGTGTGCTCTGTCTTCAGTATTGGCATATATTTTATTCAGTGCACCTGTGGTCAGGGCTCCGTAGCTGCACAGGTCTGGTGGCTACTCTTTTAGATGGTACAGGTCTGGGGAGTGCCCCATTGTGAGGACAGGGAGCGTGTCCTCTCTAAGCGCTAGATCCCATGGGATACAGGGAGCCTCTTAGATGACTGCCATCAGCCAAGCAGTTCCAAGGTATGCGTTGGTCATGCCCACTATGTAGCTGGTAAATCAGGACATTTTGTCGAGCCTGGGGCTTTGGAATGCCACTGTGTGTTTGATTTCACCTCAAAGGGAGCAGATGGATTCCTATAGAGCTCTAAATAAAAAGAATTGTTCTTTAGAAAGAGACGTGTTGAGCAACAGGTATAGGATTTCCTGGATAATGGCCAAGCCTGAGCAGGTTTTCTGTAGATTGGCTGGCGCACATTTTTTTTTTTTTACTTCCTGGAGATGCCCTAGAATGAGATGGTAAAGAAACAGCATGTGTTTCAGCGGAGGACTGCAAGCGACACCGTGTTCCTGAAATTGAACAGGTTAGAAGTTGTCTGGAGAGGTCCAGGGAGGACTGGGATGTGTCCAGAGGAGCGAAGTGGCTTTCCCCTACTGCTCAGACCACTGGGGTAGCCCTGTCAGTTCCTTTGCTTTGCTGAGGGCCCAAAGCCACAGGTAAATATGGTATACTTTTACTCTAAGACGTTGGCAAAGAGCAGAATATTTTTACATTAAAACAAAGGTGGCTGTATTAGGAGTAAAATGCAAAATTGCCTTGCATTTTAAAACGTAAAACGTAAGTCCTGTTTAAAAAAAAATGACAGTGAATTGCTTCAGGACACACCAACTTCTTCCTTAGAAAAAGCTGATTTCCCTTCGTTAGGAATACTTTTTATCAGCACCGCCTTTCCTCCTGATCCCAGCATACCTCCTCCAGTGTGGAGTTTAGTGCACCTGCAGGTTCTGGGGTGACCACGAAAGGCAAGGAAATGCTCGTGAAGCCACAGTTATAAAGGGGGATTTTCCAGTAGTGGAGAGGTTCATCTGAAATCAGTAATTTGAAAGAAAAGGACAACAAATTCCTGTTAAGATTAATTTCAGTAAAATTCAGCTTAAAAAAATACACATACACACAAACATTCACACACATACACATTCTTTACTTGAGAGTAGCCAAAGTTCTTGTTCCCCCATGTCATTATTTTTATTTGAATATTTCTTGTTGTGGAATTTGATGAGCCAGGACTATATTATTTAGATGATTATTTTATTCCCGTTAGGATTCCAGCTTATGTTTTAGATATTTTCAAACATTTTTGCTTTACTCTGATTACAAGACTAATGTATCCTGGTTGTGTGAAGAAGATACAGTTATCTGTTAGTGTTGTGAGATTAGTGCCATCTTAGAATCTTGTTTATGATTATTGCTAATTTTTTTTAAAGATTTCAGTTTAAAATAATCTCTCACCCAACATTGGGTTCGAACTCACAACCCCAAGATCAAAAGCTGTGCACTCTACCAACTGAACTAGCCGGGTGCCCCTGATTATTGCTATTTAAATTTTTTTTTTTTTCTAGAGGGAAAACCTTAGGAATAGAGAGTCAGTGCGATGCTTCAGATGATGAAATAACCATAAAAAGATTAAATATATGCCCACCATTTACATATTATCATTTTATCTATCATTTGCAAAAAAGGTCAAGTTACAGAAATAATTCAGCATGAGAAAAACTAAAGTTAAAAAAAGGAACCTAGAGAATGATCTAATGCAGGTGGGTAAGACGGGGCTATCACACTTTATTCTGGTAAAGTTCTAATGATTCAGAGTTAGGATGTGCATGACACCCTTTGCAGGCCCTCGTGAAATCTAGTGATCATGGTGGAGAGCACTCGTTGGCCATGGTCTTCTTTTTCAGTGCACCTAGGCATAGTGTCACAATACTTTTTAATCAGCTATTGCTAAGTCAAGTGGAAACCTATTTAACATTCTAGACATAATGTAATAAGAGGAGGGAAATAGGTAATAGAAAACCATAAAAAACTTTCAGATCATTTTTTTTGGTAATGGTCTTTGAAAAGGAGAGGATAGAATCCAATGATGATCAGATCCCCACAGCTCCCAAAGTCCAGGACTTCTGTTTTGTTGAATTTAAGGACAGATAGCACAAGTGGAATGCTCTTCAACTTTGATGCTGGGGTCTCCATGATTGTCATTTGTTGGGATGGTTGTCCTAGATGTTTGCTTCTTAATGACTAAAGTACTAGAGTTGACTTCCAGGTTGCTAGGAGTGGCACAGAGCCCATAAGCTAGGTCTGCTCATGGGAATGCAGAAGTACGAGAACTTCATCTTCCCCAGTCACAGAGGAAAAGAAGCTGCAACTCCGTAGTCAGAGAAAACAACTGTCTAATAATTGGTTTTGAATTGGCTTCCTCATGGCAGAGAATTCATGGCCACACCAGCCGCAGTCATTACAAAGTGCATCTCTCTGCTGGGCATTTCAAACCTCTGAACCCCAGGAAAGCCTGACTCACAGAATGCTCTGGGGCATCAGTGCTGAAGGGTTTGATTAAAGGAAGCCACCTCTGGAAGAAGGCCATCAAGTGGGCACACGATGCGGTGGTCAGGAGGCGCTGACTCACGAGGATGGCACACGGGGTGAACACTCATTGAGAAACTTGTTTGTCCTGTTATCAGGGACTGAGAACGCTGGTGGCTCTTTCATCACGCTGTCCCCAAATGGTTAAGGTTTCATTGGCTGCCTCATCCAGGCCTTCTGAGCTGAGGTAGTCACAGTGGTTTTAGCACTGCAGGTGGGGAGACTTGGTGCTTTTAAAATTAAAAAAAAAATTTTTTATCATAAACTGGTAGATGTAGGTGTATTTCAGGAAGGAAGTGAGAATGTTGGGGGATGATTAACACCTTCTTTCATGTGAGTAGGTGCTCTCATTCTCAACGTAAAAGCAGTATATTCACATGCTTACTCTTCTTCCTAGCAAAGCAATACTTCCCTCTCCTCCTGTGTCAGTTCCACTCTGGGCAGGGGCTGGGAACGGGAGAGGGATAAACACGGAGTGTCTGTGAAGAGATCACGTCCTGGCCTGTGGTCTTCTCACGGCCACGCTGTTTCAGACTGCCTCTCACGAAGTTCAGCTTCACACCAAGCCGGCTGAGAAGTCCTGGTTCCTTTCACAGAGAGTGTGGCCCTTAAGGCCTAGCCCTGACAGTGTGCTTGTTGCTACGGAAGTAAGACAGGGTGGCAGCAGGACATTTCTGGGGAAAATTGTTCTAGAGCATTCTTAGGTAGAAATTCTGAGAAAGGAGATCTGGACGGTCAGTGGTCAGATGTAGAATAAAAGGAGCACATGGGAGACTCAGCCTGCCCGGTGAAACCCACAGGGCTAGGCCATTAACTAAGGAAGGGAGAGTTATTCAAAACCACACCACGCTCCATGAAGCACTGGAAAGCAGAGGACTAGAAAAGAGAAAATATGCTTCCAGTGTTTCCAAAAACAGGAAGAGAGAAATGAACCTGCCGGTTGTAATTATTTGAATTTAATCTCAAGGGAAGCAGTGGAAAAAAATATTGAAAAACAAAAGACATGTCTTACAAGATGGTTAATCAAGTTCTGAGAATCAAGAGCTTGATAAACCACGTTTGAAAACAGCCTTATGAAACTGGGGTAAGAAAGGTAATAGAATTTGATAATGAAAGTTCTATATTAAAATAGCTGTACTTGTGGTCTAAAAAAAAGTCATTAATCTGGGTGATAAAGATCCCACTTACAGGTTTTCAGCCATGCTTCAAGGCTCACTAATGGCCTGATGTAGAGATATCTTCTGGCTCTAACTTGAAACTACTTTTGTTTTGTTTTGTTTTGAATATTTACTTTTAAAATATCCATAGTCATGGTATAGACTTAATGCTATGTTCTGGTTTTTTTGTCAGTTAATACAAAGTTGCCATGAGCGGTTTGTCATTTTTCCTGTTGGCATAATTTTTATGGCCGCGTAATACTCCGCCCGGATACTCTGCCTCCGCATGCCTAGTGGCAGATACTCAGGTTACTTCAAAAGAGCATGCTCACTACTACAGATGGTCCACCGCAAACATCTTTGCATAATACACCTTTTCCCCTTAGTTTGGACTACTTCCTTAAGATTGTTTTTAAATAGGATGAGTAAAAGAAATGAACGTCTTGCAGACTCTTTATCCTTATTGTCAAACTGCTTTCTAAAACATTACCACGATTTTCACATGGCATAGTATGTGTGCATGTGGCCACTTGTGCCTAAATGGGGTTATACTGTATGAAGCATCCCCCAGATTTAATGCAACTGGAAATGATTCTCACCAGAGGTGATGCTGAGTCATCTCCCAAGGGAATCCTGGTCTCAAGAAATATTTTTAATGAATTGCTATGAAAAAAGAAGGAAATGTAACCACCAGTCAGAACTTTAGATAGCCTCTGATGGAAGGATTTATTTTTTTAGGTTTACTCTCTCTTATGTAAGAGCTTGAACTGGGGCCCCCAAACTAGGGAGTGAATAAAATTTTAATAAATTGAATTTTGTTTTCTAAAAGCACCTAAAAATGCCTCCCCCATAGTGGGGCTCAGTATTATTTGTGAGTAAATGAAATGCCGTGGGAAACTTGTCATTGAAAGTAACCCTGAAGGGAATTTTTTTTTTCTTTTTGATCATGTGGTGGAAATTAGACTGTTCTGCTTGAAATTTTAGATGTTTTTCCACCCAGGTTTTCTTAAAATGAGGTATGCTTCTACAGTTCAATGCTACAGCCAATATTTGCAAATACTGTAACAAAAAACTGTTTAAACACAAAAACAAATATTCAGTCTGTCACATCCCAACCCATGTGGAAAGGGAAATGCTTTTTAAAAGTGGGAATTCTTAGTATTATAAATTGTTCGGTTGGAGCAGGAACTATTTAAAAACTTACAGCTTTAATAAGTGAAGGAGACACGCTGATGTAAACCACAAACATGTTTAGCACATGAGATCATTCAGCCTCCTTCTCACCTTCAAAACAAGAGGTTTTCCTTTCTCTCTAGTTTTTTTGCTCCCCCCCGCTTTCTCTTCCCTCTCTCTCTCTTTTATTTTTTTTGACAAACATGTCAAGTTTTCCTGGCTGCGGCCGGGGAGCAGCACTCCAACTATTAAGCTGTGTGAGAACAGTGAACTTGGTCAGCAAGGATCATTTGTCTCCAGTTGTCAACAAAGGTTTGTTTTACTAGGAACAATGACGGCGCAGGTTGGTGCCGAGTGTTGTGTGCGAAAGTGTTCATCAGTAAGCAGCTTGGGCCACACTCAGAATCTCTTTTACATCGTTATTTTGCTCTTCGGCGGTGATTGTGGTCTCTGTCAATTGGCACCATCTGAAAAAGAAGTTCATCAGTATGCCGGGATGCTCTCTGCCGAGAAGGCTTCACTCAGTCCTTTCTTTGGTTCTCTTTCATCAGTTTTCGCCAGCGCACAACCCTGCCACTATTGATGTTTAAGTACAGAGAAGTGATTAAGCGATAATGATCTTGGTTTGCTTCTGAGATGACAGATTTCTCCAGCTTTGGGGATACTTCAGTGCCCTGGGATGGAGTGTGTTTTTCACACACTCACACATGCACACTCACAGAGGACCTTGATTCCAAGAAGTACAGAAAGGATGACTGTGGGCCATCAGGAAGGGTGCTCTCCTAGAGCCAGTAGGATTGACTGGGGGTGAATGAATTCTTCTGCTCTGTTTGGCACTCACCAAAAGGACCAAATCACTACAAGAAACTCTCTGAGCTTACTCCCAGCATGGCTGAATCACTGAGATCAAGTTGTTAGACACAGAGCTTGATAAAGTTTCGATTTGAGTCCTAAGCAGAGTACACACGTGAGCCTCCTCCCTGCATGCACATTTTAGGAGCCCCTCCCCAGCTCTGCCCACCCATTGACTTCCCCCATCACATTTTTATTAAATGGGGTGCAGTTTCCCGTAAACTCTGTAAAGTCAGAGAGACTCGTGTTCTCACTTTGACACTGTCTCTTTTATAGCTGTATGACCTTGAGCAAGTCATTGACCTCTCAGTGTTAAGAATGAGTATATAGATAATGAGCTAACATAATATAGCTTAACACTAATTGAACCCTCACTGTATACTGAGTACTATGCTTAGGCATGTTACATATGCTGTTTCCTGTAATCCTCATAACAACGCATTGGAGTACATCCTATTATATCTTGATTTTACAAATGAGGAAACCAAGACCCGGAGAGGTTAAAGAGCTTGTTGTCGGTGAAATAGTGGCATGCAGCAAACAACTGTATATCTAGAGCCTTGATTATCCCACTACACCGTGCTGCTTCTCCTGAAACTCCCTGATGTGACTTCTTATGTACCAGGGTTTCTGCTTCTGAAAGATTGAATAGATGAGATTGAAAAGGTTGAGCAAGGAGCTCCCCAGATTTTAAACTTGTGCTTGCTTTTAACCTCTAGTGGTTGGGGAGTAGGGGAGGGGGAGGATAGAGCTATGAGAATTGGCATTCTAACTCATCACTGGTCAAAGTGGTTTCTGGCAAGGGGTTTAGAGGTAGTGAGAAATAAAGGGTTACAAAGGCTGAGGCATTCCACAGACAGACTTCTCTCCAGTAAAGGGTCTGTGAAGTAATAATAGCAGTGATAATGCAGGAAAACCCATGTGAGGGTCTAGGGAATCGCTTTAGTCAGAGGTCTTTGAGCTCAGAGATAGAGGGAATCACACTCTTTGTGCAGCGGGACTATGGCAGTCACACCAAGTCTTGAAGTGGGAGTCTTTGGAAATGTGTCTTGGAGCATACCCTAAGCCTTGTGGGCTTCATTGTCCTTGAGCAAAACTTCCCTTAGTCAAGGCTGGAGGGAGTTGGAGGTTCTGGATCCTTCAAGATTGGCAAGGTTAGGACCCCTCCTGTTAACTGAGCAGGAGGGATCATTCCTGCTATAAAGACAAGCCTTTTTGAAGGAGACCTGCCAAGTGCCTGATCAGGGGTTTCTGTAGTAACGGAGGCCAGCTGTACCTTCTGGGTGTTTGGCTGGAGATTGTCCCAAAAGAAGCAGTAGTTAACCAGGAGGATCAAGGACTCCCTCTCGTCTGCCAGTCTAAACGACTGAAGATAATTTGGGAACACTCTCATTGAAAACGGGTGTCCCCAGTATATTTATGTCATTGATACCAAAATGATGTAACTGGTTGTTCGAGCTCATCCTTTTTGTTAATATAGGCATTGCTGCCAGGTGGTGATCTTGAGAGCAGAGTTTTGATTATTAGAGTAGAAAAGAAATTGTCCCAAACACAAAAACATTTTGCCTGCTCATTGATTCCACTGAGGCATGTGAGGGTTAACAGTCTTCTCTTTGGTATGGCTACAGTGTCCTGGGTAATTTTAACCTGTCGCTTACTTACATCTCAGTGCCAGATGCTTAAACATGACTTAGTATATGGAAATTGTAGGAGGAAAAGAAGAGAATGGGAATAGCAGGTGGTTTCCTAATTCTAGATGACTTTTCTAGCTCTTCTAACTTCTGCAACTTTATTATTGCTGCTTCCAGAAACCTCTATTGATGATGATGGTGATAGTAGTTATTGCTTTATAGTATTCTACCTGTTCATGTTTATGTCATGTTTGAAATTTTCTTGTATTTTAACTTCTGAACAAAGCAAATAAGTTAGAGATTATTATTTATATTTTAGTTAACACATTGAGACCCAGAGAAGTTATCTGAATGCTTAACGTCATACAGCTAGTGGCAGTGAGGATAGGAACCTCAGAAAATGTAGTGCTAAAGTTAGACTCCTTTGTTTAATTTTTTAAACAATTTTTGAAACATAAAACTCAATTAAAAAACTGATATAAATATTACTTTAAAAAAAGCTGAAGATTCAAAGAAATTGTTTATCTTGATTTCTGGTAACTAAAAAAAAAAAAAAGAAAAAAAAGCATCGTTTGGGCAAATTGACTTTTGTAGACCAGAATGAAGGGCTTTAACAGGAGCATGAGGACAACCAGAATGCCTTCATCAGCTTTGTAGACGTCAGTGTTTTAAATCCCATGCCTTCTCTTAGGTTCATTTGCAGTATGTACTTTATTTTTTTTTAAGATTTTATTTATTTATTTGACAGAGAGAGATCACAAGTAGACAGAAAGGGAGGCAGAGAGAGAGAGAGAGAGGAGGAAGCAGGCTCTCCGCAGAGCAGAGAGCCCAATGCGGGGCTCGATCCCAGGACCCTGAGATCATGACCTGAGCTGAAGGCAGAGGCTTTAACCCACTGAGCCACCCAGGTGCCCCTGCAGTATGTACTTTAATAGTATTTCCCATGATGGTCTGTGAGTAGGAATATAATTTAATAGTATTTCCTGTGAGTGTCTCTGAGTGGTCAAATCTTGACCTTTGAATGTCTGAAAATGTCTTATTTTGCCTGATTGATTGAATAATAGTTTATTTGGGCATAAAATTCTAGATTGTCAGCAATTTTACTCAGTATTTTGAAGATTTTTAGCAATGTTGTTGGCCTCAATTTTACTTTTTAAGCTTGCTAACCATCTAACTAGTTCCTTTCGGAGTTTTGTTTTATTCTGATTTTTTAAAAAATTTTATAACAGGGTACAAAGGTGTGGATTTATCTTTCTTTGTCCTGCTCATGCATTTACTCTAAGGACTTGTTTCCTAAATTATGGGAGAGAGATCTCCAACTATTCCATCTTTGTAATTCCCTCCATTCTTTTTTTCTAGAATTGTTACTAGACATGTAACAGAGCCTCTTCATCTATCTTCTGAATCCCCTAATTGAATCTTAATATTTTAAAGAAACGTATTTTTTCTCCTGTTCTACCTTCTAGGTAAAATAAAATTATACCTTGTAATATTGTCTTCTAATTCACTGCACTTTATGGATATGTCAGATATAGATTTTACCTCATCTGTTGGATTTTTCTAGCTCAGTAAGGATGCTTTCACTATCTAAGACTTTTGATTGTTTTTTTTTTTTTCTTAAGATTTTATTTCTTTATTTGAGAGAGAGGCAGTGAGAGAGCATGAACGAGGAGAAGGTCAGAGGGAGAAGCAGACTCCCCGTGGAGCTGGGAGCCTGATGCGGGACTCGATCCCGGGTCTCCGGGATCATGACCTGAGCCGAAGGCAGTCGTCCAACCAACTGAGCCACCCAGACGTCCCTTTTGATTGTTTTTTTAAAATATCTATCTGTTCTGGGGTACCTGGGTGGCTCAGTCGGTTAAGTGTCTGACTCTTGGTTTTGGCTCAGGTCATGATCTCCCAGGTCATGGGATTGAGCCCTGCGTCAGGCTCCAGGCTCAGTGCTGAGTCTGCTTCAGATTCTTTCTCCCTCTACCTCCCTCACTGTTCCTCCCTGCTCATGCTCTTTCTGTTTCTCTCTCTCTCTCAAATAAATAAACAAATAAAATTTTAAAAATCTGTTCTTATTTTTCCCCCATAAATTCTTGTGTATTTTTGATGGATATTGCGTCTTTATGTTTGAAATCATCCTAAACCTATTTGTTTTAAACTTTGTTGGACTGTTCTTTGAGATTACTTTCGTTTGGGTTGAATTCATAACTGGATGGTTGATTCGACTTTCTCAGAACTAGATCTTTTTATATGTTTGGAATTCTAGTTTGTGGATTCCTTTCAAATGTGAAGGATTTTTGCTTTTTTGCATTGTTTCTGTCTCTCATTCTCCTTCCTTGACTAATGGCTTTGTGGTTTTGCAGTTGCCTCCACTTGGTGCTTCAGGCCCCGTCCATAACTGAGTATTATATGATGTTTATGCTTGCTCTGTGATGGTTAGAGGAGTATCACAGATTCATACAGCAAGCAGGCAATATAACTCCCTTTCTCTCCTAAGGCTTCCTTCCTTGCCTGTGCCCAATGCCTGCCAATAAAACTGGAGCCGCAGGTATTAGGAGCTCTGTTGTTTTGTTTAACTAGCTTTCACAAATCTGTGGGTTCTTGAATACTTGCCGAATAGGGCTTCAGACAGAGAGCTGGGCCGCATCTCCAGCTAGCATGTGGCAGCCGGGTCTCCCTACCCCTCAGAAGTTCAGTTCTCTCTGTGCTGTCTGCTTCTGATTTGGGAGTCCGGCATTTCTTTGATCCCAGCCTGCCTGCTTTCCTCCCTCTTGCCCTCCCTCCCTTTTTCCTTCCTTCCTCTCCTCCTCCTCTTTCTTTCTGTTTCTATTCCAGTTAGTAGAGTTATCTGATAATATCGTACTGATTTTCTTCTTTAAAAATTAAATTTCAAAATGTAAAATATGTATTTGGATCAGAGACACTGCTTCAGCGCTGGGACCTGCAGGGCTGAGCTAAGCTGACCTGTATCATGTTCACTTTGTGCAGTTGGCCGGTCTTACAGTAGTTTTCCCAGGAATGCCCAGGTACTATTGTATCGTGCTTTGCCTGTCCCTTCTTCCTGCTCTTGCAGAACTGCTTCAGAAACTAAGGGGTTTTCTTTCTTCCTGGTATTACTTTGATTGGGCAATGTTCAGAATAAATTTCAAGACTCCACCTTCAGTGTAAATGTCAGTATTATCCCAAGTTAAGGAGAATAGTATTAAGAAATAAGTCAGTTTACAGAAATTATTCTCCAGAACCAATTTTCAGGAGATGTGACATTTGATATGATGTGTACCCAAGTGTAAGCTTCCACTTAGCTCTCATGTGTTGAAATAGCTGACAAAACTTCCCAAGTTGTTAGGGTTTCCCTTATAGTTGAAATCAGAAATAGTATGGTAATATAGACTTTGTTTATATCAAAGCTTCTACAAAAGCAAACATTAATAAACATGCAAAATAATTTGTTTTTTTTCACATGTTAATAAATTCAAAGAACCAGAAACTATCCCCACTTCCGGGCACTTCTTCAGGGTGTGAAGGAGCTGCTGTGCACCTGAGATGACTTCTCAGCCCCCCCGAAAGGCTTCTGAAGTCTGCAGTAACTTGGCTGTCCCGTGAGCAGCTCATGCTCTTCCACTCAGATCCTTGAGTCTGGGGACTGATTGCCGTAACCTCCCCGGGTTAGATCTCTCAAAATGCCTTCTTAACATCCAATAGCTTAATATCAACTGTTGTTGTTTTCACAATTAGCATTTACCTCTTCTCAGTTGTTTTTTGTAAAAAAAAAATCCCTTGAAAAGTTAATATGTATACGAGGTCAAATTTCCACACAAGGCTTATTCAGTGAAAGCATGCCTCTTTCCCCAGCCCAGCCTCCCTCCCGCAGGCCCCCTCCAAGAGCACCCCTGCCCTCCTGCGCAGCTGTGCTCCCGTGACCCAGGCATGCACATGCGTGTTCCCTTTCTGCAAGAATAAACGGTCGCAGGGCACACACACCGTTCTGAACGTTGGCATTACACTGAAAGGCTTCACACCTGGAGCTCATCCTCTGTCAGTATAGAGAGAGCCTTCTGAGGATTTTTTTTCTTTTTTTTTACTTTAAAACTGTTAACTATCACTCAGATCGTCTTGTCCTGAACAAGGCATTACGTAGGAGCTGTTAATGTCCACCGCGGGTTTGTTTTATTTTCAAGTAGCGTGGACGTACTTTATTTGGCTCTCTGGGCAGGTGGATTTTGAACTTCATACTGGAGTCGATAACAGAGCTGAGCTTCTGTGTCTGTCTGGCAGTTTTCAAGGAGCCTTTCAGTTCTGTGTTTTCAACAATAGGTGGCACCAGCAATTTCTGTATTTGGGCTGTATGTAGATGGGAAGCATCATTATTTTGACCATTTTTCATTTCATATCGTTGTGTTCACAGATTATTAAGAACAAAGATGTGTTTACCTGAAGGCCGAGAGGCCTGTCCAAGCAGGCATAGGTACGCGAGGAATTCAGCAGCACTTTCTAGCAGGGTGCCTGGGCTGTCATGGGGCTCCCTGCTCCTTGCCCCGTCGGTGGCAGTCATCCAGTGAGAGCACTCGTTTCGTTAACTCGTGGATTTCACTAATTATGAATGTGAGTTTCTATATGCAAAATACATCTTTGTAGGTGGATTTTTTTCAGGTTTATTTTGATGGAAATTTGGCCACACACCCAAGAGTTCATCATTGCGTGGAGGAGTCCTGTGTGCTCCCCACTGACCTTGGCCCGCCTGTTTTCCTGACTGTCTAGCCCCTCCTACTCCCCTGTGTGCCCTGTCAGCCATGCCTAGAATGTCCCATCAGCATTTAAAATACAGCACTTAAAAATTAAATTTCTATCATAATTCCCCAGGGAGCAGTCCCCCCACCTTTTTTTCCCCTTTTCATTGTCCCCTTAAACTTCTCTCCACCGATTTCTAATTCAGCCTTTTGTCTTTCCAAAGTGTTCTTTATTCTGTTCCCTGGGAATATAGGGCTTCGGTCACTTTGGAACTGTGTGATCCTCCTGACCACTCTCCTTCTGTTCTGGTTAAGAATAGGAAGAATAATCCTCCTGGCTTGAGAATGGAAAATTGATAGAGGGGTCCTAGAAGGTTTTCCAAATTAAATATGTACTGATTGCAACAAGCTCCGTGATCTAACCCACACCTGTTCTGGCATCACCATCCCTTTGCATATATCCTTGGGGTCCATGGGCAGCCCTTGCAGAAATGAAGGGAGGCTCTGGGATCCCTAACTACATGGCCTTCAGTTGGATCAGCACGGTCTCTCCTTTTTTTCTCCTTCCTGAAGGGAATTCAGAACTGCTTAGCCTTCACTTGGGATCAGGCTTTGGTTTTATCCCATGGTGACACCTGTGGGTTTCTGTCTTCGAAGAACCTTTTGATATTGTAGAAGCCTTAGATAGGCTTGCTGGGTGACGTTATGCTCAGAGTTCAGAAATCCCAGAGTTCCCGAATCTCCCTTTGTCTTCCGCAAATCAGTATGGACTCCTAGAGATACCGGCTCTTTCAGATAGTGTTCCGGTTTCTCAGTGGCTTGTTCAAGTTGGCTTTCAGCCCGTAGTGTGGTATTCTCATGGAGACGGCAGAGCACGCATTCAGAATCATGAATGTCTTCCATGCCCAGAGCATTGGATGGAGCTGCCGCATGTTTTGTCATGGTGTTGGGACAGGGATCCATCCCAAGGAGGCCAGTTCAATCCTGGAGTGGCTGCCTCCTCCACAAGTCCTGTTTGAAAACCTTTGGTAGTTCCCGCAGTCTTTCTATTCAAGACTCTCATTATGTGGGCCTAACTTCCTGTTTTTTTTCTTCATAACACATACCATGACCCAGAACCATCCTTGGGAATCTGGCAAACTCAGCTCTGTCTTTTGGGGAGCAGGAAGGATCACCTGCCTGGAGAGGAATACCCAAGAAAAGGGAGGAGGAGAAAAGCCAAAGTGCTTGGTGAGCTTGCTGGCGGTTGCCCGGCTCACGGTTTCCTTCTACACCTCTCCCCATCAGCAGAGCAGGGGGACGGACTGCTGTGTTGTCCCCTGCAGACTGCTCCTGGCACCAGGCTTCTTACTTCTGTAGTAGGACTTTTGTTTTTCTTCTAAGGATGCTCATCATCTCACTAGCTGCGTGTGTGTGTGTGTGTGTGTGTGTGTGTGTGTGTGTCTCAAGATCAGCTGTGCTCCTCTTGGAGATGAATAATTCTGATTCCCTTAAAAAACTGGGTGGGTTAATATTTTAGGAATTTACTTCAAACTAGTATTAATAGCCACCACTTACTGAAGTCTTACAGTAAGTGAGACACTCTACACCCATTATCTTTTTAGTCCTTACCAACAACTCTATGAGGTCAATACTATTTCTCCTGCTCCATTTTGTGGTGGAGGAAATCAAGGTTCAGGAAACTTAAGTAACCTAAGGTTATACAGATAAGGAATAGCCTGAATTTGACTTGGCTTTCTCCTTCATACCTTGCTAACTGCACACTTTGAAGTCCTGCTATAAAGTTCTGTTTCAGAAAGAAGCAGGAAGCCATAGAGTTCTCCTCTCCTTGCCTAGCTCTGGCTCACCAGTCTCTTGCCCTTGGCCACAGGCTGGTTCCAATAGCATTTGAACCTAGGCACGCCACCCTTTAACCTGCTCTAGGGAGGAGCTACTATTGATGTTCGAGTTTCATAAGTTGTCTCCGTTGGTAATTTTTAAATGTATTCAATAAATACTTATTCTAATGACCCCATGCAGAGCACTGAGCATGCAGTTGTTAAAAATACATACAGGGTCCTGTCTCCATAGAATTGTATAGATTAGTTGGGGACAGTTCATGCTTTATATGAATAAAAAACAAGTAAGAGACCAACTTACTTTTGTTCCTTCTTACTGTTGAGATGTTGGAAAGCAGAATTCACTTGAGCGCCTAATGCATGCTCTGTTGAGAAAAGACACGTACATGGATACACTGTCTCATAGGCAGGAATTAGTAATTCAAACCAGTATATATTTGAAGTTGATTAAAGGAAAATAGTCAGATTCCTGAATAATGATTTAAATGTGCTGGAACATTACCCATTACCCACACATTATATAAATATTTTTAAAAATCCTGGTCGATTGTTAAAATGATAGAATTTCAGGTAGGTGGCGCTAAGAGGTATTCATGCAGTCATAGAATGTTGAATTTAAAAATGTGTGACCTTTTCCTTCATTTCCCCTGCAGAAATTAAAACTCAGAGAAATTGCATATGCAGTGTTCCCATACTTCCCAAATTGATGACTCGTAGGATGAATAGACTGGTTTATTCAAGGTCCCTGGAGTTCAAGTTGTCAACATTTCACCCTCTCATACATTAGCAATGTCAATGACTTGGAAATTAATATGATTTGAACTTCATGATTCTTTCCCTTAGATGTGGTTGAAGTAGTGTGAGCTCATCATCAAGAAGCAGTTAGTTAGCCCTTCTCTCCAGCCGGCCTTGTCTGAATCTCATATTCTACTACTAAACAGCTCTATTCGCTCTAGTGATACAAGAGGCGGTTTTACTCGGTGTGACCGCCTTAGCAGACCACATTAAAGCATTCATGTTCCCTGCTAGGTTGCAGGAATGAGTTTTCTTAATGCCATCACTGAATTCCAATGGAGGAAATAAATTACTCATGCATTTTCTAATGGTTAAGAAATTTTCCAGAGTCTTGGCTGCCTCGTTTTCATCATGCCCAGGTTCCATTACCAAAGAGTAATTGATGTGATTTTGACTAGCAGGCTGATACTGCTTAGAAAACCAACTAAGTAAAACATCTGACTCATATATCCCGGGACAAAATTTCACAGTCAACTATATAAGAGACAGAATTTTGTAGTTACGGGGGAAAATGCTAGACATGGAGGAAAAAACCCTTGTGGTCTTGCTTTATTAATTGATTAACTTTGTCCGTGTGGGCCCGCTGCTTTAACCTCTCTGAGTCTGTCGTCCTCATCTGTAAACACGAAGATAGTCCCGGTCGTGTCCGCTGTGACTACCTCGTGTGGTTATTCAGAAAATCTCATGAGCTGACTGTGAACGCTCACTAGCAAAATGCTGCGCAGATCTATGTAAATGTGAGGGTTTAAAAATGTTGTAGTAATGATAATGAAACTCAGAGTGACAATTGTGATCTAAATCTTGGCATACCATTATGTGTAAGAGAACATTTAATGGTGCTTGGATGCCTTCATGTGTTGGTATAGTGACAGTGTTCAGTGTTGAAAAATGCAAGTCACCAAAGGAACGATTTTGCCGTTCAACATCGACATCAGTAAATGAAAATAGCTTGAAGTACCTCCTTGGTTTCAAAAACGGTTAAAGGCAGCTTTCAAAGATACGAACAATGGCAAAAGAAGAAAAAAAAGCTAAGTGAGGAAATGGAATGTGGGATGAAGCAAAGGGTTAAGTTAGGACCCAAAATGAGTCTTGTGAGGCTCTGTACTATTTGTGAGAGGTGAGTCAGAGATTTGGTTCAGAGTTTTCCTGCAGCCAGTGCGATGAGGGAACCATAACCAGCTGTGTGAATCATGGTGCCCCTGAGGCTAAATAGTGAAGCAGGGCTATTTCTAATAATGAGACACGAGACAGTGATTTTCCCAGGGCCCTCCTAAAGAGACGGTGCGTGATGACCAACATCCTATAAAACACGCTGATGATTAAGCATCTCTGTACCTTTTTTGAAATTCTTATCAGTGTGACTGTCAGATGAGAAATTGACAAGTTCATTGTTACCCAGTTATAATCATGATGGAATGTGTGTCAGGCCTGGAAATAACCTCTGAGAACAGCTTGCTGCCCCTCCTGTCGTACAGGCTGGGGAACCGTGACCTGCCGGGGCTGAGTGTCGGCGTGGTTACCTGTGCTTTGTGTCAGCACGAGGAGCTGCCAGTGAAAATACTTTGCTCCGAGCCCGTTCTGTGTGGCTGTGGGAGCTTTCCTCGTCTCAATATAAATACCATTTGGCACTTTCAACATGTTTCTAATTGTGAGTTTAGCAGTTTACTGTGGTGGGTTTTTTCTGGCTCTTGGTTGTAAAAGTGTAGAAGCTATTGGATTTGATGGCATCTCCCTATATTTCTTGTTTCCACCGTGGAAGTTACTGAAAAGCCTGACAAACTGATCAGAAATTTATAGAGAACAGGTCTCTATATGTAAAATTTGGAAATTTGGAAATTTATTGCCTGGAATGCCCATCCTCCTAAAGGATGTCCTAATGTCTCTGACAACCCTAGCACTGTTGTCAGAGACATAATCGGAAAATGCAGAAAGACATTGATATTTTAAGAAAATTAAAATAAAACCCCAGATCTTAATTTCGAACATAGATGGCGCTTAAAAATATTGGCTAAAAGCCTAAGGGAATTTTAGGTTGGCTTCTTCAGTGAACTTATTTGCTCATATTCATGGAAAGTTCTGATGTAAGTAGCAGTTGTTCAAGAGGTTCCTGTGGGTGTTTTAGAGGCCGATTAAAACAAACTTCTTTTATCAAGGAACCGTGAGATCAACCATGGGAATACAGGGGGTCCAGGCTCTAGAGAAAATAAAGGTGGGTCTCCAAGAGGATCAGTCAGTGGGCTTGAGGATTTTAGAGAAATTTGACTGTTTATGGTCAGTTTGTGAGGCAATTTGCTTGTGTTACTGAGAGAGGCGCACTTCTAACCTTTTGACGTGGGGGTAGTGAATCATGGGCGGTAAACACCGGAAGCAGTAATACGAAGAAGCCATCTGTCATATTTGTCTCCCAGATAAGGTTGAATGACTTTACCAAAGTCACAAACTAGGAGCCTAAGACTTGAGTTTTCTCCAGCTTGAAGATGGGTAGGGATATGCAGGGATGGAGAGGAAGAAGAGGCAGTGCAGATGTTAAATCTCTTCTCCATCTGTCTTTTTGCTTCTTCATTTGTAGAATTAAAAATTGGGGCCACATTATGTCAAAGCAACTTCATGAATCTAAAAAGAATTCCTCTTACAAAGTGTAGGTGTGGGAGATGTAAGTACTTTAAAAGTAATCTTTCTCTGTCTTTAAAAAAAAAAAAACCCAGCCTACCTAAAAAGTGTTTTTCCTCTAATTTTCTAAGGAACAGCAGTTAAAGGAGTAAAAACCCGAAGGCTACTGAGATAAACAGAGTGGAGGCACAGTCTATTATCCCCCTTCTGCTCGGTGTACCCTTGTGAATGAACATGTTGGCCCAAGAAATGGAACGCTGCCTCTTTTCCATCTTACTGACAGCAAAATAAATTTGATGTCTTTTATCTCCAACATATGCACTTGCTAAGCCAATGTGTTAAGATACAAAACATATACTGCATTTTTTTCCTTTTTTTACTCAAATTGCTAGCACGTAGTTAAAGTTTAACACATTCCCCTGGACTTGGTGCTGCCCAGACGCGGTTTGGATGATGCCTTTTATCCCCCCCCACCCGCCTTCTCAAGTACTGCTGTTCCTTGACCCTCACATCTTAGAACTTGCCAACTGAATTCGTGGTCTGTGCAAGCACTTGACATTAGAGTGACTCTGTGACTTGAAACATTGGGCAAGCTTCAGTACCGTGGGGTTAAGCAAAGTCTTGGCTGGGGCTCTTTCTGTTTGCTGTAGGGGGTGAGTGTGAGGTGGTTCACAAAAGAAAGGGTTGAACACAAGGGGAGGACAGGCCCCATCCTTAGCAACTCATCTGTGTGTCCATTTGCTAGGTCCCAAGGTGAGTCAGTATATGGCTTTCCATAAGGAGTGAGTCAGTCGTGAGGAGTCTGAGGCAGAGAGAGGTCATCTTTTAGATCCATGGATGGTGGGAGAAGCTGGGTAGATGGAACAGTATTAAGTGTGGGAGTGGCAACGGGAGAAGAGAGAGAAGGCAGATCCACTTTGGCTACAGGGTCTAGAGAAGTTTGGTTCATCACACGTTATGTGGGCAGAAAGCTTAGATCTTGAAAAGTAGTTATTACACATATTGTCTCACTGACTCCAGGTGGAGAATGGGGTCGGTGAAAGAGGAGTCCCGAAGGTGTCCCTGGCAGCATGAGCCAAAGAAACCTAGAGGGTCTTTGGGGCCTGTGGCAAAGCCCCGATTCCATCCTCCCAAGAGCCAAAGTAGCTTCTTGCTCATCCCCTTCCCGATTCTGTCCATGCGCAGCTGCTCTCGTCCTGATGTTTCCCACAGAGCCATATGCAGGATAGAGCCTGGACTCCTGCATAGGCAGCAGAAAGTCCTCTTGGGCTTGCCATGCAGATGGCTCCCCTTTGTCTCAAAAGAACTTTTTTGCATAGCAGAGGGTGATGTGGTGACTTCAGAGGCTCTGGGTTTTTGTCTGGTTTTGTCAGACGGAAGACAAGCCACGGCCCAGCTCTAGTTGTCAATTTCCTTCTCCTTACAGCGGGAAGTTTGCCATCCCGAGATGACCTCGGGTCCCTTTATGGTTCTCAGCCCTGGGACTACTTCTTGCTTAAGGACAGATGATGCTGCCTTTTCACATTGTCTGATTCCTGTCATCATGTTTGCCTTGGCCTCTTTTTCTCCTTCATCCTCAGTTCATGCCGTGCTTTTCTCAACTGTTTCTGCCCCTTGGTATTTCCATGTGTTATCTTTGCCCCTTCCTCTCATGTTATGGTCACATGTTAGCCAAAGGCAAAATTAGATTTTCCATTCTGTACATTGGTAGTTCTTTGTCTTCAGACATTTTTTGATATCAAAGGAGAGTTGTGAGAAAAAAAAATCAGGTAAGGGACCTGAATTAAATCTAGAGAAATTTCAAAGCCTCTTTCTTACTCATTAATTGATCTTTATATTTCCATTCATCTGAGCAGAACAGGAGAACATTTTTTTTCCAGCTAATTCATGGACCCTGTATATAACATGTGTTTTGCATGTGTTTTAGGGTTGCAAGAAAATACAAATAAAAATGAATATATTGGGGCACCTGGAGGCTCAGTGGATTAAAGCCTCTACCTTCGGCTCGGGTCATGATCCCAGGGTCCTGGGATCGAGCCCCGCATCGGGCTCTCTGCTCAGCAGGGAGCCTGCTTCCTCCTCTCTGTCTCTGCCTGCCTCTTTGCCTACTTGTGATCTCTCTGTCAAATAAATAAATAAAATCTTTAAAAAAAAGAATATATTTTATTTTTCATTTGTTACCTATACATTTTTGGTTAACTTAAAATTTTAAACACTTTGGAACTTCTAGGAAAGTTATAGGATTAATGCAAAGAATTCCCATAAGCCCTTCACCTGGATGCCCCAAATGTTAACATTTTACCTCATTTTTACTTTATCATCGTTCCTCTGCTCTTCAGAAATGTTGAGTTTTTATATATATCTTTCAATATAGATATATGTTTTTTTTTCTGAATCATTTGAAAGTAGTTACAGACGTGTTCCAATACCCTGAAATATTTCAGAATATATTTCTTAGAAAAGAAAAACAAGAGAAAAATCCTTCTTTTCCATTTCCCCTTTTTGCTCTAGGATCCAACCTAGAGTCACACATTATTTTTGTTGTGTCTTTTCGTTTTCGTCACTGAGGTCTGGTCTCTTAGTCTTTCTTCTCTTTTTACTTTGGTGAGTTGACATTTTTGAAGAGCACCTGCCTCTTAGGCTGTCCACATTGCTTGCAGTGAGGTGGTGTGTTTCGGGCTGGAGGACCTCAGCTGTGATGCTGTATTCTCAGGGCGTGAGATGAGGAACATCAGTGTGTCCAGTGCTGGCGATGTTAACTTCTGTCACCCTGGTGAGGTACTGCGTGCCAGGTTCTCTGCTGTAAAGTTAAGTAGTAAATATTTGGTATCCCGGGATTTGAAAGTAACTGATAAGCTTTTGATAAGGAGATACTTGGACATTATTTAAATATTCTATTCCTCATCAGATTTTTACCCTCTGCTTTTAGTTATACCAATTATTTTGTAGCCCCATCGTTCCTTCTAAATTTATTAATGTACCTCAACAGTTTTAAAAAAAGGATATATTTATACATATAGTATATAATGGATTTTTATTTCTTCCAATATGTTTTAATCCCTTGCTCTCAACATTTATTTTGATGTTCAAAATGTTCCAGATTTGGCCTGTGGGAACCCTTCAAACTGCCTCCTGATTCCTTCTGAAATGTCCCTACCATTCTTTAAGCGATTTTTTAACTTTCTGCTATAATTAGATGTTCTGGGCTCATCTAGTACTTTCTTGTCCCAGCCCAGGAATCAGTCATTTCTCCAAAGAACCCTCGTTCCTTTCAGTGGAGAGTGGTATTTGGAAACAGGGTCTGGGTGGTGGGTGTGCTTACTGCTACTGAAGTATCATTGTTTCTAGGCTCTTTCAGCAGAGAGAACTAGGAAATACACACACACACACACACACACACACACACACACACACACACAGACATTTGTATGTCTTTCTATATCTACCTGCAGATGTTAAAAAACTTGAATTCATATCAAGACCTTCAGTTCTAGTCTAACAGCACAGGGCTTATTCTAGTTTTATCCTTTAGCGTATCTGTATCTCCCTGCTCCAACAGTGAGAACCCTGCTTCTAGTGTCTTTAGTATGTTGACTTTTTCCCTCAATCTCCTGGCCTTGTGGGCTGCCTCCTGGGGCCTAACTTCTTTAAATAGCAGTCATGCGGGGCAGGCCCCCATCCTTGCCCTGCCTCCCGTGGGCCTAACACACATGCTGACTCTACTGACCAATGACTCTCCCTCCCCTTGGCTCAGGAGTATGACTTTCGAGCTTTTGAAAAAATTGTGGATGTCCTGGGTGGCTCAGTCAGTTAAGCGTTCCATCGTTGATTTCAACTCAGGTCGTGATCTGAGGGTCGTGGGATTGAGCCCCACTTCTGGCTCTGCACTGGGTCTGGAGTCTGCTAAAGATTGTCTGTTTCCCTCTCTCTGCCCTTCTCAGGCTTACATTCTTTCTCTCTAAAAGAAAAAAAAAAAGAAAAAGAAAAATCTTAATATTTTTTTCATTGAAAGATGCTTATAATAAGGATTGCTTTAACTAAGGTAAAATTCATAAGTTGTATTTTTTTATCTTTCTGTTAAATATGGGGAGGAGAGAAGTAACTGATTTCTAGATATTTGAATGATATTTTGAGTGTTTTGGATTTGATCTCATTTATTGAGGGATGGGCTTAGTGGATTAACAGTGCTTCAGAATCCTTTTTGTATCTTGAGACACATAGAAAATGGTGATATTTGTACAGCACACAAAGTTAAATGTTTAAGATTCATAGGGCATACATTCAGCAGGCCTGGGGGCTGTGGGCGCTGAGGTGACCCTTGTCTCTGTATACCCATCATCCTGCAGCGACACAGCTTTGAAAGCCCTGGCTTAGAGCATGGCAATCCTAAAGTGCTGAGATTCTTTGAGGACCTAAGGCTGCTCTCCGTAGCCTGTGGACCTGGTGGTTGGCTAGTTTGTTGGATTTGCACCAGAGGTTCCAAGGGACCATGCAAGAGGAAGTGGGCATCTCATAACAAGCTTTGTCATGGCGGATGCAGAAGCTTGGAGCACTTGGCCCCATCACAGGAGGATTCACTAATCACCTCCAATAGTGGAGGGTTGTTGGAAAGAAAAAGAAAAAAAGGAATATAAAATTAAATCAAAACAATGTCTATCCCAAATTCATTTATTTATTGTTCAGCAATTATTTACTGAGCTCTACTTATGCACCAAGCAGTGTTTGATGATAATCAATTTTGGCTCTTGTGGTGCTCCTATTTTAGAGGAAGAAGCAGGTAATAAAGAAATGAATAATAAGGAAGAATTTCTTCAGATAGTTCTGAAGAAAATAAAGTCATAGGAGTATTTAAAGTTGGTGGTCAGGGGGCATAGGCTGTTTGGGTATGTTGTGATTTGTTTTTTTTTTTTAAAGATCAGTTTGGCTGATAATGCAGGGCATGGATTTTAAAGGGCAGGAGTGGGTGTGGGACCACAGGAGAAAAATAATGATGATTTAGACTTGGCTCTCCAATATGGTAGCCATTAGCCATGTGTGGCAGCTTAAACTTAATTCCAAATAAATGAACATATCTGACAAATGCTACAACATAGATGAACCTAGGAATATCATATTAGGAATGAGCCACACAAAGATAAATACTATTTGATTCCATTTCCATGAGGGCCCTAGAGTAGTCAGATTTATAGAGACAGAAAGTAGAATGGTGATTGCCAGGGGTTAGGTGGGAACGGAATGTGGTTTCATGGGTAGAGTTTTAGTTTTATGAGATGAACAGAGTTCTGGAGTTTGACGTACAAGGATGTGAGTATGTTTAACCATTCTCAACTGTACACTTAAAAATGATTAGAATGATAAATTTTATAAGTATATTTTACCGCAATTAAAAAAAAGCAAAAAAAAAAAAGGGGGGCGAGCTAGCCAGCATTTTCTATGTGACAACATGAGGGATAAGAAATTTGTGGAGTAAGAGAAGGATAAGAGGAGAAAAAGGGATGAAAAGAGGAACCAGAGGGTGTGAGGCCAGGGGTGAAAGAGGGGGAGAGAGATCTAACCCAGCCTGTGCCAAGAAATAGCATATGAGAAGGGAATTAAAAGCATTTATTTCTACGACCCTCAATAAATTAACATAAAACTCATTGTTTTCCTCAGTTGCATTGGGTGCACTTCAAGTGTCCAGTAGAAATCTGTGTCTGGTGTCTACCATGTTGGAACTATTCTGGCACCACAAAAAATTCTGTTGGACAGCTCTGGTGTAGATCACGTGACTGCTATGGTGGGGGGGAGAAATGGATGGATCGGGGGTGGATTCGGTGAACATCACCAATAGTACTTGTTGACTGATAGGGTATGGTGGAGGAAAGGAAGTGACCAAATTCAGAGTCTGTCTGCCTGAGCAGCTGGGGTAGACTAGATCAGCCTGGAGAGAGCAGAGTTGAGCATACCAATCAAGAGAGTTCTGCTGTAGGCATATTGCATGGTCTCTTGTAGTGCAGAATCTAAATAAATCTTAATGGAGGTAGAGGGAGAAGGAAAAGTCCATTTTGATGAGCTTTTCAATCCCATAAGAGATGCTAAATAAGTCCCATATGTCTGTAAGTCCTCATCTTGCTTTAATTTTAAAGAGGCCATTACTGTCTGTTGGTTGTTTTATTAAATACTATTTCATGCTGCTGCAAAATTTAATTCCACAGAAATCCCTTTGTTTATTTTAATTTTGTTTGAATTGTGATTTGAGATGCCAACTGAAAGTGACCAGAAAATAGGGAGTTTGTTCCTGCTTATTTGCTGTAGTTACTTATTAAGGGACCAGAGGTATAGGACCCCGGCCCAGGCTTATGACAGGTAAATTAAACTATACTAGTCTTACCTTTTTTGGGAGCTTAACACTTTAAAATATATAAGCAAGGCATGTCTTCTAAAAGAGGAACCACTGGGGGATTAGGGTACTGCCAGTGGCCTCCTTTAGAACCAAATGACACATCTCAGTCCTTTCCAGAAGGTGATACAATTCAGATCCTGGGACATTCCGCTGTGCTCTGGGTGTGGATGCGTACACCTGCAGTTTTTCATTCTCAGAGATCTCTGCCAGTGTTGCCCCTCTTTGGAGAGGGAGTCCCTTGCCTGCCCACGTTTAGGGAGGGGGCCCTATACTGATGGTTGTCAAGGGTGGGGAAGGCTGTTTTTTTAAATGTTGCAGCGCTCTCTTGGCTGGTGGCCTGCGCACAGGTATGGCCTCTGGGCCAAGTGCACGAGTCACAGCCATGCTCTGCGTGTGTCCCTGCACACATTCTTCTTTGGCTGTGGGGTTTTGGGCTGACTACTTCTGTGCTCATAAGCCGGTCCCCCTGGTGCCATGCTTCACGTTTCCAGACCCTGTTCAATTGTGCCGTGGTATTGGGGGCTATCGCAGAGGGGCTGACACAAGCAAAGTGGAGTTGACTTTGGAAATGTTCCGTTTCCTTTGTTTGCTTCCCTCACGCATTTTCCAGCACCACGGCTCCTGGCAGCAGCTGTCCCGTCCCCATAGCATGGCTCCATTCCCCTTTGAATGCTTGCTCTTTCAAGGACTGAGGTCTCCATTCTTATGCTGTTGGGCAAATCAGATTGATTCCAATTTGCTATTCAGGAGAGGAGGAGTTTTGATTTTTAATATAATGCATGTGACATTCCTTGTCTGCTTCATCTCTTTCTGTTGTGACAGCCCCCTCCCCCACATCCCGCTCATCAGATAGAGAATGAATATTTACAGATCCATAGCTGTCGGAGGAATAAACTTACAGGCAAGTGTGAGGCGTTCTGAAACCTGAGTCCTAGGCCGCATTGGCCTTTGGGTGGGCTGGAAACCACAGAGACGCTGAGGGAGGACTAAAACCGGAGAGCCAGGTGTGCGTCGTGGTGAACTGCCATGTGGCCGCTGGACACTGGCTCTCCTTCAGAACACCTTCCTTCAGAACCCTGGTGGGTTCTCCGAGTCCAACGGGATTGCCAATTCAATCCACATTTTCTCTCTACATGGAATTAATTTGGAACCGAAAAAGGAAAAGTGCCCTGGCATCTGTCTATTCAAATAGAAAGGAAAGTCAAAGACTTAAAAAAAAAAACCAAAAAAACAAAAAACCCAAGCTTCTTTAAGCATATGTGATAAATTTATATGGACATGATTTTTCTCAAACATTGGGGAGTCCACAGCGGGACCATCGCACCAAGGAACATGGAGTCCAGCATCCAGACGAGAGTTCTCTGTGGATTTAGAATTGCCTTAGAACCAGATCTTTTATTTTCATGCTCTCCTCCGTCTATCCTGATACTGCAGAACCATTTTAAGAACAGGGTTTTGAAAACGACGGAGTTTGCCTTTCTTTTAAAGGCAAGCAGATACCAACCAAGTGCTGTGGGTGCCGCGGAGGAAAACAGACACTGAAAGCTGGACCCTGACTCCGTGGTAGCACAGTGTTGTGAAGGAACTTTGAAGTGGTGCAATTACACAGACATGTTTTCAGAGTCTAGAGCTTTCGGCAGGTATTGGAAAGGGAAGCTGATGACGGGAGTACTCACTGCATCGAGACGGAATCATAGAAAAAATGATTCCATGGCGTCAACCCAGGCGATGGCATTATGGCGAAGCTCCAGGGTTTCTCGATGCTTGGAAGACGAAAGCGGAGCCTGGGAAAATCCAGGAATCTTTTTTTCAGTAGAGTGGCAGTAAGGCCAAACAGATTTTTTCTTCACCATCAGTGATAAGCCTTGCATCATCCTCCACAAAAGCTGACTATCCCAATGAACAAGCAAGGTGAACCCCTTTCCCACCTGAAAGGCTGTCTGTGCCATCTGCACAGACAGTCACACGTGCACACATGTGCACACACATTCCTGCGTGCGTATGTGCCTGTCTCTCACCTGCCCTCACAGGCAAACATGTGATCAGTGACTTATGGGTGTGGTTCACACAGACTTTCAAAGGTGAGGTGGGACGCTTTGCACATTGATGACTTGCTTGTATATTCGTCCTCTCCCCCAAGGAGGAGGCAGGGGGCTGAGCTCGGCAAAGTTTTGCTTTTTTGTTCACGAGGCTAAGTTTTCAAACTCTCTTCTCTGTTCCTGAATATTGGCTCATCTGTGCACCAGTCAGCTCGTGCTCTGAGGGCAGAGTTCCCATTTTTATCCTAATAACCATTTATACGAGGCTTTTTTTAAACTACAGAGTGCTGTCCTGCCCAGTTTTCCTTAACTTTCACAACCAGGAGAGGTGGGCGAGTATTTGTAAAGCCCAGATAATCTTACAGGGGAATCTCCTCTTGGATAACTGGCTAATATGTGTTACATGCCGTTGTCCAGCCTTGTAATTTTTTTCCAGCCTACCAAATGCACTTTATATTCTGACATGTTTCCCAGCAACATGATTTGTAATCTCAGTGGTGTTAGGTGCGGTGGTAGTGAAGGGAGATTTCATTGTGCACAACGTGGAATTATGAAATAACCTTGGCCTTGGGAGAGAAAACAGCATCCTTGGAGACTTTATGACCAGGGATAAAGAGCTTTCAGAAAGGAGCTTTCTTTCTTTCATCAAAAAGAAAGAAAATGGTGTGTGACATGCCCTGCCCATATTGTCTTTTTATTTTATTTTAAATTAATTAATTTTAATGTGTGATATCTCTTGTTCTTCCCAGTTTGGGGGCTTTCAGAGGGGAGGCACCCATGGCTTTCTATCCTGAAGCTTCCCGCGGCCGGCCCCCTCGCTTAGGGAGATGCTCGGAAGATGTGGGGTGGATCGAATTGCAGAACAGAAGGTACACACCGCAGATGGAGGTCTTGATTGGCCGCTGGTTCTGACACATGTTGTGACACTAAGTAATTCAGAAGATGTTTTTCTCCCCAAGTTTGCAGAAATTCTCTGCCTGCTGGGGCTAACCATTTGACACATTAATAGCTTTGAAACAGAATATGGGTCAATTTTGCCACTGCCTCCTTTCCACAAAAATGCATACTTGAAAGCTTTTATGACAAGATGATCAGAGAGCAGAATTTATTTCTAAGCAATTATCTTACTTTCTGTTAAAGTTTGTTCCATTAACTTTCATCATGAGTTTTGTCTGATATGTGCTAGGGCAGCAGAGGCTCTGCAGATCGTCTCAGTGAGATAGTGTCATTAAAACCCACACTCCCACGTCACCCTCCACCCCTTGCTCTTGGCTTTTTTTTTTTTTCCCCAAATAGAATCTGTCTCACTGAAGTTGTTCGTTTTGCTTACTTGTTTATTTTTGGCCTTCCCCATGATAGTATAAATGTCATGAAAGCAGAGGATATGATGTGGGACCCTCATGTCTAGAGCAGTACCGAGCACCTTGTCGATGTTTGATAAGTGTGCTTGTTGGATGAGTGAGTGGAATGAATGTACAGAAGTATTGGTGCTCAGAGCCTGTGAATACTACCCATTCATTCACAAATGTTAATCAAGTTCCTGTTGTGTTCCCAGTGCTTCTGCGGATGCGGGTTTCGGGAGGGAATCATGCGCAGTGCCTGTGTTTGCAGATGACGGCTCTTAATGCTGTGCTGACCAATATGGGAGCTACATGTGATTTTGTAAATCTAAATAAAATAAGATAAAATAAAACAAACCCCTCAATTTCTTAGTCCCACTAACCACGTTTCATGTGCTTACACATAGCAAGCGGCTTCCGTATTGGACAGCACAAATACAGAATATCTCCGTTATCACAGAAAGTTCTGTTGGCTAGCATGCACTTCATGATCAGACAGGTCAGTCTGTAGGCACTTGCACTCCAGAAATACACAATAAATGTTGTGTAGGGAGTAAGCACGTTTCAAACAGAACATGTAGAGGAAGGCTCTAGCCTAGAGTGTGGCTGGGTTGTCAGAGATGGCTTTCTGGAGGAAGGTTTCTAAACTGAGACATTGAGAACAAATAGGAAGGAGGCAGGCTAAGGGGGACACAGGACAGCCAGTGTCAGAGTCAACAGAAGCAGCTGGAGGAAGAGGGCTAGAGTAAATGCCTTAACTTGATTAGTTCCAAGAGGACTTGGGATCTTATTCAGAGGTCTACACAGGAATGAGGGGAAGGTGCATGAGGATAAGTCACTTCCTGGCAGGCAGATAACATTTGTCATGGCAGCTTCTATCTCTCCTCCGGCCCAGCCTACCATCAGTCCGTAACCCCTTCCTCTTGAACCTTCCTGCTTCTGGTTTTGACTCCTCTATTGTGTCCACCAGACTCTGAATTTAATCCTTTTATTCACTTGATAAAGACACTTTATCATGTCCCTATACCACTAACGATAAAGGCCGCATTTTGAATATGCTTGTGTGGCTCTTTATGGTCTGACCCATTTGCTTTTCTAGAATTTCTCTTCCTTCTTTTCACCTGTCACACTATGACGGAGAGTACCCCTTCTCCAAGTGTTCCATCTCTCCTGCCTTTAGGCCTTTGCACCTGCTGTTCCCTCTGCATAGAAAACTGTTCCCTTCACCTGCCTCCCCTTTGTTTCCATACTTGCTTTTCAGACCTCAGTTGAGAGTGAGTTTCTTCAGGACTCCCTGATACTGACCTCAAGCTAAGGTGCCCCACCGGCGTGTCCGGTCCCACCTGCACATCCCTGTGTTCTAGACCACGTCACACTGTTCTGTTTTGCCTGCTCATATGTCTGTAACTCTTAGCCCTGGGACCGCAAGGCACCACATCTGCCTCGTTTCTGGTTTTGCCCCAAGTACCCAGCATCGTGCCTCAGTAAATATTTGCTTTCTGAATGAATGAATGGATCCGATGATCCATCTGTTTCCAGGGTGTAGTCAGCCCCACGTATGGTTTTGAAGCAAAGCTGTGGCCCATTAGAGGAAACTCCTAAAACTCAAACATGGTGGGGAAAAGAGATGGATGTCAGTCCATGAAGAAAGCACATCAGTGACCCTTGTTGTTTGTTTTTTTTATTGAGGTGTAATTTCATATATAGCTCGCCCACTTGCAGTGACTTCTGGTAAGTTTAAAGAATTGTGCAACCGTAATCCAGTTTGAGACATGTCTGTCACCCCAGTGAGAGTCCTCATGTGCCTTTATAGCTGCTTCCAAGTCCCACTCCCAGTTCCACGCAGTCATGAATCTACTTCTGTCTCTGGATTTGCCTCTTCTGGCTGTTTCATACAAACAGGATTACATAAATGTGGTCTTTTGTGTCTGACTTCTTTCACAGAGCAATTTTTTTAAAAAGATTTATTTATTTATTTTAGAGAGAGAGCATGGGGTGGGGAGGGGCAGAAGGAGAGGGAGAGAACCCCAAGAAGACTCTCTGCTGAGGGCAGAGCCCCATGTGGGTCTCAATCCCATGACCCCAAGATCAGACCTGACCCTACCTCAAGAGTCAGATGCTTAACCGACTGAGCCACCCAGGTGCCCTTCACTTAGCAATGTCATCCATGTTGTAGCAAGTACCAGTATTGAATTCTTTTTATTTTTGATGGTATTGTGTTGTGTGGATGTACCACATTTTATTTATCTCTTTATCAGGTTGTAGACATTTGAGTTGTTTCTACTTTTTGGCTCTTATGAATAATACTGCTGTGGACATTTGTGTTCAGATCTTTCTGTGGCTGTATGCTTTCATTTCTCTTGGGAAGATATGTTGGAGTGGGATTGTCGAATCAAATTTTAAAAAAATGTTAATTGTGTTAAAATTCACAGGACATTAAATTTATCATCTTTATTATTATTTCTATTTATTTTTTATTTTTAACTAGGCTCCACACCTGCTGTGGAGCCCAGTGTGGAGCTTGAACTCAGAACCCTGAGATCAAGACCTAAACTGAGGTTAAGAGTTGGGTGCTCAACTGACTAAGCCACCCAGGCGCCCTTAGTCTTAATTATTTTTAAGTGGAAAGTTCAGTAGTATTAGATACCTTCATCTTTGTTATGCAGCCAATATCCAGAACTCTTCTTCATCTTACAAAATAAAAACTCTATACCTGTTAAGTAACTCCCATTCTTCTTTCTTCCCAGCCTTGGACAACCATCATTCTGTTTTCTGGCTCAGTGAGCTTGACTAATCTCGGTACCCATATAAGTGGACTCCTACAGTGTTGTCATAAATATACAACATATATGTCATATATATGACACACATATATACATGATATATATATGACCCATTTTTTTGTATCTGTTCATCTGCAAATGGACCAGGGTTACTCCACCTTTTGTCTATTGTGAATAATGGTGTTACGAATGTGGGTGTGCACGTTAACTTTTTGAGATCCTGCCTTCAGCTGTTCTGTGTATATACCTAGAAATGGGGTTGCTCGATCATAGGGTAGGTAGTTCTGTGTTTAGCTTTTTGGGGAACCTCCACACTGTTTTCCAGAGTGGGTACACCAGGGTCTGGTTTTTCCATAGCCTTGTCAACACTTATTATTTTCTGATAAATTTTAAAAAATAGAACCATCCTAATGAGTGTGATGTTTAATGTTTTAAGAAATTGTCAACCTGTTTTCCAAAGTTGCTACACCATTTTGTATTCCTACCATGAGTGACCTTTGTTCCTAAGAGCTAACTTTAACCAAGGCTGCTTACTCCTTTATCCCACCACCTGGTGTTGTGAGCAGACAGTTAATAACATAGTGTCTCTCTCCATAGAGATCAAGGGATGAGTGAGGATGGTGGCAGGGGTTGGTGGGTGTCTTTCTGCACTGAGCGTGAATGAAACCTCCTTAGGGATATTCTGTCTTAGGAGCCTGCCGGTAAACCCATTGCCCACAGCCATCCCAATGAGGATCTGTTTTATGGGTTTTGTTAAGAGTAGGGCCAAAGTGGACCTTGCATTTATATAAATCACAAGGAGTACAAAAGAAATGTCCAGAAAGAACAGGCACAGATTCATATATTTAGGACAATCTAAAATAGCACGGTGAACAAGTTTTCCTTGAGAACTGGCCACAGGACCAGAATTGAGCTAGATGCTGGTGGGGCATGGATGGCGTGGATGCTCAGGGAATTGAGTCTTGACTGGGGGGACCAGTTTGGCCTATAGGAAGCCATAGCCAAACCTAGAAGACAAGGTTTGGCTAAGTGGGGAAGGGTGTGGTAGCAACTTTGAAGAGAGGATGGTCTTTCTAGGAGAGCTTGAGGTATCAGAGAAGGCTTCCTGAGTGAAGGAATGTTAATTGCTGGGATTCATCTTGAAAGAGGAAACTGGGGTACCTACGTTCCAGGTGGGGGCCAATGCGAGAGAATGTCCAAAGGCGAGATGGCCTGTAGCTTGTTGGTGACACCTTGAGGAGGCTGCCTTGGTCAGAGCCAAGGGCAACAGGGTTGGGAAGTGAGGCAACATCAGGATGAGAGTGCTCAGGGCCCACAGTTATCCTCCCTCCTAGCAGGATAAGGGGTGCATTTCTTTCGGTGTTGGGAGGTTCCTTTATTTTCCAGGGAGGCTTGCTTATTTTTAAACTAAAGACTTAGGTTTTCTGGATTATAGAATCCCAACATAAGAAAAAAAAAAAATCCCCAGGGCAGCTCACTGAAGTTTGCTTAAAAAAAAAAAATCCCTGCTTAGCAGTCATAAATAGCTTGCTGGATATGAATTTAAGCAGGCCAAATTTGAAATTCTATTCTAACTCAAAGCATGTTGCACAGCCCTGTTTTCAGATTGGCAATTCAAATGGTTTCCCAGATAATACAGAAGGATGTTAAGATAAACTAAGGCCACTGCAAAATAGGGAAGGCAATTGGATGCCGAACCTCACTGATAACAAGAGGCATGATAATCTGATGGTAACTCTCTGGTTGGGTTGTTCAAAGATGGAATGATTAACCACACCACAAATCCTTTATATATTACAAAGCTGTCATAATGGGTACTTTCTGATGTTTTCTCAAGAAGGTCTTTGGGGCTTGTGTTACTGGAATTAGGCTCATTTATTAAGGCTTGAGTTAACTAAGGTATGTATTGCTCTAACGAAGGCTCTTTTCAGTCAATAAATACTTAAGGTGTGCCTGCTACGTGCCAGGCATTGTTACTGGATTGGAGATACCAAGCCGAACAGATCAGCTTCCCTATGTTGTGTGAACTATGTCTTTCGTCTTCATGCCATGCTGTAGACTGACAGTGATGGAAAAATTAAAGGTGTGGTGATGGGATGGATGTCTTATGTCTGTTATGCTTTTCTGTTATGCGATTTCTTATTGGAGCCTTAGCCTTAGAGCAATGGTTCTCAGTCGTGGGTGATTTTGGCAATGACTAGAAACATTGTGATTGTCATGGAGGGATGCTAGGGGATTCTGGTGGATAGAGATCAGGGACGCTCTCAAACATCTGTGCCGCATAGGTCTTCCCCCCCCCACAGCAAAGATTATCTTGCACCAAACGTCAGCCATACCACGGTTAAGAATCTCCAGAAAAGCAGAACATAAAATGATAGGAATTGTACAAAGGCTCTAGCCATGAGTCTCTCTTTGACAAATGTTGTGATTAATATTGTGGAGAAAAGTGAAATGGAATCAGGGATCCAAGACTTGGACTTAAGGATCCGAGAGCATGGCTGGTGCAGTGAGCATAACACAGACTTGTTACTGATCATGTGTCTGCTGTGAAAAGGATGCTCGTTTTGAGCGGGTTGCTCCCCAAAGGGACTCTATTGGTACTTAGAGTAGGGGAGTCCTTGTGTGGGTAACTCTTTGATAGATTGTGGGATATTTGGTATCCCCAGCCCACACCATTAATGCCAGGAATATTCCCAGACATTATGAAAAACCCAGACATATCATGTGCTTACAGATGCCCTGAAGGAGGTCACACAAACTAATGGTGACAACCTTCAAGAAGAACACCAATCTAGGGTCAGGGTATGTGGGTTCTCAGTGAACTCAGTGACTCCTGTTGGAATTAATTTTACCTCTTTGAGTTGAGTGTCATCATCTATAAAATGGGGAGATAGAGTTAGATCAGGGTCTCCAGCATGGAGCATGGGCATCCGTTTTAGTCTAGAAAAAACTCTTAGAACTTCTATAATTTTACCTATTTTTCAAGTCCTCTTTTAGAAGTGGCACTTTTGTGTATGTTTATAACGTAACTAGCAGGGACCAGTAACCTGGGTACATAACTTAAATAAAAACGAATGTATGTTTATGAAGGGCATGCCCGGTAATATTTTACCTGAAGGGGTGTACCATCAGAGAAGCTGGGGAACCAGACCTCTTCCTCTTCTGACAGCCTAAGTTACAGGAAGGAATATCATAGAAGCTGGAGGCTTTCTAGCCCTGGATTCACGTGGACATTGGTGTCACCAAGAAGCAGCCACCCAAGGTCTGTCTCTCAGCATGTGGAGATTGACAGAGGGCTTTGGGCAAAAAATGACACATTCTCTTGTCACGTAGAATCAAATTAAAAAAAAAAAAACACTGGCAAGCAACCAGGGTTTTTCAAATGATTCTCTACGTGAGTGTGGAAAATACTATTCCCTGACAGAAAATTTGATTCACACTTTACAAGGAGCATGGGGACATGGTTGGATTGCATAATCGCCACTCACAAAAGGGCCATGAGTAGAAAAGGCCTCTTGCCATCACGCCCACTCCAGCGCAAGCAGAAGAGCGCACTCGTTCTCAGACACTCAGGCTACACCATCTTGAGCAACTCAGTAGACTTTATATTCTTAAGACCACTCTTGGAAGCTGCTCAGAGACACGGCTCTTGCGCACTCTCCTTTCCATTGACGTCAGGTTGAGGAGCAGGGAGCCGGGCGTCCCAAAGACCAGAAGTTGTCCACAGTCATTGCAGTCTCGAGATTTAAAGTAGAAATGCTCGCCATCCCCCCATCTCCAGCCCCATCATGAGCCATATCTCCTTTTGTCATTCACTCGGGGGAACGTGCGCTGCGAGTCATATAAAGAAGCTATATTTTAGAAATCAGCTAGATTCTTAGATTCCTTTTGTGGGCCAAGAATCTGCTTTCACAAATGAAAACTTTTCTCCCCGGAGACTGGGCTGAAATGAAGACTGTAGGCCTGGTTGGGCCTGCACTTGGCAGGCAAAGAGGGTAACGTGACGTTGGTGGAATAGAAGTCACTTTGCTATTGGCGAGCGGGATGGCTGTTGAGTCCCACACTCTAAACGCTGTTTTGAGCGCCCTGTCATTGCCGCTGGCTTTGCTCAAGGTACATATCGTATTTCTGTGGCAGTAGAGGTAAAAGTACTTCACCTTAGCCAGATAAATCAAAGTTAGAGTCCTAGAATCACTGACCTAAAAGTGATCTTAAATGATCATTCTGTGCTTCCTTGTCTCCTACCCTGCTCAGAGACAGTGGAGTGCGGCGGTGAAGCGCACAGCTGTGGGCCCCAGAAGGCCGCCTCTGCCCCTTGGGACCCTGTAGTCTTGGGCAACCTATGTATCCCTTCCGTGCTGCCATTTCCTCACCTACAATGCAGGCGTGATGAGAAAAAGAATGCTTCTATCATGGCATTTGCTGCAATGATTGAATGGAACGATATTCATAAGGACTTTGCTCTGTGTAAGGCACATTGTAATATGTTAGCTATTACTATTAACTTTAAACAGGAAAAAAAAATCATGGATGCTCCCAGATTTGTCACCTGTCTTCTAAATCACTTGAAAGCACTGTTTTGAGATAAGGGCATATTGGGGGGAAAATGTACATTTTAATTCTTGCAAATATATCTTTTGCATTCTGAGAGTTTAGGCAAGGCTGGCAGAGGCCGTTCCCCCTCCCCTTGGTGAGGAGAGGAGGGGAGAGGGAGGGATGGCTGGAGCATGCGGGGCTCTGCATGAGGAGTGGATTTGGGGTTAGATCACAGACTTGAACAGGGTTCTATCATTATGAATTAGGAAGTGTGACTGGGAGGTAGGGAAGGAATGTGATGACATTTAGATGCCCTCTGGTCTACAGTTCTTTAATTTTCAAAGGGCAGTTTGTCTTCATCAGCTTCCAGCTCCTCTGGATCCACAAAAAATGCATTTTGTTTTCATGGACATGAAGGTCCAAATGGGGGTGTCAAATAGTTGTCGTTTGTCAGTATCAAGGATTTAGCCCCTCCCACTCTCCTCCCAGCATGACATGCCAAGTATCTACACTGAAATGTGAAAACTGGGTTAATCTCTCAATTGTACTCAGATTTGACAGGTCACATTTCAATAGACAGTTAAACTGTTCAGCTTTGGTGTAAATTGACCCAAAGTTCATATCTATCAAAGACCTTCATTCAGGCAGTTACCACAGCTCTGCATTTTTCACAGATACATCATTTCATTTATGGATGGTACGAACTCCTCATTAGACCTGAGAATTGGAGGTGTGAGGCCCATGGTTCTGGTAGCCCAGCGACATGCTGTGAGAGAGATGATCAAGTACTTTCTTATTTCATAAACCTCAAAGGTCTGGAAATATGGTGGTTTCTTTAAATGTCCACTATGTGATCATAACTTTCTATTGGAAACAGTCATTTTTATTCATAGAAAGTAAATCTCTTTTAACGTGAGCGGATGCCACCTGGTCTTTGTATAGTGAAATTTGGTGAACGAGATCTTGTTTTTGGCCAGTCTTGTAAATTTCTGGGAGACCTTCATTTATAGCCTCCTTAAGCTTTCTTCTTTCTAGAATGAACACCTTGATCATTTCAAAAAATGTCTCCAGTAACAGTATAGGAAATAAAAGTAAATTGCAGATTTTTTTGAACACATTTAAGATCCCCTTTCCAGATGGTTCTGTTATAGATTGCCTTAGGTGTAGTGACCAGGAAGCATCAAATATTTCCACCCCCAGTTCTAGACTTTCCCCTCTCATGGCAGTGTCTGCAAGCCACTCCAGACTTCACATCCTCCCGTTAAACCATTAAACCTTCCAGGGAAGACGGAGTGAATGCATTTTTCTCAGAAGCCCCAGCAAATACCTCTCTGCTTCCCGTTGTCTCTGCTGTGTTCCTGCCCATCCCCGAACCAACCAGTCACTCTGGCTAAGATGACGATTGACTGAAGCCAGTCATGGCCCATCTTTGGAGCAATGGGTGGGATCAGTACCTTCAGATGACATGATGAGGAGTGGGAAAAGAGATTCCCAAGGCAAAGGTGGGGTAGAGTAGAGGAAGGAAGAGTAGAGGGTCTTAGGCAGAGACAGTGGTGGCTGCTGTCTTTGCAGTAGTCATAACTTATTCCTTCTCAAAACTTGACTCCTTGGGTATCAGCTCCCTTCTGTTGTGGTGTCTCTAATTTCCCTGGTTCACTGCACATCTCCCAGGGTGTCTTACTTCAGTTTCTTTTGGGGGCTCTTCTTAACCTGGTCTAACCAGTAAGCACTGATTTCCTCAGAATGCAACCCTTTCTTCTCGTTCCTTTTATCTTCTTTGGTTACTTATATCATCTGTATCTTCTCAGCTTCTGCTCCCAGATGAAGGCAGGGAGTCTCCCACTCTTAGAAAAATGAGTTTCCGAAAATGTGTTGGATGGTTACACATACAAAAGTCAAATATACTCTTGAAGCATTGGGATATGTGTATGGGAAAATGGCTATAGAACCCCTAATGACACCTCTCTTTTTAGATATTATCTTCAACCAGAAGGTATTTCCTCAGATGTATACCTGTTTTCCTTAATTTGCTGCTTTTCCTTCCTAATGGATCATGTATTCATCAACTTAAATCCAGTGACTATCTGGACTTGCTTACTAATTTCTGACTTTAATGATACTTATATTTCTTATCATTAGTGTCAACACCTTAATTTTCTTTTTCTTTTTGCCTTTTTTCTTTTGGTTAATAAAATAGTCAACCCAAAGTGTAATATACCCCAGTAATCAAACAATCATGTACGCATTGTGAGAATATGCTGCTGTTACAGCCAGAATCGAACATCTGGCTGATAAGCACTGTCACCACATGATTACTCAGAATATTCGTTCATCTGCCGAGGAAACAAAGTCAATATTTGGCATGTGGAAAGTGATTTGTGGATTTTAGTGTACAGAGGTGAAATGGGTGAGGGTTCATTGCAGCCTACATTGCCGGCCTCCAACTGCATCCGGTTACTTCCAGGACATCTCCACAGAAATTTCTTCAAGGGCACCTCATCCATCCATCTGTCCTGCGTCTTCTCACTCACTCAGATGGAGATTCCCCCCCTTCGCCCCCCAGTTCTTCAAAACTGAAACCTGAAATTATTCCTGACACGACCTTTGATTTCATCCGTGCACCTTGCTGATTTGACACCCTGTGTCCTGGAACTGCCCTGCTCACTCCATCCCGCCTACCACCTACTCCAGTTCAGCCCTGGGTCATTTTTCAACTGGTCTGTTCAGTCCCAGAAGCCCTGGCATAGGTCTTTCTTCTTTCATCCATCTTCTGTATCAGAGGTCAGCAAGCTGTAAAGGGGCAGGTAGTAAACACAGTCTCCATCCTTACTCTGCCTTTGCGATAACAGTTTCTGATGCTGTGTAGACGGATGGATGTGACCGTGTTCCCTTAAAACCTTATGGACAACAAAATTTGAATTTCATAGAATTTTCATGTACTACAGGATACTATTCTTGTTTGATTTTTAAAAAGCTATTAAAAAGGGCGCCTGGGTGGCTCAGTGGGTTAGGCCTCTGCCTTCGGCTCAGGTCATGGTTCCAGGGTCCTGGGATCGAGCCTGGCATCGGGCTCTCTGCTCAGCGGGGAGCCTGCTTCCCTCTCTCTCTGCCTGCCTCTCTGCCTACTTGTGATCTCTCTCTCTGTCAAATAAAAAAAAGACATCTTTTTTAAAAAAAGCCATTAAAACATGTAAGAGCTATTCTTAGCTTGAAGGCCACAAAATTCTACAGGCTGTAGTTTGCTGACCCAAGTTCTGCAGGGTTACCAGAATGAGCTAACCAAAATATAAACCTAAACATCTCATTTGCATGCTGAAACCCATCATCAGAGGTTGGCCGACAGGGGCCAGAAAATACGGGTTTTCTTCCTTGAAATGGTCTGTTAATTCCTTTGTGATCACAGGTCCAGCCTCATTCTCCACCAGCGCAGGTCTTGCTCTGCACTCTTCAGAATACTGGTCTCCTGCGTTCTCTGCCCACACCGAGCTGCTTCTTTCCGGGGCACTGACCTCTCTTGGAACGTCTTCCCCTTTATATTTCTTTTTCTTTTTTCACAGTGCATTCGAGTTGAGATGCTGGTTTGCTCGCTCTGCTGAGAAGTTTGTTTCCTGCTGGCAGGACCCCGTGTTATTCTACTCTGTGTCCCTATCATCTCACTTCTAGCCCAGTGCCCTGCTAAAGTAGGCAATCAGTAAATATTTGCTGAATGCATGCACGCATGCACGCGTGAATGAATGGACAAATGAGTAAGTGGAATGGAATAGTTAAATGAGCCAACTGAGCTATTTTGCTAACAACCCTGACCAAAGTGTTGGTAAGTTCACAGGTTGAAACCAGTACAGGCAGTTTTTAACATAGGAATGGGTCAGGTTCCAAAAGTTTGTTTGTACATTGGTTGTTCAGAACTTGGAATGCATTTTCCCATATAAATGATGTTATAAATTATGCTAACTCTTCACCCTTGTTCATAAAAGATTTATTTGATGCATCCTGTACCTGAAATACTGTGGAATTGAAAAATTTTTTTTGAATTAGAATTTTTATAAATTAGGAAATAAAAACTGAGGTATCACCTTTTACATGTTATTAAAATATTATCAACCTATGGCTCATCTCGATAAACTTTGAAAGGTGTCTCTTGGCATTTTATAATATTCTAAGTAAAACAATACTGAATGTTGGGGAGCTGGGCGGCTCAGTTGGTTGAGCTTTTGATTTCAGCTTGGGTCATGATTTCAGGGTTGTGAGATCAAGCCCAAGTGTCCGGGCTCTCTGCTGTGGGGAGTCTGTTTGAAGATTCTCTCCCTATGACCCTCCCCCCACAGTCTCTCTAAAATAAGTAAATAAATCTTAAAAAAAATAGCACTGAATGATGGTGAAGTTTTAATGTGGATAGAGAAGGCAGACAGATTCTGGAGTGTTCTATGGGAAACTGATTTCAAGAGCATCATTTCTGGACTCTTTTCATTATCACTTCAAAACTTAGTTTCCTTTGTCATTGTAAATGTTTATTATTAGAACTTTTGGTTCATCGGAAAAGATTATGTTGGGGTGCCTGGGTGGCTTAGTTGGTTAAGCATCTACCTTTGGCTCGGGACATCCTAGGTCCTGGGATCGAGCCCTGCATTGGGCTCCCTTCTCAGTGGGAGTCTGCTTCTCCCTCTCCTCATGGCTGGTTTGTGTTCACTCATGCTCTCTGTTGCTATCTCTATTTCTTTCTCTCAAATAAATAAAATCTCTAAAAAAAAAAAAAAAGATTGTGTCCATTTTTTACTTTTTACATTGTACAATATAGTGACGTAAATAATACATATTTTAGAGGCAAAAAAAAACTTAACCATTTACTTCTACCTTCTTTGGAAAAATTGCATTTTATCTCATCTTAACCTTTTCTTTAGAAATTATTTAGAATTATTATTCTCCTTATTTCTTCCCTTTTCCTCTTCATTTTTCTCTCTGATTCATCAGGATTTTCTCTTGTGGTATTTAATTTCCTTGTAACTTGGCTATGAGATCACCAGTGTGATCAGTGATTACACGACTAGCTTCAAGTCACTTTCATTTATTAATTGAATTGTTTATTTAAAGTCTTTCCTCTGTATGACATGTGTTTATTAAAACACATTCTAAATCTAAGAAGTCCATATTCTGTATCAGTTAGAGAAAACACTGTGGGCGAAGGGGAGTTAGTAGGAAGGAAAGGAAGTTTGAAGAATAAAAACAAGGCTCGGTGTTCAGAAACCAAGAAGATCCAAGTCTTGGTAATCGGATATACTCACTGTAAAAAATCCTAACATTACAGAAAATTTTAACATTGATAAGAAGGTTTCCTTTTAAACTCCCCCATTAACATGATATATACATCCAGATTTTTTTCATGTGTATATGAACATTTATTATTAATAATGATTCCTACCAAATTGGGATCATATCTTCATCAAATCAAATATTCACAAATGAAGATATACCATTATCTTACGTATCACTAAAGAAGGAAGAAAACTTTGCCAGTTTAACTTTGACACACTGCACCACATATGTACACTGATTATTTTTCCCTGTGCATTCTCCACTCTTCTCTACCTGCTCTCTGCCCAGGAAGGCTGGTCTGTATGGACCATGGCAGTGGCCTCTCGGTCTCTGTCTTCCAGTTGGACGTGGCCAGTGGAGAAGCCCTGTGGGAGAGCAGAGGGAAGGAGAGGAGTGAGGAAGGAGGATTTATTCACATAGCTCTGTCCCAGAGTACCTTGTTCTGAATGTTCTTCTTGATGGAAGGGCGCTTTCTTCTCAAGATGGCAAGCTCTTTTTAAATTTTTTTTAAAGTTCCAATGTAATTAGCACACAGTGTTGTATTAGTTACATCATTGTACAATATAGTGATTCAACAATCCTACACATTACTTAGTACTCACCACCGTCGTATTCTTAATCCTATTCACCTACTTCACCCCTTGCCCCCACCCACCTCCCTTCTGGTAATGATCAGTTTCTTCTCCATAGTTAAGAATCTTTTTTGTGTTTGTCTCTACATTATACTCTCTGGATCCATCCATGCTGTTGCAAGTGGCAAGATTTCATTCTTTTTTATGGCTGTATAACATTGTATTATATGTATGTGTGTATGTGTGTGTGCATATGTGTCCACATACACACACATAGAATAAGATGTGTTGTGTATGTGTGTGTATATGTGGATACATATGCACACACACATACACAACACATCTTCTTTATTCATTTGTCTATTGATGGACACTTGGGTTGCTTCCGTATTCTGGTTATTGTAAATAATGCAATAAAAATAAGGGTACAAATATCTTTTTGAATTATAGTTTTCATATTTTTTGGGTAAATACCCAGGAGTGGAATTATTGGATCATATGGTAATTCTATTTTTAATTTTCTTGAGGAATATCCATGCTGTTTTCTACAGGGGCTGCACCAGTGTGCATTCAAGGTGGCAAACTCTTATCTCTTGACTCTTTCCTTATTTGGTTCCATTGTTACCTTTACATATTTTTTTAAAGATTTTATTTATTTATTTGACAGACAGACAGAGATCACAAGCAGGCAGAGAGGCAAGCAGAGAGAGAGGAAGGGAAGCAGGCTCCCCATTGAGCAGAGAGCCCGATGCGGGGCTCGATCCTAGGACCCTGGGATCATGACCCGAGCTGAAGGCAGAGGCTTTAACCCACTGAGCCACCCAGGTGCCCCGTTACCTTTATATTTAATTCCCTTATTAAAACTTCTTTAAATTATCCCAATTTGAATATGTCATCTGTTTCCTTTTGGGACTTTGACTGATATATAAATGATTGATAGTATGATGCATCCTAATTTCCAAGATGAAGCTCTTGGAATTGATGCTAGTCTACAACCTTTTGCCCTCATCTTAACATCCATGTTGGTATGTTAACATAAAGAATTGCATATGAGTATTCATGGTAGAATTATTAATAATAGCTGGAAAGTAAAAATAGCCCAAATGTTCATCAGCTGGAGAATAAACAGCAAGTGTGGTATATCCATGTAATGGAATACTATTCAATAGTAAAAAGGAATGGATTCTGAAACGTGCTTTATCATAGCTAAACCTCAAAAATTATTAGTAAGTGTAAGAATCCAGGCACAGAAGATCACACAGTGTGATTCCAATTGTGTGAAATGTGCAAAAAGTCAAATCAGTGGAGCAGAAAGTTGATTAGTATTTGCCCAGGGTTGATGTTGAGAACAGGGATTAGCTATATGGCACCATGGGTACTACTGAGGTAATGGCAATGTTCTAATACTAGATAACGGTGATTGTTACACAACTCGGTAAATTTACTAAAATTTATTGAGTTGTATACTTCAAGTGGGTGAATTTTATAGGATGTGAATTATACTTCTATAAAGTTTTTGTAAAAATACATGTTGGAAATCTTTTTATATCAGTGACTATAACTGTAACCCATATGTTTAATGTTTTTGAATATAATTTTGTTTTTCTACCATGCAATACAGTGCTCAACCTCAGTCCCTTTCCACATTCCCTGCCTCACCTCCAAATAATTTATTTGCATAAAAGCACTCAGAGTGCTCTAAACCCTATCAAAGATTCTGCAGGGAAGAGTGAGTATCCATAGGAGAGAGGTCTGTGGTCCCAAGTCTCTTCAGGCCTTTCCTCCAACGAGGGGCTCCCGCATCCATGGATATTTTGCCCTCTGTGCAGTGCCAACCTGGGGTGCTCTGTCCTTTCTTTTCTCTCTCCCTTCCCCTCCTGCTCTGCTCCATCCCCCTCCCTCCTCTGCCCTTCGCTTCCCTCACTCTCTCAGGCAAATACATTATAGACCATGCTTATTGCAGAATGGTTCTCTCTTTGGGCTCAGGGTACTCTAATGTAGTTGCTAAGAAAAACAGGACCATCTTTATGTTATTACACTTTTTCTTCTGTGGAATTGCTGCGTGGCATTTCATTTTATGGATGAAATAAGCTTTGTATTATGTTTTCTTCTGAACAAGTTCCTTGTGCAGTCCTGCATCTTCACTTGAGAACGTAAGGGGTCCCTATTGTTGAATTTAGATTAGATGTAAATTGGATACTATTTATCTACAAGTGTGCTTACCCCATGCCCTCCCACATTGCCAAGGATAATCAAGAGTTGGCTGTAATAACTTATACTTTGATTTGAAATGTGTGATTATATATAAATACTATTTCCTGTTCATTGGTGTTTTCAGTATAAATGACCTTAGTTAAAATTTTTTCCAGGGCTTACTTTATAACCAGAAGGTAAACTTTTCATTTTCTCCATTGATTTCCTATGACAATAAAAATAAAAGGTATTGAAATTTGTCATACGAATCTGAACTATAGTTAGTTTTAATGTAATTGTAGTTTAATTAAAATGCCTACTATGATGGGCAGCAGCAGTGTATTAGAAGAATCCTTCAGAGTTTTCTGCCCTCAAGGACTAACATAAAGTCAGACATGTAAAAAACTAACCTATAAATGATCAAAACCAAATGTCAGGAGCCTGAAAAGGCAGGAAGAAATAGAAGGAACTCCCTAATCAGTTGGCATGTAAAGCTGGTTTAGTTGAAAGTGTTTTGGGAAGTATTGTTTAAAAATTTTTTTAAGATAAATTAACATAGGGGCCCCTGGGTGGCTCAGTGGGTTAAGCCTCTGCCCTCAGCTCAGGTCATGATCTCAGGGTCCTGGGATCGAGCCCCGTATCGGGCTCCCTGCTCACTGGGGAACCTGCTTCCCCTCTCTCTCTGCCTGCCTCTCTGCCTACTTGTGATCTCTGTCAAATAAATAAATAAAATCTTAAAAAAAAAAAAGATAAATTAACATAATAAGAAAAGTTGGGTCCAAAAGAGACCTTTGAAATAAATCTAATCAGGCCATTATTTTATAAATGGAGAAACTGATGTGTAAACGGATAGAGGAACTTTATGAGGTCACACGGATTGGAATAAAGGAGCCAGGACTCAGATAAAATTCATAGATTGTTTTGGGACTGCTGCTTCCTCCGGTAGTGTGCTAGACCATGTAAATGAAGCTAAATTAAGTTAATGAAAATGAGGCTAATTAAGTTAATGAAAAAGACATGGAGCCTTTGCTTGGGAAATCTATCAAACCAACAGTGAGTGGCATGGAAACATCTGGGTGTAGAAATGGGGGTTCCTGGCAGAAGTTCTGAGCTATATGGTTCATGTTGCTTTCATAGAACCCTGGACTGTCATGGTTGAAGTAACCCCAACACTCACTGAATTTCTCTTTAAAGCTCCTGGGGGCGCCTGGGTGGCTCAGTGGGTTGAGCCTCTGCCTTCAGCTCAGGTCATGATCTCAGGGTCCTGGGATCGAGCCCCACATCAGGCTCTCTGCTCAGCAGGGAGCCTGCTTCCTCCTCTCTGTCTCTGCCTGCCTCTCTGCATACTTGTGATCTCTATCTGTCAAATAAACAAATAAAATCTTAAAAAAAAAAAAGAACAGTAAAGCTCCGTGTTGAATTTAAATTTTTTAAAATTGTGGCACCAGTTCAACAACTCTGATCAAAATCAACAACCATACTAACAAGCCCCAGTCCTTACTCGAACCTTTTTATTCCTCCCTCTCTTCCCAGTGGCACATAAGAGCTCACCATACATATACTTAAAAGTGGATACATTTGCATCTTCACAAAGCTAAACTTGCTTTATCAGTTGCTGTCACCATATAACAAACAGTTTCCAAAACTTGGTCACTTAAAACAATACCTGTTCATTATTTCTCAGAGTTCTCTTGTTTGGCTGAGAGATTCTTCTCATCTGGATTGGCTCAGCTGGAGCTGGATGGCCTAGGGTATCCTTCCAAGTCCTTCCCTGGGATAATTGGGACAGAACCCCTCTCCCTGTGGCCTCTTGATCTCAAGGATGCTAGCCCAGACTTCTTCATGTGGGAATCACAGGGTTCCCAGTGCCTAACCACTTTTCTAGCCCCTGCTCGGTCACTTTTGTGAATGTCTCATTGGCCAAAGCGAGTTGCATGGCCAAGCACAGATTCAAGGACTACATGGACTCCACGTCTCGTGGGAAGAATGGCAAGATCACTGCACGTGCCTGGCATGCTATATGGTGCTTTCGTTTACCGAGGGAAAGACTCTATGGTACTTTCCATTTACAGAGGGAGAGAGGACTCTGCTTGGTGGGAAATTTTCTCCATACAGGAAGGAGATTCAGGTGGCGACCAGGCAAAAAGGACAGACGTTCATTATAGTGTTTCCTGGCCCAGCATGGCAGGATCAGCCTAGATGCCATGGAGCACCTTAGACTGGAACCCCTGCTATTACCAGAGCTCAGAGAGACTGGGAGGAACAAGCAGAGTTTCTAGACGGATACTCTAGACGGGAGCCTCAGATAGTGACTGTGAGCCTCATGGACCAAGGAGGACCAGAGGAAAAACAGGTGTCCTCATGGCACGAGGGCTGTCCATGGTCTGCCCCAGTGTCTGGGAGACGGACGGGGCTGGAACAGTCCCCATCGACCCTTAAGGGAGCATGTTTGAATGATGCCTGGGGGAGGAGCCATGTCTGAAGCCCTGCTCATTCCTGTCAGGCAAAGGTATCTGCAGGATGGCTCATGGCCAGGCGTGTACTCGTCTTGCAGCCGACCGCCACCACCCTGTAGCTGCAGACTTGACCTGCTCACCTCCTCTACAGGGCATGGACACCCTGTTGCAGCAGCCGAGGACACTCTAAGTCCCCTTATTCCCTCCCTCAAGAGTAGAGGGTGACATTCTGGACAGCCAGGGCGATGGTGGCAGTCCTGGGGTGGAAGAGATGCCACCCACCCAGCATCTGTCCTCAGATAAATCTGAACGTGGCACTTTGAGATTTTATTCACTGGCTCTTGGACTCCTGCTACCCTACCACACTAAGGCCTTGTGTATAAGGTAGGAGGAGGGTATGGCTGTTGTTTTTAAGGCTACTAATGTGCCTCAGGGCAGGGAGAGTAGGAAAAACTACATAAGAGGGGCCTATTCCCTAAAAATTTATGTAAGGGTTTCCTTGTTGTGGTGAGGAAACTGAGGCCCAGAGCAGCTAAACATCCCACGCATACCCACTGACCTAGGGTGAAGACGGGCCTTGTTTTCCATAGTGACTCTGTGGGCAGGAGGGGAGGAGGCGTCTGGGTGGGCTGGGGTTATTGCTGACCAAGGACTGAAGTAGCTTTGGGGATCATGCTTGGAGGGCATTCCACCCCATTACTGTTTGGCCTTCATTCTCCTCCATCCGCACCCTCTCCTTATGCGTGGCCCTCCAGGCTCCCCCATCTTGTTCCTTGTCCCTGGATTTCTGTCTCTGTTCCCCATTGACCCCAGCAGCTCAGCTTGAACAAGTAACCATTGGTAACTTGGAGCCAAAGGAATCTCTAAATCAGATATCTGTCAAGTGGCAAAAAGAATGTTGTTACAGGTCCAAGAAAATGATGTGGGCTCATGGAGAAATGTCAGGTTTAAATTTCAAGCCTACTTTCTCATAGAAATGCTGTGACATGAGTAGTTCATTTCTGTTGCTAGAAATTAATTTTAAATGATGGTTTTTAAAAAGGCTTATATTTCTTCTCTCTCTATGGGAGGTTGTGTTCTAGGTTAAAAACTAGAGAGATGTAATAAATAGGGTTTCCAAATAATTTATCATCCAAACTGAGTGCTTTTGAGAGTGGAAGAGGGTGTATTAATAATACTCCAGGACTATCCTGGATAAACAGGGGTGATAGCCACCCTACATAAGGGAATTTTAGGACAGAACACCTTTGAAAGCTGGGGACTACTTGCGTGTATTTTATAATTTGATGACAAATTGTTTTAGGTAGTATCTTAATAATTTTTAAGACAATCCATGCATGTCTCCAGGGCAAACTTCTAAACAGTGGAAGGAAAAGTAACTTTTTGGCTTGCTCGTTATTAATAGCCTCTGTGCTTTCAAATTGCCAGTAAGTTTCTCTTGTCTGGTTCACACATTTGGATTCTGTCTTTCATACTAAACATTTGCGAACTATCCAAATATAAACATCTTTAATGAAGCAATAAGATACTGAGGCGAAACAATGTCCAAGGTGTGAATTATTGCACCATCCATAACTTAGACTGAAGTGTGACTTTTTGTGATTGCAAGAATGGCTATTTGCCAAGTTGTAGAACAAAAAGCCCTGGTAATTACAGCCCTAAAGAATTCATATTGTCTTTAATGTCTATTTTTAAGTTGGTAGAAACTGTAAAATTAAAACCCAAATAGTAAGACCTCATCTTCAGATTCTTAAGTTTATTTTAATAACTAGTGTTTATGCTAGATAGGCTGAAAGATGTTTGTTTCTTTTCCTAGTGATTTTTAAGAAATGTTATTAATGGATAATGGAGGGGGGGGTTATATAACTGAAAAATGTCTTTAGTGAAAGACTTCAGATAAATCAGTATATGTCAAGAAGAACTCTATACCCTAGAAAATGATGTGTCAGACCTTCTGAATTCCTTTAGAAAGTTTGGGTTTATATTTTCCTATTTTTGATAGTAGTAACACTGGGATACCTTTGACATGAACTACTTACTTGCCCTTACCATTTTGGAATACCTAAGGTATATGTAGCACAGGCTCTAGGCAAAACCCTGAGACACGTAAAACTCAACAACACTCGACAGTTACCTGTTTTCAGCAATCTCTGCACTGGATGCTCCTAGCTCCAGATTTTTCTATACCTCTCCATCTCCTCCCCAGCTTTTCTTTATCCCATCTCTTTGCCTTAGGATTCTGATCTCTACTCAACCTAGAGGTTGTTAATAGTGACACTCGTTCACATTATCTCTGCTATGCCACTTTTTTTTTTTTTAACTTTGTAAGATATCTTTTAGAGAAGTGACTTAGAGTGACTAGTTATCTCTGCACTGTGGCAAAATCAGTTATGAGACAGGAATTTGGGGGGCCAGGCATGTCTTTCTCAGCCACCCCTCAGATCCCCTTGCGTGAATGTCTAGGCCACCCTACTCATCTTCATGATGCAACTGACCAGAGTCATTCTAGTTCACTTGGACATAGGAACATATCTTTAAGAATAAGAAACAGTCCCATGTAAAGATTCACTGAAATGTGGGGCTTTTGAGGAAGAACATACTGATTGCTGGCTTCGCTCCATAAATCACTATATTTCCCTGAAGGTAGTGATAATCAATGTGCTTTGACTCTCTGCTTGAGCGGGAAGAATGGAGGAGGAAATATTTCACATTGATTTGTCTCATCCAGGACCCAAACTGTGATGGGAGTTTGTGAATTCTGAAGAATGGCTGATACATCTGCTGGAAACATTCAGCATTTGGAAAAGACCTGTCTTTCTGTCACATAGTTTATTCAGTATTGCCTTAAAAAAAAAAAAATCTCTGTACCAACTGCACCTCAAGCAAGAGAAAGAGAGCGAGGAAAAAACCCCCAAACCTTCAGACTGACCAGGAATATTTTCCATGTGAAGGCTTCTTACTATGTCTCTGAGATTGCTGGCTTCCTGAACTCACCAAGTCTTGGTGGTGTTTACCTTTTGCAACCTGGGAAAGGCTGGTTTCATAGAAGCTGAAAGAGAGCTTAAGAACAAGCATGCTCAGTGATGTTTTATTTTATTCTTCAGGACACTAGTGTTCTCCAGGGTGTTCAGGAAGCTAAGGGATGGGGTGGGGTGGGTGCATTAAGAAGGAACTGCCTCTCACTTTGGCCTCAGCCTCGTTGCTTTGATCTGTTTTCTATACTTAGCTGTGTAAAGTTTCTCTCAACTATGTCAACCAAAAATGGAGAGTTTTTAGTCTATGAGAAGTGATGAGCCCCAAATGTTCCAACTAGTAAATGGCAAGGACTAGGTCTGGAATGTGCCTGGATCCTCCGACTTTCCTATCTTATTTTATTGTTACAACTTATGAAAAGGAAACGGAGGCATCAGCTGCCAACAAACAGATAAATAGAATCATGAAGCGAGCATTCACAGTGAAGAAATAAACCTTTACATTTTTTTTGATTGAAGTGTGGTTGACATATATTATCTTTAGGTGTACAGCATAGTGATTTGACAATTTATGTATACATTATGCTTTATGAAATGCTCACCATGAGAAGTGTAGTTACCATCTGGCACCATACAAGGTTATTACAGTTTTGTTGACTCTGTTCCCTGTGCTGTACTTTTCATCCCCATAAATTATTTGATAACTGGAAGTTTGTATTTCTTCATCTCCTTCACCTATTTTGCTCATCCCCTCACCCCTCTCCTGGGGCAACCACCTGGAAAACAAAACAAAACAAAACAAAACAAAAAACCACTAATTTAAAAAGATAACGTGCATCCCTGTGTTTATTGCAGAATTATTTACAATAGCCAAGATATGGAAAAACCCAAGGGTTCATCCACAGTTGAATGGATAAAGAAGATGTGGTGTATATATATACAATGTAATGCTACACTGCCCTAAAAAAGAATGAGATCTTGCTGTTTGTAGCAGTGTGGATGGACCTAGGGGGTATTATGCCAAGTGAGGTAAGTCAGACAGGGAAAGACAAATACCACCTGATTTCACTTATATGTGGAATCTAAAAAACGAATGAACAAATGAAAGAAAAACAGAAATAGACTCAAATACAAAGAATAAACTGGAAATAAGTCTTTTTATTTTTTTAAACCTTTTTTTTTTTAAAGATTTTATTTTTTTATTTGACAGAAAGATCACAAGTAGGCAGAGAGGCGGGGGGTGGGGTGGGGGAAGCAGGCTCCTCGCCGAGCAGAGATCCTGATGTGGGGCTCGATCCCAGGACCCTGAGATCATGACCTGAGCCGAAGGCAGCGGCTTAGCCCACTGAGCCACCCAGGTGCCCTGAAATAAGCCTTTTTAGAGAATACTTGACTTCATTGAATTTGGGAATGAAAACACTGGTGATTTTTTTTTTTTGCATAAGCCTATCAAATTGGCAAAGAAAATAACACTCAGTGGATAAGCAGAATACATTGAGGTTGGAGTTCTCATCGTGTGCTTCGGGGACCATATTTATGTAGAAGGCTGGCAAAATACTTAGGATGTATTTACGTTATCAACTAGTAAAGTCTGGTACAGCCTAGCAAATGTTGATAAGCCACATCTTTTCTGACCAAACCCTGAGTGCTTGCTGACTGGGGGGTGTTCATGCTGTCCAGGATTCAGTGTGTTGCCTCTCATTTCCCCATATAGACCAACAACGCCTCTTGCAGAAATCGATGCTAAGAAAATAATTTGAAATATAGTAAAATAAATGTGAATAGAATATTTTTTTGCAGTTTTTTTTTTTAGTGAAAAATCATCTCTCCCTTAAATGCACAACAATAAAGGAAAAGTTAAGCAAACTGGTGATGTCTGTGTGGTGAAATATTAAAATTAAGTATACAAATAGTTCTTTGAGAAGTGTTAAAATAATTTTAATATACATTAAGTGAACAGAACTTCATATAAGGTGTAGGCGGGAATGCTTTCATAATATGAATAGAAACATGGGGCACCTGGGTGGTGCAGTCAGTTGACTCTTGGTTTCAGCTCTGGTCATGATCTCAGGGTTGTGGGATTGAGCCCCACTTCAGGCTCCATGCTCAGCATGGAATCTTTTATTTTTTTTTAATTCTTTTTTTAAAATTTAATTTAATTTTTCAGTGTTCCAAGATTCATTGTTTACGCACCACACCCAGTGCTCCATGCAATCCGTGCCCTCCTTAATACCACCCCCAGGCTCACCCAGCCCCCCACCCCTCCAAAACCCTCAGTTTGTTTCTGAGTCCACAGTCTCTCATGGTTCGTCTCCCCCTCTGATTTCCCCCAATTCACTTTTCCTTTCCTCCTCCTAATGTCCTCCATGTTACTCCTTTCAGCATGGAATCTGCTTAAGACTCTCTCTCCCTCTTCCTTCACCTCTCTGCCCCATACTCGTGCTGTCTTTCTCTCTCAAATAAAGAAATAAATCTTTAAAAAATATGAATAGATACAGAGAAGTCTAAAGAGAGAATAACCTAAAATGCTAGGGTTGTCTCTGGGCAGTGAGATTATGAGTAATTTTTAATTTCTTCTTTGACTTTTTAAGTATTTCCACAATTTTCCACATTGTGTATCTATTACTTTCTTAAGAGGGAGAATGAATTTTTTCTCTTTTTGACAAGTCCACTGAAGGTACCACCCAAATCCAGATCCTGGGTCATTTTCTGATATAACCCAGGCATGAAGAAAGGACCAGAGTCTGCCTTCCACTGCGCTGTTTGGTTCTGTGAGCAGAGATTTCTACAGGTCATTTGTGGTTCAGCACACTCATGGTTGTCTGCCGGCAACAATAGCTCCCTGAGTCTTTCAAGTTAGCACCAAGCAACTCTGGCTTTCTGTTAGGGAGAGGATATTGGCGGTGTTAGACCTCAGAGAGGATACCTCAATGTAATGACTCTTCTAGCTCACAAAAAGGAGAAGCCCTGGGTTTCAGCCCTGCTACCTCATTTCCTATCTGCAGCTGTGACCAAATTTTCAGACTCTCTGTGGCTCGGGTTTTTTCATCCCCCAGATGAGAACAATGATACCTCCTTTATGGTGTTATTAAAGCAAGAAAAGACAGGTAATGTGGATAACATAATGCATGATTTTGATGTAAAAGACACCTTCAGTCTGTGTTTACTACATTCCTTCACTTCCTCTGGGCCTTCCCCCCATATTGTGGGAGTTGTTTAAGGGAAATGTGCATGGGCTTTGACAATGTAGAGTGCACACTTGCGTGGACAGAACCCCAGGAGTCAGAAGCATAGTCCTAGATGAGTAGATCCTTCTGGCAATTCCAGAGAACAACAAATGGCCATTGCTGTCTTTCAGGGGCTGGAGACTGTCATGGTTAAGAACTTGTGTATGTTCATGTGTGTGTCTCAGGTGATATATAAAAATCACAGCCAACTGTCTTCAGTAGCTGGAGGTCCAACTTTCTACTATATTATTCGTGACATGGAGAAGGTGTCTAGTGAGTTTCAGAGCTGCCAAGAAGCCATTTCTCCTGCATCTCCTCACTCCCCTGCCCAGTGCTCTAAATCCGTCTCCCTCTTTGCCCTTCTAGAAAGCCGCTGTCAAAGACTCATCCTCTGTGTTGGAAAGAGTGACTCACTTAGCAGATTTTGATACTCTCTTTCTTAGGTGCGTTTTCCTTTAGTTAGAAGGCTTATAGCTAAGAATATGGATTCTGATGGAAGAATTCTGAGGTCTATTTAGCAGGAGAAGATTTTGAACAGAGGGGGACTATTTAGAAAGGCCTTGAAATAACTTCTGAGGAAGCTTTCTGTTTGGACTATTGGCTTTTTTGAAAGGAGGAAGGAATGGGCTCTCATTCCTTTGTCCCCTCGTCCTGAGTTATCTCACTTCTCCAAACATCACTGGCCACATTTGCTGCAAAGACGATCAGGTAGAGATCCTTGCAGGCCTGAGGGCTCATGCTGGAAGAACCTAATATGAAGTCAGGTCATATGCCAGTGTATAAATAAGATGCACATGACTCCTTAAATAATCAGAAATGGAATCAATGTTTACTGCATCCTGGAACCTAGCCAGGGAACCTGGACAAGAGATTGGCACACGCATCTCGGACGAAGGAACCACAGCACAAGATTTAAATGCTATTAATTTCAAAGGAACAATTAATTTAAAAGGGAGCTTAATTCACAGTTTACAGACTTAGCATCTGCTTGTTTAGCATATGCATTAAAAGAAAAGTAGTGGCAGATTTATAAAAATGTCAGTTAGATAATTTATGATATAGGTACTAATCTTTTTTTTTTTTTATAATCCAGTTCTTTTTTTCTCTCTCTCTTGATTTTCACTGAGGTATCGTTTCAGAACAGAATGTGTACTTTCACCCTATGTCTTTTAGGAATTAAATATTCTAAGCTGAAAGAATTTATATATATTTTTTTGCACACCATTTTGTCATCAGAATTTCTGGAACTCATTTTTTTAAAATTTAAATCAGTGAATTGAAAATTGTCTATTTGTGTATTCTCCTGGGGCTGTCCAAGCAGTACATTTGTGCTGAAGTTCCCGGGTTGTGTTTTCTAAGTAGATGCAATACGGGAGGGCTGTTTCATTTCCTGATAATAAGAACTCAAATGCTTCTTATTGTAATATGAAGAAATTCACAGGTTATTCCTTTATATTTTGCATATTTGTATTTATCTTTATTTTACAAGGACCAACTATTATTTAATTGATTTTTCTTCTGGAGAGATGTCCTTGCTCCAAAAGTTTTTCATGGTCTCACCTACTTATGTAGAATTTCCTGCAGAGGTCCAAATATATGAAAATATGAGGGTTATAACTAAGATATAGATGTGGAAATCTAAATGTTCATTTTTTTATTTTATAGGAGTGTTTAGGTTATTTTTCTATATGAAAGTGTGTGTGTATGTGTGTGTTTTAACTTGGTGCTCAGACTAAGATTTCTGTCTCTTCCTAAAGGCTTAAGAATATAAACCATTGAAATAAGGATCTTTCAGTATTTTCCGATGATGAATTTTAGGTACAGAATTTTTCAGTAACATTTATTGAAAATCTCACCCTTCAGGAATCACTCCTTGTGTTAAAACTCTATAGGTCCTAAATATAGTAATACACTTGTCTGTAATTATAATATCATGAACATATGAAAGACTTTATTTATTTATTTGAAACTTACCACCTCTTTTCAAAAAGAATTTGAAACTATTTACAAAAAGAAAAGAAGACCTATCTGGCACGATTAATAAATAAGAACAGTTAGGGGCACATATGTGGGGGCTTGAGAATACGGCCGATAAAATAGGAGGAAACAGTGCAGAGTGAGGTGGGAGCAGACTTGCTCAGGGCATTTAGGACTTATATTCCATGAGCCGTTTCTGGAATTTCAGCCCTTGAAAGCCGTGCTTGGTTTGCCCCTTCTCTCGTGGGTGATTTCTTCAGTGACACTGATTTGCTGTTCCCTCCTCCCGTCCTTTGCCAGACTTGAAGCTGAGGCAAAAACTGGGCAGTGAGCTCTTACTGATTTGTAGACAGGTTTAGGTTGGAGGTTAGGAGAGGAGAGTCCATGGCAGAATGTGGAGTGCAGCAGCTGTGTTTTGTTAATTCTATGTAGTGTTAAGAAAAAAATAATAGAGCTAACATTTAGAAGTGAGAGGATGGCATATCAGAATTCAGACTTTCGACTTCTTGCGGGAAGCTGAAAGAGCGACGAGCCATCCAGCCCTCCCCGTCCTGCACTGCGGCCATCAGCCCTTGTGCTCCAGATGGGTTTGTGCTCCTCCCCTCTGCCTGGCCTGGGCGGGCATGGGGAATTAAGACCCCTGACTCCGACAGCCCTGCTTGCAGAGAGCTCACAGTCCCAACAGAGAGTGGGGGTCAGTATTGCATAGCCTGAGCGTGCTGCCCAGAGAAGTACCACGTTTGCCTCGTAGAGACTTCCCCCACCCCTCCCTGTGCAGAGCACACACGATGCCCTTTGTGCCATAATCTATCTCAGATGACACATCCTCCTTCACTATTCAGTCACTCACTCACTCCTTCTTGCATTGTTTATTACAAAAACTTTTCTATCATGTACCCTACCGAAACTCGGGTCCAGAGAGAGCTGTCTGTTGTTGAAGTTTTAGAAAGTGCTTTAGAAGTACTGTACAGCAGGATTTGGGATAATCTTAGATGCATAGAGTTTGCTCTGAATTCTCAGTGGGAGAAACTGCTTGTGTCAGCTTCTTAATATGGGCACCTGATGGCCTCGGTGGGCTAGAAGGTCCTGTCAGCTCCCAACTCATTACTGTTAGGCACAGAAGAGCTAAGAGTCTGTAGATAGTGAGGGTTGGAGCTGAGCCATACTCCAGAGAAGAAAGCTCATCGATATAGTAAAAAAGACAGATGCAAATACAAGACTTTTTAAGTAAATAAGAGAATTACGTGGATTTATTCCAAGCCTGAATGTGATTCATTTGGGGACACGTTTTTTTTTTTTTTTTTTCCCTTTTCTTAGATCCTAGCATTTGGAAGCAGAGCTAAACTTCACTTTCCACAAACCCTTAAATACAACGTACTTAGTATAAAGGAGATGTTTTACAAAAAAGAGATGTTCAGCAAACCTATTAATCGTTGAAATTAACAACATTCACAAAAATTCTTTTGGTCATTCTGACCTCAAATACAAGCAAAATACACAGATTTCTCAACATTTGGTTGTAGTTTCTTTTTAAACGACTTTTAAATTTTTATTCGTTAGGAGCCAGCCCTCCTCAGCCAGCTGACACTGGGGCATTTGTGGTGTGTGTGGTACTACTGTTCTGTTTCCACCCTTCAAAAACCTTCAAAGTCCACATCCTGGAGACCCAATTTTAAACTTAATCTACATTAAAAGACGAGGAGTTTAAACCATCTTGGGCAGATTCCTTCCATATGACTGCTTTTGTCATAAAGCTCTATATCATGTGATAACTTATCAATCCATTACAGGTCTCACTGGATGATGTCAGGAGTTCCCCTTTCAGCTAAAGATGAATTCTTTAAATAATTCAGCAAATAAGGATCTTGCTTTATTCCAGATTTTGAAGTCTGCATCTGATTTTCAAAATAAGTGAATGAAGTTTATTCCATCTATTTGCCTGCCTTCCTTCTTTTCTTCCTTCCCCATAAAAATGGAAGCCAAAAGAGAGAGGTTATCTTTTCTTTTAAGGTGAAGAACAGGCCGGGATAGGTTAAATTGTAATCTAGTCTTTCTCTAAGCACCTTCTATGGGATCATTATGATGTGGCTTGGGTATAACACATTTCATTTTTGAAGGCTTAACTTAAGCTGTTCCTCAGACTCCCTTCTAGTGAATAAAACAAACAAACCAACCCCCAAACCCAAAAACAAATAAAAACAAAAAAACAAAACCAAACAAAACACAGCCTTTTATCTCCATATGGTTTGGGTGAATATTGTACTTCTGTGTATATTGTCATGTCCGTCCCTGCAGAGTTGGATTTAATAAATATCCCTTCCATGATAGCAAGTCATAGCTTTTGAGGGGTGAGTGCCTGATATTCTAGGTATGACTTACAGGTGACTCCAATAAAAGTGCATTCACCGTGTGCTTGGGGGTGATAAATCTCATCCTTAGACAGAAACTCGATCTCTCTCCTGTGACTCCCTTTGTGTGATCTGTATGTGCTAAGTATCATGAATATAGTTCCAGGTACTTGATTTCTTAATTAAATAATTGTTAATTAACCAATTCATTTTTCTATCTCCTTGTGTTTTCTGCCTGACTCTGTGTGTGACCCTCAGTTAGGAGTCATGGAAGTTTCTTGCTTAGTTTTGATGGTGGAAGCTTTGGAATGTGATTTAGGTAGCTGCCGCTAAAACACACGCATGAACATAGGCATGTTGGACAGAACACGGGGATACCTTTCTGGAGACTCTGCAGAGTCGGGAAGGGACTTCCACTGTATATTTCAGTCCTGAAGGAGACTTGCCTGTTTGGGTTGAGAGCAGCATGTTGGCTGTACCCAATGCTTGATCTCTGGAATGTTGTGTTGGGCGTGTGCCTGGAGAACAAGATTGGTGCCTGCTCCTGGATAACTGTCTCAGAGACTTTGATTCCCTGTTCATGGCAGAGTGGGCTAGAGGCTTCCTGTCAGGCCAGTCCAGTACTCTGACACCAGCTCACATGCCCGTGTTGGATCCAAAAGGTAGCTTAAGTGGCATTCTGTGAATATTTACTGAGTGCCAATTATATAGCCAGCATTTACTTTAAATTTTATTTTTTTTTTATTTTATTTCTTAAGATTTTATTTATTTGAGAGAGAGAGAGAGAGAGCGCGCGCGTAAACAGGGAGGAGCAGAGAGAGAGGGGAAAGCAGAGCAGACTCCCTGTTGAGCATGGAGCCTGACACTGGGCTCAGGATCCCAGGACCCTGAGTTCATGACTTGAGCCAAAGTCAGATGCTTAACTGACTGAGCCACCCAGGTGCCCTCAAATTTATATTTATTTCTTTATTTTTTAGAGAGAGAGAGCAAGCACGGGCAAGCGGGGTGGGGGTAGCAGGAGAGGGAGAGGAAGAGACTCTTAAGCAGACTCAGGTCCAGCATGGAGCCCAATGCAGGGCTGAGTCTCACGACCATGAGATCATGACTCGAGCTGAGATTAAGAATCAGACACTTAACTGACTGAGCCACCCGGGTGCCCTATTTTAAGTTTTACTTTGATATAATTTCAGACAGACCAAAGATTTCAAGGACAGTATAAAGAATTCCTTTGTACTCTTTACTCAGATTTCTCAGATGTTAACTTCTCTCCATTATTCCCGCTCTTTTTTTTTTTTTTTATGAACCATTTAGAATAAGTTGCAGACATGGCACTTTTTTGTCCTACAATCTTTAGTGTATAGTTCCTAAAAACAGGAATTTCTCTGTGTAACCATAGGACAGTATCAAAATCAGAAAATTAATATTGATATATACTGTTATCTAATATATAGACGTTAGTGATTTCACCAATTGTCCCAGGGTCCGTTGGAGCGAAGGAAAATCCGGGATCACATGTAAGTGGCAGCTGTGAGACTAGAAGCCAGATCTTTCAGCTCATTCTCTTGTGTGCTTTCTGCCTCTCTCCACTAAGCAACGTCTTGATACCTCCCTTCTGACAACGTCTTGGAGTTATCTCCAAGCCTTGGTAAACTTAGGACTTTCAAAGTGGTTTTAATAACTTCCAGAATTTGGGGCTAGTAATGCTATTTTTTTTTTTTTTGAAGATCAGTGAATGCAAAGTAGAACTCTTAATGTCATTCTTCCTGCTTTCCTTCCGTAGGCCAAGCAGTAGAGGTCTCATTTATGAGGTTAAAGTCCAGAGAACAGAAAGTAGACAATGTCGACAGCAGCAGAACCTTGGCCAAGAATTAACTAAGGTTAGAGATGCCTGGAATGTGGAGGCGGGCCAGTCCACTCTCTCCATCTGCCTCATCAGAGATGGTGGTGATGATCTTTGACTCCAGGGGAAAAAATATCCGAGTGCTGAGATTTAGTTTAAATAGCTCATCACTTATAAATTAAATATTTTCCTACCTGGCTACCATGATTTTCATTAACCAAATCTTCTGCTTACATGCCAGTTAGGGAATCTGTATTAAGCATAGCACTGTTTCAGTGATTAGGCCTAGCCAGGGACAAAGAGAGACTTACGTCGATTTCCATGGAGTTCCTTGTTTAATTTTCTGTTAGACATCCCAACAGGGCCTCCAGCATTAAAGAGAACATAGTAGAGCAGAATATTCAGCTGGAAAAGAATTTGACACTATTCAAAGGTTGGAGGACAATCACAATAACCATAAAACCAGGAAATGATACATAAATCTTTTTTAGAGTAAAAATATTGGCTTATTTCTCAAAATGTTTCTATTACTTAATACCAGGAGTATCAGAGCCTTTGTTCAGCACATAATGTTCAGGGTAATTTGGTAGACATGAACTAAAGATCCTTTAAACAACTTGCTTTTATCACAATTTAATTTTATTCCTCTATTCAAGCATAGTGACATTCATTTAGTGACTTTGTTGTGGGAACATTTCTTTGCATGTAATATACGAACTGTTCCAGTGGAGTCTGGTTTGGATCATTCATTGTTCATTGCTTTGGACTTCCCTGGGTAGAAAAACAGAGTCCAATGAATAGCTTCAAGTAAAAAGTGTCTGAAAGACCTGATATGTATGTATGTATGTGTGTGTATATAAACTTAGGGGGAAAAACCCTTCATTTTTGGATATACTTTAGAGAATCATTTACAACAGAGAGCTCGTTTGAAGCTTTGGCAAACGAGAGGAGGCAGAGAGACAGGGAGAGAAGAGAAAGACAACAGTTGGTCTGACTTGCTTGCTGCAAGTTGAAACTTTAGCTATCAAGAAGGAAGGAAAGAATGCCACTGAGCAGGCCAGTTACGATATTTCCACCAGGTAGGAACAGCTCTCGGCAGCCCAGTGAGCTCCTCCCGTGGTTCTGTGCCTCCTCGCTGCGGGCCCCTGAGATCATGTGTTCTCCTCAGGGCCCTCGGAGGTCCTGACCATGCTCGGTCACTGGAGAGGAGCAGCAGACCAAGGATCGTTATCTCGAAAGATCCACTTTGAAAGCAGGCTAGGATGTAAGGAAGAGGATGCGGTAGCCCCAAGTGTGATCTACATCAGCCAATCTATTTGTTAGAAAAGAAGTGTCTTTGTTGGGGTTAGAGAGAAGCATCTGGAGGTCAGGCTGTGTAAGAAGAGTGACATGAATGTGCCATGGGGGCCGGGTAATCCCAAATCCAAATTCCAGGGCTGCCACTTTTACCAGCGATATGACCCTCTTGGATACGCTTCTTAATCTCTCCGATCCTCACTTTGTGCACCAGGAAAATCTTACACTCTGTTCTGCAAGCGTACATTGGGCGCCTACTGTGTACCAGCACTCTGCTGAGCACCGAGGACTTATGGGTGAGTACGATGCCATCCTCCTTGGAGAGCTCAGAACCTCTAAGGCCCAGAGTGGTGTGGCTTATGTGGGAACATACGTGACATCACATGGCAGGATTTCCAGCATATAGAGAGCTCATTTGTTCTGTTTTCTTTTCCTGGTTGTGTTCTCAGCTTTCCTTGAAAATGGGGAAATCCAAGCTTTCCCAAGAATTTAGCAACTGTAGTCAGTCATTCCTATTACATCCCACACAAAATCTCTTGTGAGAAAATGTCAGGATTTGGATTTTGACCAGTTAGTCGCATACTTCTATGGAATCGTTGCTAAACTGAGTCAGCAAACAGGAGCTCCTGGTGCAGACTCGGAGAAGGAGGCCTGTGGGCTTGGTAGGCCTGCTCTTCCCCACGGGGTCAGTGTGGGTTGAGCTCACTGCCGTGAGCTCCTGCACTTGGATCAGTGCGAGCTGCGTGGCGTCTTCTCACGGGCACATTCCCCACCACATCCTCGGAGCTCTGTTGGCATTACTCATGAGCGGAAACACTGCTTTGGTTTCAACTTTGATTCAGTTGATTTTCTCCTTTTCCTTCCTCCCTCTGGATCTGGGGGAAATGAAGAGCAGAGCCATCTGCACAGCACGCCGTTCCCTGTGGCCGAGCCGCAGGTGACTCCTGCTTCCGTCTCTTGTAGAAGAGACGTCCCAGACGTCTTCATCAGGGTCGCTGCGCTGAGCGCAGCTGTGGACTCAGGGGACCGTGGTGAGGACACAGAGGGCCCAAGGGGCCCTTCTGCGTGTGTAAAACTGAAGCTATGGAAGGGGAAGGAACCTCCCCAAGGGGGAGCAGCAGGCGAGGGCAGTCCGGAGCTGGAACTCTGTCTCCCGCACAGCCGCCTTTCACTCTGCCGCTGCCAGTCTCTGTCCACATCACCTCTCAGCCACCAAGCGCCACTCGCCTCCTTTCTGGTAAAGATTGTCTGGGGGCCCCCATCTTCTGCACCTTGTGGCCTCCCTTTGCCTTATGGCGCGTTCCCCTCTCCCCTGATGTCTCCTGGGCCGAGACTTTTCTTTCTATCCTTCAGCGTATTCTGAGCGGTTCCAGGGAAGGATCTGATGTGCCCTGAGCCGCCCATGAGTTTATGTATCCATTCCTGTTAGCCATGACTAATGTTTAGTGAGAAGCAAACAGTTTTTGAATACTTCAGGTGAGCAAGACCCTTGTTGAGGACTTTTGCATCAGAACAACTATGGGATGTACTGTTTTCGCTGGTTTCCAGCAGAGAGAAGTTCTGTGCTTTGGGGTTCCAGGTCCTGTAAGCGGTGCTTCCACGATTTGAAGCCAAGTGGTCTCATCTGAGAGTCTGGGTCTTTAAATACTGTGGCATATTCCCCTCCCAACCTGCCCCCTCCTGCGCACCCCACCCAACGCCAAACCCACTTCTCTTCTTCTTTTGCAAATTCCTTTTTGCCTGCACTGCTGAACAGGAGACTCTCAGAGCTCCGTCCCTGTTCTTATCCTGTGTCCCCTGGATATGTGACCCTTGAGCAGTCCCATCTGCTTTGAAAACTCCATGCTTACTGACCCCCCAGAGACTGGCTCTAGCCCAGTTTCCACACCTCCCTTCCACTGCCTATCTAGATCCTGGATGCCTGCATGGGCACCTCACCCGCAACTTATTCCAAACCACGGGGCCCTGTGTGTGACTGGAGTGATCGCCCTTCAGGCATCAGCCTGGAGGGAGAGACGTTGTGAAGGCCCTCCAGGTTCTGCTGCACAAAACTCCAGGGGTAGCTCCATGTCACAATGTATGGGTACAGTGTTACAAGATGCTTTTGATAAACATTTACCTATGAACAAGTAAATTGGGAAACCTTTTTCTCCTATGGAAAATAATATGGGTTTAAGAAGCATAAGAAGAGTTACGTATGTATATTTTACATATGTGTGTGTGTGTGTTTGTAATACATATATATATATATATGGTCTTGGGTATTCAAGTAGGTGTTTATATCAAAATGAACTTGGCAGGGGTGATGTTGGAAATGGCTTTGTCACCATGTTCGTGGGCCCCTCCAGCTTCCCTTCCCTTTCGTCCATAGAACTTCTCACAGTATGGATGAAACCCAGACCGTGGGGGACCCGCGAGTTCCAGTAACCCAGTGTATCAAGCCGTAACGTGACACTTGGAAAGGGAAACCAGGAACAAAATTCAGAATTAATCTCTCTTCACTCCTTTTCTCTACTCCTAGCCTCCAGCTGCTCTGCTATCTTTGGTTTAAGCAGTGCTATTTTTGCCAAGATTAAGCATCTTTTTATTTCCTTTAGGTCTGGTCTGTGCCTCGCTTAGGAGTGTTCATTTAGGTTTTATTCCCTTCCTTCCTGATCCATGAATTTTTGTTCTCAAATAGCTTTCTCAACTAATACAGTATCTTTTGCTTCCCAATATTGTTTGTTCCATGCTTATAGGATGTTCTTTGCCATCTAATTTTAGATCCAACATAATGTCCTCCAAGCAGCCTCTCCTTTAGAGGGATGAAAGCCATGGTTAAGATGTCACTTCCCATAAATCAGGTTTGGTGAGGATGAAGGCAGCTGTGGGGGAGGGGGGCAGGAACCCACAAAGTCTAACCCTTTCAAAGTCGACTTAATCCTCCCTCTCACCCCTCCCTCTTCATGCTACACTTGGGAGGGTGGATAGACCTCTTTAACAAGAAGGAGCCAGCTCTCACATTGTTCGCCTTTGTCACGGCAACAAAAGCCCTGGAAAATTCCAATTAATTAGCAAGCCTTGGGCTAATGAAAGAGTAAAACTGAAAGAGAAACGCTCTAAGCTTTCGGAGAGGCATGCGCATGTGAAGACAATGCTGATTTCAAATATTTGGGGCTGTTTGTATAATTTTCCCAGGCTTTGCCTTCCTGAGACTCAAAGAGATAAGACCAGAGAGACACAAGAGCAATGATTTGTCGGAGTCAGGATGTAATAACATTGTTGGCTTGTCAGGACTCTAAGTGACCCACCGTCATTTGAAGAAGGCAGTTAAATGTGGACTCACACAATCAGGGAAATTAAAACCAGGAAATAGACCTCTCGTACATTTTGTGTTTAGAGGAAAACAGGGCAGTTGGATCAGCGTACAGTAGATTATGAAATACAGTTGAAGTTAATTATTAGGAGGGACCAGAAATCACTGTACCACCGTGTCCTTGAATGAGGACTTGGAATCGTGGTGGCTGCTAGAATCGTATGGCGATGAAAACACTGCAGTCACTCATTCGTAGCTTTTTCTCGGATGATGACGACGGTGGTGACACAGCAAGGAGAACTGTGTAGCGATAGACCCACAACAGAGCTGCTACCAACAGCTACCCTTACTGAGCATTTACTGCACGCTCGGCACCATTCTAAGCCCATTTCATCCTCTCAGCAGTCCCATTAGATACTGGATCCCATGCGACTTGCGGCTTCATTACCTCCATTTTGCAGTTCAGAATATTGAGGCCAAGATGGGAAGTGGCTGGCCCCCATATCTACGTGACAAGCCAAGATCTGAGTCTGTGCAGTCTCATTCCCGCGTCCGTACTCCAGGCCACCACGCCAACCTGTCTATGAGATATGGCCTTACTGCAGACTCCTGCTTGCTGCCAGACAGGCTAGATGTGGCCAGGCTGGCCGGGGGCCAGGAGTCGGAGGCTCTGCTCCCAGTGTGGTCCCTAGTTACTCCCATGATCTTGGATAAACTGTTCAGTTATCATTTCTGATCTTCAGTGTGTTCATCTGTAAAATGAAATTACGGTATTAGGTGATGTCTAAGGTGTCTTCTGTTTCTAGTATTTTATGGATTAAGAAAATGATGTGTTTCAGATACAGGGTAAATGAAATGGTGGTCTCTGAGGGGCGTGTGTATGCATGCATATGTCACTGCCGCTCAGATGTCAAAGGTGAGACAGGTCTCTCTTCAGATCCCAGCTCTCCTGTATGACTTGGCTGATTGCGTCATCTCTGTGAATTTTAGTTTCTTCCTACTCTGATGGAGGCGATGATACCATGTGCCTAGAGTGCCGAGTGCGGTGTCTGAATATTACTGGCATTTCTCCTGTCCCCATGTAGCTGGTGTGAGAGGTGGGTAGAAGAAGCCCTCCCTTAGGCAGCAGGGTCCAGAGGAGAGGCCAGTTCCGTCGGAAGGGATAATATCCTGAAGAGTCGCTTGGTACATATTTGTGCATGATGGATCTGTTGGTAATTGACTCAGAGGTGAGAGCGCCTCATTCCTGAAACCACCAAGCTGCTGGCATTTTTCCTGTAAGACTTCTTCATTGAATTGTGTCACCTCCTGTCACTGTCCCTCTATGAGTAATTATTTTGTCTGTAATGTTCTTCAGATACCAATGTCCTTCATTCTCTGTGGAACAAGTAGTGGTAATTGAGAGGATGCTGGCTTAGCAATTGTATAGGGTTGAATAGTGTCCCCCCTAAATTCATGCTTACCTAGAATCCCAGAATGTCACCTGATTTGGAAATAGGGTTTCGTAGAGGTAATCAACTTAAAAGGTGTGGCCACATTGAATTAGGGCAGGGCCTAATCTGGACATGGACATGGACATGGAAATGAGAATGCATTGAACACAGAAGACACACGGGGAAAGCACCAAGTGATGACGGATGTAGAGATCCTAGTGATGTGTCTACAAGCCAAGGAATGCCAGGGAATGCTGGAAATCACCAGAAGCTGGAAAAAGGCAGGAAGAGATCCTCCCTGGGAGCCTTCAGAGAGCACAGGCTCTGCCAACACCTTGGCCAGGACTTTTAGCCAGAACTGCGAAAGAATACATTTCCATTGTTGAAAGCTACCCAGTCTGTGGTACTTCTCTTGTGGCAGCCCTAGGAAACCAATGCAGCATGAAGGGCACCTGTTTCTAAACCATAATAATCAGGGCTAGATAAGAGGGAGACGGAGAGATACTAAGGGGGAAAAGAAAATACAGAGAATCCATAAGGGGGTGTTTGGAAGCCACATATTGCCATCAAGGTTCCTCTGCCCGGAGTAAGTAAAGCTCCTTATTCTTATGCTCCAGGTCAGAGCAGGTGTCATGGAAGTGACAAAGCAAAAAAATATGACCCAAAAAGGAGATTTTTAGGCTGACATTTAAAAAAAAATATGGCTTTCAAAAAATCAGCGTACTGTAGACTCCAGTGATTACCCATGGAGATTCTGAGGTGTAGCCCATACTGTGAGTATGAGGAGGGGTGCCACTGTTGCTTTACCAGCCGACTTGAGTGTTGTTGTTTTTTTTAAAGATTTTATTTATTTATTTGACAGAGATCACAAGTAGGCAGAGAGGCAGGCAGAGACAGAGAGGAGGAAGCAGGCTCCCTGCTGAGCGGAGAGCCCGATGTGGGGCTCGATCCCAGGACCCTGAGATCATGACCTGAGCCGAAGGCAGAGGCTTAACCCACTGAGCCACCCAGGTGCCCCCGACTTGAGTGTTTTTTGACGTCACATACATGCTTCCAGAAGTTGAAAAGGGTCGGTATGTCTAAAACACTAACTTGGTTACAGAATAGATTGGAAAGGTACAGAGTTCCTTGGAATGAGATTATCATTTACGAATTGGTAATTTGGGGATAAGTCTTGAAATTGTAATAAGAAAAGTAAGTCTTCGTTACCTAAAAGGCAAGAACTTTGCAGAAAACAGCATGATCATAAGACAAAGCCGTCAAATAGGCTTAGGCTATGTGGACTCAGTTTGTTCCAGAAAAGCTCAGAGTGAAGACAGCTCGTGAATTCTGTCATCAGGCGGTGAGGCCTGTATCACATGTCACTTTGCTTTGTTTTTAACATGTGGCTCCAGCTACGCCAGACCTGCTGCTGTGTGGGAGATGTACTTTCTGACAAAATAAGGCATTTTTCTGGCATCGGGCCCTTTTGGAATTTTTACTGGTGTGCATAAATCCAGCGAGTTTTGCATTTCCCACACATATCCAATGTGGTCACACTTGGCTTTCTGGATTTGTGGTGGTCTTGAAGCCTGTCACTGCCAGCGTGGTTCATTCCTTATCACCACTGGGAGTTGTTGGAAAGAAATGAAACCAAGAATTCATTCATCCACTTTTCAGAAATTGTCTCCCATCGACCATGCCTATTATGAGGAAGAAACAGAGGAGGCAACAGAAACCAATTTTGGAAGGACTGAAAATGTTTTGTAGGGTGGAAATGGAAGTATTTCTAGCAGCCTGTCTCCTTCTCTTTCTTTTCATCCATCATGATAATAAAGCCCACTGCGAAAGTTCATTTATATTATTCTGTGTTCAAAGTGACGATGGTGATGATTACAGTGATGATAATAATATTAGTGTTCACTCTTGGTTGGCTGTTACTGGCTGAATCAAAGCCCCATATAAATACACTGATCCTAGGGCGTGAGTCCGAACCCTTCGGAGCTGCTTTTTGAAACCCTGTTGGGCTGCCCTTTTAAAACTCCTGGTTCTTCCCTCCTGAATGTATTTCACTCTTGGTTACAAGAGCCATCAGGGAAACCACATGGACATCTAGGCACACATTTATCATCTCTGATGGAAAAATAACTAAAGCTTCCCCAGCCATAAGAGTACATGGTATGTTATCTTTGCATAGAAAAGGGAGAACGTGATCATCTGTATTGAAAGAGAGGGCTGAGAGAAGGCAGAAGGTGCAAAGCAATAGAGAAATGTCTTCAGTGGTTTTTGCATGTGACCTTGGGCAGTGGCTCACTCAGTTCATTCATTCAACACATTGCTTGTTGGCCGTGAGTCTGATATGAGAGTAAGGACCGGGGTGCAGGCTCAGGAAAGACACAGGCCCTGTTTTGCGGGAGCTCATAGTCTCAAGTCAGAAGATTAGCACGTCATCCCCAAATTTATCTGGGACCATGCACCCCTTTGCTGACCACACTGCAGCCAGCCTGGTTTTCTTTCCCTTCGTCCAACACACTGGGCTGGATCAGCCTCCTGGTGGCTGCTGTCTTCACACCCTCAGGTCTCAGATTTTGAGCTGTGTCTTCCACGGGCCTTCCTGCCACTCAGTCCAAAGTCCCCGCCAGCCCTCCATGAGTCGGAATCCCCTCTACCCGCTTTCTTTCGTGGCACTTCTTGTTTGAAATGAGCTCGTTCATGTATTCATTCCCTCGTTTCCTCATGCATCTCCTGACCACTCCAACGTGCATTTTATGGAAAAGCAGATCTTACTTTTCTTGTTTATCACAGTATCCGTAGAATACGTTTTTTGTTGAATGAATGGATAGATCACTATACGACATGATAATCCATTAACGGGCACATTAACAAAGTGCTCTGGGAAAAGGGGGAAGCGAGCGACTGCTTCCCCAACTGAGCTGGTCAGGGCTACGTCCATGCGAGCTGAAGCTGGCAGGAGGGGGAGGCCTGTCGGCGGGTGCTGTTTCTGCCTAGGCACATGAAGCTCTTCCTTGGTCATCCTGACCCTCCCCAGCTGGACGCACTTGCTCCTGGCTTGCAGTGAACAGCCTGGATGGTTCCCTGGGAGAGCCGACTCTAACACCTGGCAGGGCTACGGCCTTCATCGTGACCCCTACCCTCTTCGGACGCGTGTTTCAGGGAAGTGAGGAACACCTGTTTCCTGAAAACTTCTCTTTCATGTGGTGAAAAGTTGCTAAAAGCTGTCTTTCCAATAAAGAGAACTTGGAATTGATGTAATGGATAAAAGGAGCTTATGAAACAGAAGTAGGCATTCTTGACAAAATAAAAATAGAAGCTTAAAAGACGCATCGTTTTGGGAAAGTTAAAAAAGACTTTTTTCCCCTACTGTAAGAAGATATGTGTGGATGAGGCATGTGTTCTAAACTATGGAAGAGGATTTGCATTTTACTTCAGGGTCCCGCAACCATGGCAATGCAGAGCTTTGTCGCTGCTGACAGACATGCTTGCAATATATACCTCCATTAACAAGATTATCACTGGAAGAGACAATCGTATTTTTACTGAAAAGGTTTTTTGAGGATAAAATTTATTGATATTTAATGAAGCATGAAGCTTCCAAATGAACCATGAAAGCAATAGCTGAACTAATTAAGTGCACATAAAGGCTCCCAGAACACATACGTGATGTGGGCCGTGTGCTTACCCATCGTGCCTGGTTCCGCCGACGTCCCGGGCAGCACGCTCCTCACACACCCTTTGTGGAAGGCGCCGTACATCCTCCTGGAATGCGCGCAGTAAGGGAGGAAATAACCATTTAGATTTCCTGGGATGTTTAAGTCGAGCGTTGCAGGGTTTATAGGTTATAATTTAGCAGAGTTAAGGCAAGTAATAACAACATATTATTTCCACACACTTGATTTAAGTCTCTGTCTATGCTGTTTCATTGAATGATAAACTGGTTCTAAAAATATGCATCTCCCTCCCTCCCTTCTCCCCTCCACAGAGAGACCAAGGATAACTAACTAGTTATCTTCTATAACTAACGAGCTAGATAACTCGAGTTGAGCATTTCCATGTGCAACGGGGAATCTTGTGGGCCTTTTCAACTGCATAGGAAGACATGCCCCGTTGAGGGCTCCGAGAATTTACAAAAGAAGGCAAAACTGCCCCTGCTTTGGAGGCCATTATAGGTCCTACCGGCTGGGGAGGCCGATGACCTACCCGAACAAGGCTCTTAGCATTGACTTTTATCAAAGACCATCTTCCTCCGTAGCCACTGGCTCTCTCCTCAGGCACAGGCGCCTCCTCTCTGCCGCGTTATCACAGAACTTAGCTGTTAATGAGTAGTTTATAACTGCATTTCTGAAAATGACATTTACGCTAACAAAGGAGCCTGGCTAACCATTAAGACCCACTGGAACAGTATGTACTAATGGTGGAGAGGCAGGCACCATGGTGGGTGTGAGGGCGGTAGTTCTCCAGCTCCAGGCCAGGTCAGCAGTCCCTGAAGGTGATGCCGACACTGTTGGTTCACACAGCACAGCTGGAGGACCACTGCGGACGAGATGCCGACGGGGGTGGAGCGAGGCCTGTCAGGGACACCCTTCTGAGAGGTCGCAACCAGGGAGGGATGTGGTTTGCCTCAGGTACCGTTTAGACTCCCATCCTGTACCCCTTTCTTCCTTAAAACACACATACACATGCACACGTGTGCACACGCGCACACACACACACACATTCCTGTTCTTTCTCTAAGATATCCAGGGCTCTTCTCACCTGGTAAGGACTCGAAACTTCACTCATATGTAGACGTGACCCTTGGCAATTTAAAGAGCTACCCTTACCAAGGACGTGTGCATTTCAAGGGGGCAAAATCAAAGGACTTAAGCTCTGGGGAAGGTATTTTTGGTATCTGCCAGTGGGTTTTAAGGGATAAAATTCAGGTTTGAACTCACATCTTTCAGGCCAACTACTCCATGTGTCCACAGAGCATCTCCTGCCCCTGTGCCCTCTTGAATGAGCCCCCCCCCTTTGCTTACATGTACTCTATCCCTAACACAGGGCCTGTTACACATAGGACACCTGACCCATGTACACCGAACAGATGGAGGGATGGATGTGCAACAGGGACAAAAATAATCAACTGCCTGTGTGATTGTGTGCTTCTCTCTCCTATCCTCTGTAAGGAAACATAGTGTTGCTTGAAAATAAAGAAATCCTATGGTTTCCTGAGGTATATCCCTACCCAGCTCTACCTGTTTTGGGATTTTTATCAGCAAATAGCAAAGGGAAATGAACAAGAGTGAGCATAGGTGAATATGGTTGGGAGAGAACAGCGGAAGAAGGGAGAGAAGGGAGGGAGACCCTATTTTTTTATTTTTTTAAGGTTTATTTATTTGAGAGAGAGTGTGAGAGAGCATACAGAGGGAGGGGCAGAGGGAGAGGGAGAGAGGCCCTTAAGGAGACTCCCTGCTGAGCGTAGAGCCCCATGCAGGGCTGGAGCTCATGACTCTGAGATAGTGACCTGAGCTGAAACCAAGAGTTGGACCCTTAACTGACTGCACCAGCCAGGTTCCCCAAGAAGAACATTATTTTTGTGGGAACCCTGGGGAGAGTTTGTTCTGTTCTGTGGGAGAGTACAAGAGTGAAGGAAGGCTTTGGGCTGCCAAAGGGTGTAAGGATCGTCAGTGAAGGGGGATGACAGAGAGCCATGGCAGCAAAAGTGATGTTTACATGCATTACCAAGGTTTGTGTCTTTGAAGGGATTACTCCATCTGAAACTGGAGTGAGGGGTCCTGGGATTTACTTGGGTTGTGAATCATCAGTATATCAGCAAACACCAAATAATATATTGTTAATGGGAATAATAGGGATAAATGAACAGCTGTAGCTTATGGTGGGGAGATGTTTGGTCCTTTGATCTTCACCTGTGGTTCTCAAAGTGGGGGTCCCCAGACCAGAAGCAGCAGCATCACCTGGGAAGTTGCTAGAACTGCAGCTTCTCAGGCTCCACCCCATGCCTGCGGACCTAGAAACTCTGGGGCGGGGCCAGTATTCTGTGCTTGCACAGGCCCTCTGGGGGGTTCTGATCACGCACTCAAGTTGGCAAACCGGGGGACTAGGGAGTTGCTACCCTAGTGGCCCCTGGAGTTGCAGGAACAGTAGAGGCTGTAGCTGACTAGGACCCTCTGAAATTCAGGAGGATTTGGCTAAAAAGTGGCAGGGGCCATTGTTGGCCATTGTTTTCCTATGTGTGACAATAAATTTTTCCTAAATATGTCATCATTTAAAAGGCTTCTGAAGAGAGAAACAGAAACATTTTGAGTTTAGCAAAGAAAATAAATGGGCCGAATATTAAAAGAGGAAAGAGAAAAATTTCTACAGCAGTCACACTGAACCAGACATGAGAATCTACACCATGGCCAGGTCACAAGTCTGGGAAAGTGACTTGGTTGTGGACGAAATGGACTGTGTGGCCGGTCGGTGGCTCCAGGTGTAATCACCACTGATGTCACAGTCATTATTCTTCACTATGGCTTTCTAGTCTCTCAGCAGTAACTTCGTAATGTGACCTTTGCAATTTTTTATCCACCAGGACGTTTATTTTTTTAAGTAGTGTTTTTCTGTTGTTGTTTTTTTTTCCTGAGTATAAAAATAACATGTTTATCTAGAAAATTTTTAAATACTGAGGGAAAAAAAACCCAAAGAATACAGTAAAATTACCTTCCAGTATTCCCCAGACACAGAGTTGTCCATTGTTAATATTTTAGGAGATAAACATGTGTGACTGTTTTGTAATAGATAATAGCGATGATTAATATCTAAGTAAAGTGTTGCGTTCTCTTACCCCACATTGTTAGGAACATTCCCTCATGTGTTTCAGGATTCTTTGAAGATACAATTTTTAAGTACAACAGACAATTTTTATATATGTGGGAAGCGTACTCTGTTTAATCAAGTTTGCTTTCTTTTTATTATCACAAATATCTTTACAATGTTGGTAGATGATTGGGTCAGATGAACATTTTAAATACTCTTGATTGTATTACCAAGTTACTTCCCAAATGGGTCAGATCACACTTCATACCCCACTCAATCTCGGAGTAGAGTCGAGAGGGTCCACTTTATGTCTTGTCTACTGGGTTTTCTTTTGTGAACTGTTTATGACCTTTGCCTTTTCCCCCCATAGGAATGTTTGTCTTTATTATTGATTCCTAAGACCTCTTTATATGTTAAGCCCTTAACCCTTTGTTACCTGGAATGCTGGCAGATCTTTTGTTTGCATTTTCTTTTTACTTTTGGTGCATTTTGAGCTAAACTATTTTTGCAGTTTTGTCTTTGCCTTCTGGATCCTAATATTTAAGAAGAACTCATGTATTTTCTTTTAGTTGTTTTATTGTTTATTTTTAATATTCAGCTGTAAGTTTTCCTAGGAACTTATTTTGGTATTGTGTTACAACTGCTTAGATTTTTCCGCCAATGGCTACAACTGTCTCTCCCATTCCATGTGTTCTTTTGTGGTGTGAGTTTGCCTGGGCAGCCTTCATTCCTCTTCCGCCTTTGAATTTGGATGAATCCCAGATTACTTTGGCCAATCATATATGGCCGAAGTCATGCTGTGCCTGTTGCAGGAGTAGTCCTTAGCGGCCTGAGAGCGGCCTCTTCGAAGTCAGCTGCCATGTTGTTAGGAGCCCACGTGCTCTGCAGCGGCCATGTGGAGGCTTTGCCGCTGACAGCCAGCACGTGAGAAGTCTATGCAGTCGGCCCCTTCAGCTCTAGCTGCCATCCGGCCACAGTGTGTGAGACCCAGAGTGAGAAGCACGCCGCTGAGCCCAGTCAACCAACCTTGGCCAAATCATACAAGGTCCTAATAAATTGTTGCTTTAAAGGCCATAAATTTGGGGGTGGGTTTTATGTAGCAATACATAATCAGAACATAGTGTGATAAGGATTCAGCTTTTATCCCCCCAAACAACTGAGAGTTGCTCTACTATGGTAAACTGAACAGCCTCCTTCCCTCTGCTCATTTGTAATGCGCCATTGTGTGCTGATTGTTATTAGGTATCTGAGGTCATGACCTTTTGCTTCTCTTGTGTTTCTCTCCAGTCCTGTAGCCTTCTTTCAGTGTTCACAATTTTTACTTTTGTAGCTCTATAATGTATTTATTCTCTTCTTCAAAACCTCTTGGACGGTTAGCAGAGTTCATTCTTTCGGAACAATTTTAGAATCTGTTGTCAAGGTAGTGAATAAGGAAGGGCACATTAGCACTTCGCAATCAATCATGGTTCCTGGCCTGAATGATGTTGTCCGCGGGAGATGTTTGGCAATGTCTGGACAGACTTTAGTTTTGGGTGTCACAACTGGGGGAGTGCTAGTGGCATCTAGTGGGAAGAGGCTAGAGATGCCGCTCAACACCCTACAATGTCCAGGACACCCTCTCCCCAGCGCGCGCACACACACACACACACACAGAGACGCACACACATGTGAATTATCTGGCACAAAATGTCAATAGCAAGAGGCTGAGAAACCGTGCATTAGGTTATGAAACAGTTTAGAAAAGTCAACATACTCTATTAATTTTTGCACCTGGGAACATGTGTATGTCTATATTTATTCATGTCTTCAGAGGAAAGAAGGAGTTTTCTTCATATGACCTGCTATTCCTAGGTATTTTTACCCTAAGATAATTTCCCTTTACACTTTAAACTCATAATTGAGAATATATAAGAAATCTATTGCTTTTGCCCTGTTTACATTGGGACTTGTCACCTGATCGAATTTCCTTTTTATACATAGTGATTTTTAGTACATTCTGTTGCATTTTATAGGTAGATGGAATTCCTGAAATTTAATTTGGTAGACGGTGTGGAGAGTAAACTCAGTATTTACTCAGAAAGTGTTTGAGCTAGAAGGGACTTGGGAGGTTCCTTAATCCTTTGCCTTCCTGTAAATGATGATAGATCTGAGACCTAGAAAAGTTAGTTTACCTGCCTCATGTCACATAGCATAGCAGCCTAGAGAAGAAAAAAGCACACACAAAAATAGCCTTTGGATGAGAGTATTGAAAATTCTCATGGTTTACATAAAAATTGCGAACTCCACACTGGGTTTTAAAGCCGTTGGGGATGTCTCAGAGCACTGGCAATGAGTTTAGGAACCTGGCCTCCCAGCCTCTTCCCGGCCTCGTCCGCAGTATCCTGGTGACCCGTCTGTGTGTCCTGCCCGGGGCAAGAACTCTGCCTCACTAAGCGTCCCCAAGTCACCTCTGCTTGCTAGAAAGTTTTTCCTTTGGGTGAGCCGCGCTCTGCCTTCTTGAGGCCAACACACTCTTTATGGGTAAATGGTGATGGAGGAAGCAGCGTTTTCACAGCTGCTGAGGTGGCACCGACAGAGGGTTGAAGGGCAGTGGGCAAACCGTACTGGTCGGCTGACTAGTTGAGACACAGGGTTGGGAGGGTTCGAAGTTCCGGTTTCCAGGTGGACAAGACCCGTGTGAACTGGGCATCCCATAAATACTTGTCAGATAGAGTTTTATAGAATTTTATGTGAAGTTTTTTTGTGTTTTTTTTTTTTATCTTTTTCTTTTTTGGGGGAGGCCTTAGGTAAGAGTGCGGCCCAAGGAGGACTGAGCATGCTAACCCCAAATGCCCCTGGTCCTGCCAGCTTCTAGAGGTTCTCCTTTCCTTGGGGACTTCAGCTGAGGCTCTCTCTGGCTGGGGAGGCTATGAGCAGGTCTAACTAGGAACAGAAGATTCTTGTGACTCATTACCAGGCAGGGGTGTGTGCCATGGGGACTCCATCCAAACTCATGGACATAATGAAGAGCCCTTTCATTATTTCAGACTCCTGAAGGCAGAATTTTGCCTCAGAACAAAGACAAAGTCAGTAAGGCCAAAATGTAAAGGAACCCCCTCAGTGCATGATTGCTAATTGGACAATTGTTCTGCAATTATTATTATTCCAGAACATAATCATTGCCTTATAGCCTCGCTCATTGCTTATAAACTTTCTTTGAGATGGGAATCTTTTTAAAAGTTATGCTGTCAAGTTTGGTATGTTGAAATTAGATTTGCCCCCCATTCCTTAACTAGATGCTTGCTATCCTGGAGCAGCCCGATTATTAGTCCCAGGGTATGTTTACTTGGGGCAGATAGAGAGTCAGGCGCTGGTCCTACTAGAACCTGAGGCTCATCTGTGGTTCGGCTAAAACCCAAGGTTTAAGAGATTGAAGCAAATTCAAACTGGACCTCCTTTTTTTTTTTTTAACTATTGAAGATAAACCATCTCATTTCTCTTCGCTCCTGAAAATTCATAGATTTTGTCTGATCTGGGAGAGTGGTGTCTTTTGTATCCTCTAGGCTTGTAGACAAAGGGAAGGAGAAATCTGGGGGCGTTTAAAGACTCAGTTTTTGGACGGAAATGGGATTTCTCTTTAGGCACAGTTGTAAGGTAGGGGGTCTCTGTGTCCCTCTTCACTCCGGATCCCCTCTTCTGGGCTTACGCCTTTTCTCCTCCAACTACTCATCTCTTCATGATTGCTCCTGTCCCAAATTCAATTCTCATTGTGTAGGAGGAGCCCTGCCATCTGCCATCTTCATTCTATTTTGAAGGCGAAAGACATTTTAAACTGCCTCAGAGGTATTTGCACCATTAAACATCATTTATAACCGACAGTCCCATGAAAATAGTAGGATACGGTAGAAAAGGAGATTAGTTAGGCACCTGACTACTGGAATTTTTGTCCTGACTCTGCCGCTAACTAGCTGTGTGCCCTGGGGATAGTCACTTTCCCTCTCTGGACTTGAATTTTACTTACCTGTGTAATAAGGAGGTTGGAAACATGATTTCTACCATTCCTTCTTGGCATGTAAATCTATGAATTGAAAGCATGGTGGGAGTAAGGATGCATCTTTTCTCATGAAGGAAGTCCCTGAAATGATTTCATTATTTATTCTGGTTTAAAGTTAGTCTTTTAGATTATGAGAGATGAAAGGTTTTCATTGTGATCTGCTAATAGGAAAGGAAATTAACCCTTGCTGAGCATCTGGGTTTTGCCCAGGTAGGGGCTAGATTATTTATTATATGATCTCACCACGCTAGGCTTGACAGGGAGGTTTAGTCTAAGTGGTTTGGTCAAGTTCACACAGTTGCATAGCCACAGACCAAACTTGGCTTCCTGGCCTTGTGACTTGCCTCTGGCCTATCTCCGCTTGTCTCCATACCACTGACCACACCCACCCATACCTCCACATCTCTCTCCTCCTTCTGTTACTATTTTTACTGTGGAGTGTAAGCCGAGAGCAGCCGCATGCCTAGGGACAGGTGATAGCTGATGAGACTCTGCTTTCATGTCCGTGCAGTTTTGAAAGATAAAATCTTGTGTTACTGAGGCAGAATTTTAAAGATTTTATTTATTTATTTGACATAGAATGAAAGAGAGAGAGAGCATGCACATGAGTGGGGGGGAGGGACAGAGGGAGAGGAAGAAGCAGACTCCCCTCTGAGCAGGGGAGTGGGGCTCGATGTGGGTCTTGAGCCCAGGACCTTAGAACCATGACCTGAGCTGAAGGCAGACACTTAATTGGCCGAACCCCCCAGGCACCCCACTGAGGCAGGAATTTTTTTAGACCCCCCCCCCTTAAAGTTATTTGTATTCCTAAGGATAACCTGGTTTCTAGTAGAAGGGGTCCCTATGAAATGTTGGGCTGGGTGGGAGGTTGCACCTTCAGGGTACCTCATATTTATTTCTTGTTGCACCTGATGCATTGTGTAATTGTGCTTGTCTGTGTGTGTGTGTGCATGTGTCTGCGTGTGTGTGCACAAACACCTCTCATGTTCTTATTTCCCTGGTATATATCTCAATGAATGTGTGCACTCAAGACTGTTAAATGAAGAGAAAATTAGTCAATTCCTTCTGTAGTGAGATGTATGCAGGTGAGTATTTTCGTATCGTGTTCCTGAAGATCACGGTCATTGTCACCATCATGTCCTCCTCAATGTCCCAGCAGCCTTGTGGTCTCACCTTATTTCACCAGACACAGAGTGTGCTGTAATTGTCTTGCTCTGTGTTTTAGCTGCTCTTACCATACTGTTTAACCATGGGATGAATGAGTGAACAAATGAAGTAGATGTTATCCACCCAAAATTCCTAAAAGTGAGAAGGGTCACACAGAAGACATTTAAAGCACTACTGTGGAAGTTAGAAGGGTGTCCCCTGTTTCTGCACGCACTCATGACCCCATTTGTGGCACCCAGACAGTGCAAATTAAGGTACCATTCCTGACTGTTGCTTACATGTGGAAACTGGGGTGTGAGAGGCTGTGGGCGCTGAGTGTTCAAGAGTTGGAGAAGACTTGGTTTCCACTGTCCTGTCTCCTCTCTAGTAGTATTCATCCCGTTGTGTGGAGGGTGATGGCTAAGAAGGGATGCGCTCTTAGGTATCCTTATGTGATTTTGGAGTGGGGCTAGCTGGGTTTAACTCCTTACTTTTCTCAAGTTACTGTGTTTTTTTGAACCTCAGATTGCCTCCTCTGTGAAATGGGGTGCTAATGATCAGAATTGTGCTCCAAGGTGAGTGGGTTCATCCAGGCAGAGCACCACATATCCTCCCCGGTGCCAAGTAAGCCTTCCGTTAATGTTAGCTCTCCTGTGTTTTTGGTGTATAGATGTGTTAACATTAATAGTAGTAATAATAGCAGCAGCAAATAAGAGTGCAAGTTCTTGGTGTGGAAATATGATCACCATGTCGATATCTAAGTAACCCCGCACCTCCGTCCTGGTGCTTCTGAGTGGCTAAGGAGAAGGGGGAGGAGAGAGGAGTGTGTTAGACTCCTGTTTCCATAGAGGGCTTCACAGAAAAGGTGACCAGGCCAACAGTTCACTGCATCCATAGGGCGGAACTGTGTGTGCTGGGAGGTGTAGTCTCTCTCGTGGGGAGTGGGAGCAGGGGTGGGCAGGGATTCTGGGCTGCCAAGGACCTGGGGCCTCCTGTGAGTGCTGCGAGCAAAATGATATAGTCAGATCCCATCCAGGATCTGAGATAATTAGTAAGCGTTTTCCTGAACCTCTTTTCACTATAATAAGAAAGAGGGGGAAGGGAGTGAGAGCTAAAGCGCTCTCAGTGTTCAAGTTAAATGTTAACTCCTTTGTGTAGTTAACGACTAACTTACCTTTTTCTTTTGCAAAAGGTGAAAAGAGAAGGAGAAAACACAATGCAGCAGGAATCACCTAACTTAAAAAAAATTTCCATTTGCTTTTGTGGTTGCTTATTTTCGAGGTAATACATATGCAGCAATTAGAAAGATGTCTGCAAACCTGAACAGTAGACTGCAGACTCACCTTGTGTGCTCCCCGTGTGGCTTCGGCGGGGCTCTCGGAGCCTTAGCTATTTTCGAACACATTCCTAGTTTAGCTATTAGAAAATTATGGGTTTTATTTGTATAAACTCAGCGGCTAAAACAGCACTTCCAGAAAGGTGGGTGAGCTCATCGCCGCCGTCTGAACCAGGCAAGTTAATGACCTGCCCAGCATTGTTTGTGCGGCCAGTGGCCAGCGCTGGCTGGCTGACTTCACCCGCGTTTCCACTTGAAGGGAGACATTGTTTCCTTGGCTGCATTTGTCAGATGCTTTTCTCCTCCTCGGCACACCAGCCTTTGCTAAATGTCCTAGCTGTCCCTGACTGTGCCCGCCAGGACATTGTGAAGCCCAAGAGCCAGGTAGCCCTAGAAATCTAAGCAAAGTACTCTGCACAGCTGCGGGAGGCCCCCCGCCAAGAGAAAGGTGGCAACACCTCTCCCCCCACACCTTTACACAAGCAGACACGGGCTCTGGTGCGGAAGTTCCCCCCGGGGAGGGGAGGGCCTCTGACTTCCAGCCCGTCTAAATGTCAGTGACCAGACAGCCCGGGAACATGAATACCTTAAGCACTTGGTGATTTGCCGAGGATTCTGATCAGTTTTCAGGAGGAACAATGGTAACGTACCACGTGGAGAGAGGAGGCCGGAGGTACGTGGAGGAAGGGATCAGGGATGGTGGAGCTCGTGTCTGCTGTAAGGAGTCACGGGACAGCATGACACTGAACGTCAGGAACTTAGGGTCCGACCTGCATCGTGTTCAGTTTGGTGAAGGAACTAGCGGCGGGAAGCGGGGACTTGCAGCGGACTTACAAACGTGAACACCGAGTGCTAGGGCAGGTGGCCAGAGAAGTGTAAGAGACGGCCGGGGAGCACCGTCGGAGTAAGGGTGTGTTTGATGCTGAAGGTGCTGCTTCACAGACAGTCGGCGGCGAGTAGAAAGGAAAACAATGTCGTTTCTAAAAGTCAAACTGACGGCTCTTCACAGGCGCTGCCAAATAAAATCCTGGCACACTGGCTCCAGCCTCTCTTTAAATGAGCAGTTTTTGCATTATCCTCCCCTTCCGCTGTGTTTATCTAGAGGGCTGTTTAATTTTTATTACGAGGCTAATCCCTGGATTAAAGACATAAGACATTCCATCTGTAAGTAGGAGCGTAGGTGTTTGGGGTGAATTTCTGTACCGGAGCAAAATCTAATTCACTGTGGAGGGGGTTGTAACCGCAGATGCTAATTTAGAAATCTGTTTGCCAGATTCAGGTGACTTTGTAAGACTTTTATTCTTTTCCGTCTTATGCATTTGTGCACACATTCCTGGGAAGATTGCTGCGGGGTAGTGTTGCATGTCAGAGAGGAGGGAAGTTTAGTTATTAACCCCACATAGAGGGTAAAGAGGGGCAACAGGCAGGCTGTGGAATGAGGAAAAGGCCGGGTTGAAACATTTCCAAGAGGTATTTTTGTTGTTTATATTTGCTAATTATTAATATTAATTATTGATGAAAAGCGGTTTTAAGTTACATGCCACACATTGTTTAGAAATAAATTATCACACTTCTTATCTGGAACTATAGTAGATATTAAACTATTTCAAATAATATATATTAATTTAGCAAGATCCTCCTTCTTCAGCGTTACAAACAAGAAGCCATGAATTTCTGGTTCATAAAGAATTTGTTTTGTGAAAATATACTTTTCCCTCAGCTTTGGGTGGATTTTAAAGTTAAGTGAGTATGTTAAGAACTTTATTTGACCAAATCAGGTCAATAATTAAAAAGTATCTTTAGAACAAATATATATACGTCATGCAAAACACATAGGTAATACACAAAGCTTTGTAAGTTAACACTGCCAAATTAATTGTGAATATTGTGCTTTGTCTCAAATATTGGTGCCTTTTTAGAGATGTAGTCTATGATCATCCTAGTTTCTTGGAAATGAACTTCTAGGGAGTTTCCGTGCTTTGCGGTTTATCATATAGCTTTAAATGAAGTATTGTGTTCAAATGTCAGTGGGCAGGTATGTATGTACAGGACTGATGATAACTCTGGGAGTCAGAGCTGGTTGATGTTCATACTGTGTGTGTGAGGTGTGGGGGCAGGAGAGGGGAGGGGAGGAGAGGAGAGGGCTGAGGGCGTGAGTGGTAGAGATGGAAGGTCCCTCTGACAGATTGGGAACTGATAGGGCTTGGAGACATTGCTCTCAGAGGCTGACAAAGTCAATATTTATGCTTCTTAGGAATTGTGGGCTTTTTGAGTGTTAGTAGATTCATTTCCCCCTGAGTCTTAAGTCCTGTCTGTTGGGTTTCCCATGGGCTTTACCCATTCTGATCAGTAGGCTCTACTGAATATCACAGTAGTCGTGTGCAAAGGTACCAGTCCTTGGCAACCCAAGGAGTTGTTTGGTTGTAGAATATAGGACCCACAGTCACATGATCTCGGGGGTTTGTTTAGTGTTTGTCTGGGTGGCCTCTGGGGGTGACCCAGATTGGTGTATATTTGCAGTAGGGGGAGGTTGTAGTAGTGGCTCGAAGACCTTACCTAAGGTGGAGTAAGTAGGCTGATCCTGGATCAGTTCATTCTCTTTCTGATCTGGAAGACTTACCCACTGACCTCATCCAGAGCTCCATGTTTGATCTCTGTGAGCAGTTGATTCACTACTTTTGAAAGCCCCTAGCTCTGATCTCAGATTCTCTGAGGGATCTGGGAAGGTCTCTTTTACCTATATGAAGTTTATGGGCCGTTAAACCTTGCTTTCGATGGGCTCACTTCATTTGGGAAAGAAAAATTCTGCATTTGTGGAAAATGAAGGACACTTGCCTTTTTCAAGGAAGCTGCCAGCTCTTGGTTTCTCCAGAGAGGATTACTGGTGAAGACAGTTATGAAGAGAACAAGTAACTCTTTTGAATGCACAACATGTTCTTGCTTAAATATTTCCCAGAACAATTCTAGAGAAATGTAATACAGGTAAGTTTTGTTATGTTCTCATTGTGAGTTATGTTTATGAGAAACAAAAATAGGATTAGAATCATAGAGGAGGAAGAAAAGCTTTTTTGTACCAGTGGTTTATGTTTTATATCACATGAATTCTAACCATTTATAAAATTATCTGGTTTCTTGCCCCTACTCATGGTTGATATTTTTTCTTTCTTTTTCCATCTAGAGACCTTTGAATTATTTTTATTCATAAGTGAAAAATGTATTACAGCTTTATTTCCTTTTATTAATAGTTCCTTCTTGCCCTTAACCACATCTCTGGCTTTTTGGCGTGTAAAGTCCAATGAGCTCATGCTTAATCATGTATAAACAACCGTCTAATTATATGGTTTTGAATTTTCATTTGACCGACTAAACAAAAATGACACAGAAAAGAGAGACCTGACAGCCTCCCCGTCTTTGGATACCTGGCCTTTCTCTCCCTCACTCTCTCTTCACGCATTTAGTAAAAGGCATGTTAAAACTTATCAGAAAATCACTTTGCATTTGCCAAGACTCTGTGGCAAAATTGTTCTTTTCAAGGCTATGTGTCAAAAAAACAAATGAGTCGAGCTGAATTATATGTCTTCTTTACAAATTTCTTTCGGACTCTATTCTTTCCTCCTCTGGACGGAGGTATTACCTCAGTTCCTTGTGCTGCTGGTGTCGGATGACAGAGCAGCCAGTCTTCATGGAGCAGGATTTCTCAACCTTCATCCCTCCGCCGGCTCACCTGAGGTACAATAACAACCATCTCAGCTGCCATATTTTCCCACCCTCCCCCAAGCCGTTCTGACACATTTTTGAAAGAAGGTAGTGGGAAAATCTTTCCAAACAAAGGTGCTCACTGTGTTTAAACACAGTGAAGGAAAAAGCTGTCCATTCCCTTGGTCCTAGAGTTCTGAACAAGGAGCAAAATCTCTTTTGAACCTTAAGATGGTTTCCCCCACAGGTAAGCTTGATAGAAGCTTAGTGGTGTGCTTGATAGAAGATGACCAAAGAAAAGATATACCCCCCTTTTATTACTATTTTTTTCTAGATATTTCACAAGATGAGTACCTAAAAGAGTAGGTTTGGTTAACTAGTATTTAACACCTATGAGAGAGAAGAAAGGGAATGGGATACCCGTGAAATTCTGCAAAAGTGATCTATTTTCTCACTAATTCCTCAGCCTTAAAATATAATTTGATTTCTCAAAGTCTGTGACTCTGAAACATGCATATCTCTAAGCACTGACTGATTTTATATACTAGATGGGGTAGGTTTACTTGGATACAAATTATATGGACTATATTTTGAGAATTTAGAGTGATCTAGCTAAGATTTATCTCTAAATAGTCATCCTCATGAAAATATTTTATTATTATTATTTTTTTAGAGAGCGAGAGAACACGTGCACGCATGTTCATTTGGGGGTAGAGGAGGAGAGGGAGAGGGAGAGAGAGAATCTCAAGCAGATTCCATGCTGATTGTAGAGCCCAATATGGGGCTCGATCTCACAACCCCGAGAGCATGACCTGAGCTGCAACCAAGAGTCAGACGCTTACCTGATTGAGCCACCTAGGCTCCCCTTCAGTGAAAATATTTTAGAGATATCTTCGTAATTTACTTCACCAGTGCATGTACAAGAAATGGTTTTTTAAAAAATTATTTCTTTTAAATCAAAACAAATGAGCTTCCAAGACCCCATTTTGTTGATGAGCAAGAAATCTAATCTGAGTCATTTTTGCCTGGGGTGCCTAATCCCTTGCCAGGCTGAGACAAGATCCCAGCATCCTTGTACAGAGCAGAACATGCCAAAAGCTTTCCTGATTCATGGTCCACGGGTTCTTGCTGAGGTACCCACTGGCCAAGGCCAGAAGTTGCTGCTCTGTACATTGCTTGGGCACAGGAACCTGCTGAAGCTGGGAGCGCAGACCTGGAGTCTGCCCTTTGTACATTTGTCATGCAGCCATGAGCCCCCTCTCCCCCAACAAGCACACACTGCCTTCCTTGACTTTGGGCGCTCTCCCCTTCTCCTGGCTTCCTCCTCAGGGGCAATCCTCTCTGTCCCCATAGCTTTCTTAGCACCTGGATAATCTCAATGGATTTAGGGTTCTGCACAGGACTAGGAAAGAGGATACCATCAAACAGTATCTACTTTTTAGGTCTCTTAGAATAACTTCTCCCAGACAAAGGAGCACAAATTACAAATCCTAGCTCCAAGAAATCCAAATCCAAGAAAACAAATTTTCTTGCCATATTCCTGGATTGCCAATGGGCTTTAGAGCATAGAGTCTAGAATCTACAGCCTAGAGGCACAATGAACAGCCCTGGGGGACTTCTGGGTGTAGAAAGCTGGGTACTGTCTGGTTCTTAGAAGATGGGTGACTGAATTTTTATTGTAAGAAAGTGTAATCTTCATAATCATCTGCCTTTTCTCTGGGTCCAATGCTTCTGGGCATCCCATCTGGACTTGCAGGCCTATGTAGCATATGTAACAGAAAATATTTGTCATAGAGTATGTGTCCCTTTGGACAGTTTTGAGGAATTATTGTTTGAAGGAAAACAAAGGTTAGCCTAGCAGCTTTTAATGATGACTGTATAGTCTTGACTTTGAGAACTAAGAAGTTATCTCTAATATGAAGGAGTGAATGGGATTTGCCTCTGAACCAGCTCTTAGATGCTGGAAAAAAAAGTTCATTGGTTTGTATTGAGTAGTTTAGACTACACTCCCTTATGTTGAGTGCGTGTATGTGTATGTGTGTGTGTGTGTGTGTGTAGAGAGGGGAAGCCAAACTAATATCCCCAGCTGTTCAGTAATGCAAGGACAAAGACCTATCAACAACTGTAGTCACCACTGGTCCATACAGTGAGGGGTCTCACCATTGGGCAGCTTTGCCTTTTCTCATCCCATCTTTTGGTTAAGTTGGAGAGGGGAAGAGTTTAGGGAAGACATGATCTTGATTTCTGGAGAAGGGTTTGGAATCTAGTACAGGCCCTGGAATTGGAGTTTGGAATCTGACAGGCCCTTTAACAACCTTCTTTTTCGTTTCCTTTATAAGGTCATTTGGGGTTACTCTGCCTCTGCTTCTGCCCGACCTGTCCCAGGGCCTCAGCCCTGCACCTGAGATCATAGCAATATTTTCCTAGCTTGGTTTCCTGCCTCTAGTCTTTGCTCTGTTTCCATATGTGCGGGAAGTAGTTGGACTGTCTCCCTCATAGTTCCTCACCACACCCAGGCCTAAACACCTCCTATAGCATTTTTGGTGGGGGTCGAGGAGGCTGGCCTTGGAGGTCCTATATAATCTGGTAATCCTTCAATAAGAATGGGAATACCCAGGGCTCACAGAGTACAGCCTGTGTGTTGGGCACTATTCTATGTGTTTTACACACATTGAGTTGTTAATTCTCCAGACAGCATTAGGGAGATAGGGGCAAGTCCCATCTCCATTTTCCAGATTAGGAAACAGAGGCACAGAGAGTTTAAGGAACTTGCCCAAGGTCACACGGCTGGTGAGTGAAGCCCTTCTGGCCCTAGCCTTTCCATTCTCGCTGCTCGCCCATGCTGCTTGCACACCACTTGCCCTCCTTCACTCTGGCGGGCCCACCCTTTGGCCGCCCTCTCCCGTGCAGCGTCAAGGGGCTCAGATGGGGTCTTACTCCTCCCCTGCACTCCCTCCGGTGCGTGCAGATCTAGTTCTTGTCTGCTCTCTGTGTGTGCTCAGCATCATGGCGACCGAGCTTAAGATTGGGTGTTTCTTGGGACGCCTGGGTGGCTCAGTTGGTTGGGCGGCTGCCTTCGGCTCGGGTCATGATCCCAGCGTCCTAGGATGGAGTCCCACATCGAGTCCCACATCGGGCTCCTTGCTCGGCAGGGAGCCTGCCTCTCCCTCTGCCTCTGCCTGCCTCTCTGTCTGCCTGTGCTCTCTCTCTCTCTCTGACAAATAAATAAATAAAATCTTTAAAAAAAAAAAAGGATCGGGTATTTCTTAATTGTTCCACGTGTTGCTTAAAATTCTCTCCAGCTGGTCAGAAGCTCTTTGTGGGGAAACCCATCGGCCTGAGGCTCCACTGGCAGCACGGCACCAAGCCCACTGAGCGTGCTTGATAAATGCGACCTGACCAGGGGGGACAGAGGCAGTTTCCTCCCATTAGAGTGTGCACCCCCCCTTCTCTGCTCCCAGCCTTTCTTACTGTTTATGGAAGTCCTGTCTTTATAGAGCCCGTGTAGGAATTGCATCTTGAACTCCTTCACGTTCGCAGATCACTCCCCTGCTTTAAACCTGTGCAATTAGATGGTAAGCAAGCATGGTCTGGCCAGTCGGTGGGCCCGCAAGCCTCGGAGCACACACTCTCGCTCGGAGCAGAGCCGCGGTACACAAATACCCACCAGCGAGCAGCCCCGGCCGGCACCTCTGCTGCTGCTTCCGCCTTTCCGAGCCCTGATTTGCTTATTGAAACAATAGATCTACTCTCTTCCCGTGGGATTGTTCGAAAATTTGTCCAGGGAGAAGCAGTAAAATGTGCTTACATTTCCTCTTTGGTTTTCTAGGCTAATTGTTGGTGAACTTTATTTAACACTCTTGCTAAACTGAGAGTCTCTGCAGAGTGGAGCAGCTTTCAGTTAACTTGGCAAATCATTACAAGGGAGAACAGAAGGGTCAGCATAAGCACTCTGTACTAATTAGTTGATAATTGATGTACAATAGCTGACTGATGGGACTTTAGCATATAAACTTGGGGAATGTTGTTTAATATATCTTTACATCTTTATGAGGTGGTTCGGAGCGGTGTATTAATAACATCTTATCAGGAGTGCCCGGCGGTGGGGAGATGGATTGAGGCTTCATGTCCAGGAATCCAGGGCACTAAGTGGTACAGAAGGGAATATGATATTTTTTAATCTCTCGGGGTATAAATACGATTCCATTTAATGCAGGGATCAAATGAAATGAGTAATGCTAGCAATTCCATACTTGGGGGCCAACATTCCTGAATGTTGACTAAGGTTAGCAGAGTGTTGGTGTGAAAGTTATATCCTTTGTGGGGTAAGCTTGGTAGGTGCCAGCTGCACTCCAAAGGGCAGAGTGGTAGGAGAAATGCACACCTCGTGGGAATCTTCATTAATCTGCATTCAGCTTTGGCCTGTTCATTGGCTGGGACGGGGTAACTCACTTCGGAATGGAGTCATGAAAGTAGGCTTTAGGGGATCTCCCCTCCTTTTAAAATGTGATCTCCTGAATCCTTATCTCCCAATTACGAAATCTCCAGCCTTACTCTAGCTCGCTCCCATAACTGCCGCCTTCTGCATTCTGTCATTTGCCAGCACGTGGCTCGCTTCTGGTTCATGTGCTCCTGCAGCTTTTGTCCCTGAGTCCTCCAAATGAGTCCCGGGAGAGCGAGGCTTCCGGCAGGCCACAGCACTACCCCAGCCCAGGGTCCAGGTGCGTGGTGGCGGGCCTGGGGCACCAACGTCATCGGGCTTCGTTGGTTTGAGATGGAGCCTGTGAATTTGCAGTTCTGAAAAGCTTCCCTCGTAGCACTGATAGGCAACAGGGTGTGGAGCTGTTGGGGAACCCATACCATCCAGGTGGCCCACCAGGGTCTCCAGTGCTGGGGAACACATACCGTCCAGGTGGCCCACCGTCCGTCTGCTTCTTTCTCATGGCCAGACAGAGCCGCCTCCTGCAGGCAGCCCTGACTTCTCTTCCTTTCGCCCCAGTACATGCCATGCCTGCGCCCTTCTGTTTCCATGACTACCATCTCCTTCTTGTTCATGTGCTCATTCTTCCTTCATTTCTAGCTCATTGTTTTCCAAAGACTGTTTTTGAATATCAGTCTTGGGTGAGCTCACAGGGGAAGAAAAAAAAAACACATTGCTTATTATTTGCTCCTCTGGGAGTTACATGCATTTGCATTTTTAAAGGCTCTGAAAGTAAAGGCTCTGTAATATAAAGATGTAGTTTACCTTCACTGTGTTAGGGTTTCCCAAAGCTGTTTGACTGTGGATCTCTCCATGACCTTGCCTTATGTTTCCATTGAATACCCTTGGACTTCCTGAAGAACTTTGGGAAATGCCTTTGTGGTTAAAATTATTATTCTTTGCGGAACTGTCTGGTGCTTGGATTTTTCTCCCGTCTTCTGAATGCCTGTTTCTAGGATTCAGTTTCGTGCTTAATCCTACACCGACCCGTGTCATTATCTGATTGTTCCTAGGTGAGCGTGCTTTGTCTCTACAGATTGTAAGTTCCATGGAGGCAGGACGCTATATCCAGTATTCCTTATCTCCTACAGGTCTTGTGCAGTTTTGAGCATTTGTAACATTTGCTGAATTGAAAGGCTTCACCTCTGAATAGAAAGCCAGTCATGTCATTCTGATTCTCACCATTTGGTGTTCTTAGCCATTTACCCATGCCTTGATGTATTTCAGAGTAACACTCTACACACTCACATACAGTCATTAAGTTGTCACTACTGTATCTCAGCAGTGAAACGTTACCAATTTGACAAAACACGACATAGCAAGCTGAGTATGTTTAGTATGCAAGAATTTCTTATTTCTACTTTTAGGGAGGCATATGAATGAAGGCTGGAGAGAAGCTAAGAATAAGGTAGAATGGCAATGAGGAAAAAGGGAGGCCTGAAGCCTGGGGCCTATCCGGAGAAGGACAAGTCTACTGTGTGTTGAGGAGAAGGTCTTAGAAAGGGAAGTGTCAGCATTTAGTCCCCGGTCACTCTGGAGAAAAGAGGTTCTATAGACAATATCAGAAAGTACCAGAAATAAGTGCTTTAAAATAAAATATAATTAAAAAAATATAATTAAAACTTACAGTATATTTATTAAGTGCCAAACCACTAAACATATGAGTTATGTTAGATCTTTTAACCCTCAAAACAATTCATGAGTTGTGCACTAGTATTAATCCCATTTTAGAGATCAGGACAGTGAGGCACAGAGAGGTTAAGTAACTTGTCTAAGGTCACATGGCCAGTCCATGGTGGAGCTGGGGAGCTCACCCATGCTCATAACTGCTGTACCTATTTGCACTTGGTTTTTTTCCCTTTTCTGTTTTTCTACTTTTCCATTTGCATTCAGTGCCCTTATGTGTGGTGACTTACTAACCTACCTCAGCATGAGTCTTAAAACCTTTCCTTGAAATGCATGATCCTGGACTGGAAAACACTTGCTCTACAGGCTGTTCTTGGGATAATTGGTAATATTTGAATATTTGAATAACAATGGTATATTACATGCCGTTATTATGTCCTTGTTAATGTCTTGAATTTGACGATTTTGCTATGGTTTTATGTATTTAGCAGTGAAGGACAGAAATCTATGACTTATTCTTAAATGGTTCAACAAATTAGAAATAATACAGTAAGCTTATATAGAAGGGATATGGACAGATAAAGAGGTAAATACAGTTTATTAATAGACAAAACAGTTTATTGTCCTATTCTTGCAACTTTTCTATAGCTTTGAAATTTTTTTTTAAGATTTTATATATTTATTAGAGAGAGAGGTAGTGAGAAAGAACACAAGCAGCGGGGAGGGGCAGAAGGAGACGTAGACTCCCTGCTGAGCAGGGAGCCCGACTTGGGACTCAATCCCAGAACCAGAGATCATGACCTGAGCTGAAGGCAGACGCTTAACTGACTGAGCCACCCAGGTCCCCCTATAGTTTTGTAATGTTTTAAAGTGAAAGGCTGGGAAGGAAACCCAGATCCTTAGAGGTGGTAAGACATTATACGGTTGGTATATGGTGTATTGGTAGTGTATGGTGGTGAGGCACGTACTAATACATACTTACTCTTCTAATCCTCATTAACAACCCTATGAGTTAGGTACTACTACTGTCCCCATTTTAGGGATAGGATACTGAGGCACAGAGACTTTAAAGACCTTGCCCATTGTCACACCAGCCAGTGAGTTGGAGAGGCAGGACTCGGATCCTGATATGTCTTATTATTTCTGTCTCCATAACACCCTGGATTTATGTTAGGTTGAACCATAGAGAAATTGCTTTTATTTGGTCATGTTTGAACTACAAGGAGAGCCACCTCCTGTGATCCACTCTAGAAGCAGGGATCCCCTCTTCTTTAAGGAACAGTTGGTTTGGTGTCCATCTTTGTAGCCAGAATAAGGGCTCCATGGGGTCCGAAACTCTGTCCATCTGTCTCCAGGAATTCCTTGGCTTATGGTTGGCCTTTGGTAAGTATCAGTTGAGTGAACAGTAACAGCCAAAGAAACTTTGATTAGTTCTCCCAAACTCCCTCCCATGTATAGCCATTTCTGTCCCCCCTCCTCATATCTGTGTCATTTTTAGAAGAACCAGTGGATAACCACAAACCCTTCTGAGGGATGTAGCCTCAGCAGGGGTAACTGTGACACAAACAACAGTTTGACTTCAAGAGAACACTTTTAACTAATGAAGATGTTAATTAAAAACATGCCCCTGCTAGGATGACTTCTCAGTTCAGAAACTCAGAAAGGCACTCCATTTGTACTCCCCACCAGCACGCAGTGATCTTGGCTGGAATGTACGTAGTACTCAGGAGGCCATCTACTCGGAATCTGATTTGAGCAGTAAACACATTTTTAAAAAACAACAACATGCAGCCTCTAAAAATAAGCGGTATTTCAAAACGAAAACCGGCACACAAGTAGTTGGCACATCTGGTAGACAGAAAAGCTGTATGTATGGTTTGTTTTCAGGGAATGACAAGCCAAGGAACATTCAGACTTGGCCAGTTGAAAACTTTTCTTCTATCTGTGGTGACACCTGGTTTTAAAAAAGTTGGCTTGAGCCTTGAAGCGAGAGAATATTGGAAGCATGTAGAGAATTAAATAGCATCATTTACTATCTTGTTTTGTGCAAAGAATTATAAGGAACTGTTTTCTTCTTCAGAAAAGAGAGTGGAACAAAAAAGCAGTGAGAGCATGAGCAGTGATAGTAAGAGTCCCGACAATAACATCTGATGTCGGTTGAGTACCTAGTACATGCTAGAAGGTGTGCTCTAGAGCCCTTCGTGTGTCCAATGAATATGAGATGCACACAATAATTTTAAGAGGCAGTGTTATTTTTACTCCCACTTTACAGGTGGGAAGGCATACAGATGCTTCAGTAATTGCCGGAATCACAGGACCAGCATGGGTGCGGGGGCGGGGGGGCCCAAGACAGGCCATCTCCAGGGCCCAGAGCCCAGAGCACAGCATGGTTCCGAGCAGTCTGGTGGTGGTCGTTGCATTTGGCACTATGAAAACAACATTGGAGTTGGATGGCATTCGGTACCACTGGGTCTTAGTCAAGCTATGCTTTGCCTCCACTTGTGAAACAGTTGATGCCATTTTCCAGAACATTCTCACAGCTGTGCCACAAACATTACTTGTTTCCCATAAACTTATTGTTCACCCTCGTGCTTCAAGGGTGCCATTTATGATATCTTTCAGAAGCTGTCATTCCTCTGTGGTTACAGGAGGTTCATGGTGGCCAGTGGATTTGGGATAGGAGGTGGAGTAGCCAAAGCGACGGGGATACTGGGAAAGGGAGGATCAGGGTCTCCGTATTACAGAGTGGGAAGATCATCAGAATGTGTGAATCCGGGCCAGAGAATTACAAAGGCAGCCTTGACCAGCATACAGTTCTCGCCCAGGAAGATGGGTTTGTAATGATGATCCCCATGGGGCTTCATCTTCAGTTCTGACCAAGTTTGAGGTACTGTGGGGGAGCATCAAGGGACTGGCTTAGTTGGAGTTTGTTTTTGAAAACCAGCACTGTTTAAAAAAAAAAACAAATCAGGAGGGTTTCCGTGGAAATAATGTGTGAGTATTTAATATTCATGTACAACTGTCTTTTATTTTCATTCATTCATTAAAATTTTTGTTCATTGAGATATCATTGACATGTAACATTCTAATAGTTTCAGGTGTGCAACATAGTGATTCACTCTTTACAGGCACTGTGAAATGATCAGCACAGTAAGGCCATGGACCATCGGTCTCCACACACAGTCACACACATTGTTTTCCTTCTCTTTCTCGTGATGAGGACTTTCCAGATTTACTTCCTTAATAACCTGCAGTATGCAATACTGTCTTACTAACTGCAGTCACCGTGCTGTCCGTTACGTGCCCAGGACTTATGTATTTTATAACTGGGAACTGTAGGTCCTCTTGACTGCTCCTCTCCCTGGAGCCACTAATCTGTTCTCTGTATCCACTAACCTGTTCTCTGTATCCACATTCATTCATTCTGAACTTCATTGGCAGACATTTGTGTGTACGTGGTACAGGCCCTGGGCTAGGTGCCGAGGAAGCAGAGCTGCCTCAGACAAGGTCTTTGTCTTCAAATGCAATAAAATATAAGAGGAGAACATGGCAGGCATGTCAACGTGAGAGTTCCCTAAAGGTGCTGAGGCAGATGTGTTATGAGAGATGGGGGGGGGACGGACAAAAGGAAGACTTGGTCACATCTGCCCAGCTGGAGTGGGGGAGGGGCAGCCAGAGAGGAGATGACTTTTGAGTCGAGAGTGTGAAGATGAAGAGGGGCTTAGTAGTTGGACTAGTTAGGGGAAGGTTGTTCCAGGCAGAGAGGAGAGCATGAACAAGATGAGGGTTAAGTGAAAAGTTTCAACAATCATACTTGTGTTTAATGATTCTAAGGTGTGCGTATTTCCACCTCAAAATATCTCTGAAATCTTGAAACCATGCGCTAGGTTCATCAGCAGTGCGTGTTCTTACCGGCACATAAAATAATACCAGGCCTTACAAGATGTGGCACCTTAGCTTCAAGGAAAGAAAGTATCAGTGCACTTTGTCATCAAGTGGCATTTCTTGGTTGTGCTGTTCTAGCTGTTAGCATGTATTTGTTTTAAAGGTAGATATTAGTACCTTTTTAAAAAAATTTCTTTTCAGCGTAACAGTATTCATTGGATATTAGTACCTTTTTATTGAGAAGGAATCGGGCATTAAATGACAGACAAGTAGGTGATATTGAGTTTGACAAACTGACATCTGATGTTGCTTTTCATAGTGTGGCTGGTAGTGATGGAACGTGGGGAGGCGATTCAAGTGTCTCACATATCGGACTAGACTCCAAGCCATCACATCACCTCTTTCCAAGGTAGAAAAGGGAGTTTGAAAGGTAAATGGCAGGTAGCTTGTTGGAACTTACAGAGATACTAAATTTATGATCATTGTGTAAAAATGTGCCCACTACTTTTGGTGTCAAGATGGAGACCTGAAGGTACAGTGTTCTGTGAGTTATGAAAGCAGAGAGACTATCTATGATTGGTCTCTCAAGGCACAAGAAGACGCATCAGATTGAAGGGGCAGAGAGAGGGAGCGCGGGGCAGGTTCTGAAAAAAAAAAGTGTCTGAAAAAAAAAATCGGAGAGAAATTTCTGTTGGAACTAATGGTCTTGGCAAGGACCCAAGGAAGAAACTAAGCATCCAGTACCTAAACTTAAACACACAGGCACCATGAAAATACAGCCTAGTAGAATCCATTTCTGCGCTGTCATTGAATCCCTGTGTGGCCTTGGGCAAGTGAATTACCACTGGGATTTCCCAGAGGGCTGGACTAAAATAGCAGGTCCCTGCCAGCTAAAAACTGCAACTCTCTGAGCATTTTTGAGATGTGGCTTCATTGATGAGAGCATGGTGATTGCTCTCAGGTCTTGTTTATCCTTTAGTTCTGTGGGCTCTTGGAAGAGAGTGTTACAAAAGATGACAAAGTCATTTTTTGGGTTATTGATTTAATTTCTGGAAAAACAAAATAGGAATTTATGTCCCCTAGGGCTAAGGAAAGTTACTGTGATGATTTTCCACTTACTTTGATCCCAAATATATCGATGAAAAATATGGGGAATTTGGTGAGAAAATTTTAGAGTCTAATTTGTTAAAATCTGACATCATATTTATTTTTGTTTGAAATGGGAACACAGTGTACAGTCACTGAGACTTGACCAGGTAGTTTGCAAAAAATGTTTGAGAAAGGACATCCATGTGAAAAGAATGTCTAGAGTGATTCAACCGGTGCTATTATTATTATTTTTTTATAAATGAGTCATGGCTGTGTTTGACTTTCTCTTCTATGCTTTTCACTTCTCCGTAATGACACAGATTTTTGTGGGTTTCTTTTTTTCCCCTTCCTTCTTTGGGTATATACCACATTTTACTACATTTGAAGATTGTTACTAGTGAAATGATAAATCTATGTTGAATTTGGTTACCATGCTGCTTTTAGAATAAGTGTTTTATTTATGGCTCTTTCATCCTGGTTTTGTTTTTTTTAATTGGGTCTATGTCCAATGACAGTGTACTGGGATAAAGAGGAGAAATCAAGATTGAAGATACTCAGCCAGACTTTATCCCTTTAAAGAGACTTTTTGGAAGGCCAGAATTGGAAGGAAGTAAACCAGTTAAATAAGTGTTATTTGGCCATGTCAACTTTCCTTGGTGGGCAATTTATTAACTATTCTAGAAGAAACTTCTAGATATAAGTAATCCCATCTACTTACCACCTTGACTCTTTAGGTAGGGAGATGATAAAATATGATTCTTCATAACTGGGTGCTTATACATAGAAGGAGCAAAATGTAAGCACATTTTTTATGAATGGTGATTATTGAAGGGTTTTTATTGTAGCAATGGCTTTTTCATTGGAATTACAGAAAGCTTTGGGTATCACTAATACTAAAAATGAACAAAAAGGTGATCCAAGGACTGTCTTGAAAGAGGAGTCCTGATAGAATTGGGCACATGTGTGTATTTACTGATTTCTGATGTAAGGGACATGAAAGCTAACCTGATTCATTTGTTTTTAGGGGCTCTTGGCTTTGGGCCTCAGTGCAAGTCCATTGGAAAAGGCAGCTGCAACAATCTAGTGGTCACCAGCAGTCCCATGATGGTTCAGCGACTGGGACCCAATTCACCTCCAGCAAGCCAGGTCTCTACAGCATGCAACCAGATCAGTCCTAGCTTACAGAGGGCAATGAATGCTGCCAGCCTGCATATACCTCCTTCAGATACCAGGTCTCATGTTACTTTTTTTTTTCTCCCTTCCTGTGGTATAATCACACCCCACGTGTGTTTTCCCTTCCCTTCCTGAACACATGCATACACAACACACACCACACACACACACACACACACACACACACACATACACATATACCTGATCCAGAAACTCTTTCAATTTGAGATTTGTAGGAGAACATGTATAAAAACAAAGTATGTGTCATTATATCTTCTTAATTGGGAAGAATGGCTTCCTCCCAGCTATCTTGTAGTGTGAGTGTAGTCAATGCCCGGTTTGAGACTTTTGGGCCTTTGTGACAAAATCCCAGTGTGTAAACGTGGTAGTTTGGTGAGGCTAGAGAATTGTGATGGACCACGTACCTCTCTTACCTGCTCATTTTCTAGGGTATGGGTTGCAGTGTCCCCAGGCCGCTTTACCATCTGTTTTGTCTGTCCATCTATCCAACTGGATATCTATTAAGTACCTACTGTCTGCACAATTCAATAGTTGAAGTTTAGGGAGATGGTAGAAAAAGTAAAGAGAGAAGTCATGAATTTCGAGACTTCATGATGTGTCTGGGAAGACACACTTTCATGCATGAATTACATAGCATTTCAACATAATGTCTGATTAGGTGCCAGAATAAGGGGGTCCAATAAATGCCGTGTGTCATTCCGTATGGGAGAGAATTGGATAGGAAAGGGAAATCACCCTTTCAGACACATTTTTATATCTCTCAAGGTTGATATTATAGGGGACACAAAACCAAAACACTGTGTAATGTGTAAGGTCCATTTCCATGTTTGAAATGAATTATTTCATCTTATAAGTAGCCTTCTTGGGGAAAGAGTTTTTACCTCTTAGTCCTGCCTCTGCTCTAGCTGTGCATTTGCAAAGGAATCGGACTCTATGGGCCTCTGCTTCCTCTTCTTGGAGGCTGGAATCTGCTGAGGTGTCTCACAGTTGTGGGGGTCCCATGTCTTCTCCCAACCTTTCTCCTCTTCCTCCTGTGTCCTTTTCCTTCTTGTATCTCTGCCCTGTCCTCCCAACCACTACTTGAGACTCAGAAATCATAGTTCCTGGATCCTTTTTTTTTTAATGCCAGTTTTTTTCATGAGATGGAAACTTGTTTTTCACCTAAGAATTTTTGTGATGGAAGCTGCTGCTGTCATTTTCCCATTGATGATTATGCCTTGAGGGACTCCTCAGACTTGCTGAGTGTTGCATGTAAAATTAACTGTCCTCGGGTGGTAGGTGTCATTGGAAAGCCTTCAGCTTCCTGTCTGTGGCAAGTACAGCCTATGCCTTGAAGGCAGAGAGTCATAATTAATGGAGAAAGTGGCGGTAGGGAGGGCGTGCGCTGCCCCAGCCACGTGCCTTATGCAATTCCTTTCATGGGTCGGCCAGAGAAGGGTCATTATCTGTGTTTTCTGGCATATTTGATTCCTTAGCATAATTTTATATCCTTAAAGGACAGCATCTTAAAGATGCATTGACATGTGTTTTTGAGTGTATTCTGTGAGTCCTCCTATGGAAATAATTCTTTGGCAGGATGAGCAAAGAAACAGGAGTTGGGAGGTCGGGTGGCTTGGTGAATTATGGAAATTACTTTTAACAATCTGTGGAGGTTGCATTTATTTGTGATCCTTAAATTGGTTTGTGTGTTCCATCAGGGGAAAGAAGGGTAGGAGGCAACAGTTCAGCTTAAGGGCATTTTGCTGTCTAAAGATAAAGAGAAGATGGAGAGAGGAATCATCTCTATGTGTTTTCCACTGGAGACACGCCAGAGGAAGTGGCTTGGGAGGGGGCATGCGCTGTACGCTGTGAGTGATGGCTGTCCTCTAGAAAGCTGTAAGATTTATTGTTTTTTCCTGGTTATCTATGTACTTGTTATTCACTGTAGAAAATATGGAAAGTATGGAAGAGCATGCGGTAGTGGATGGTCGTCATCCTGAACCCTACCACCCATAGGCAACCATGTGACCGAGTTAGATACATTCCCTTCACATTACACACAAATGCATTCACAATAAGCACAGGTTTTCCTTTCCACCAAATTGACCTGTAATTACTGACATCATGTTATAATTACCATTTTTTTTTAGTTAATAAAAACACCTTCTTCTGTAGTGAAAACCTTCTTCAGTATAGTATAATGGCTTCTTCCTGCCCCAGATTCCATTTTATTAAAAAAAAGCCCTCTAATTTTTATTTTAAAAATTTAATTTTAAAAATTGCATTTGGAGATGTCCAGTTTTGTGGCTTTTGCTCTGTATTCCCAAATTGCACCATAGCAAAGATCTACCCACTGATACACTCACCAGTTGTCTGGCAGTTCCTATTTCCTTACTAAATACTAGGAACTCTTATGATACCTTTTGGCAATTTGATGTACAAATTGTTACTTTATCTTAATTTGAGTTTTCTTAATTATTGATAATATTGAGTAGTCACCATAGATTTACTATTTGTATTTCTTCTTTTGACATCCTTTGACTGTCTCCTAGAGTGCTCACTTTGGAAGAAGCACTCTTCTGTAGCATCACTGGGTCCTGTTTAATGCGGTGATGCACATCGTGCCCTAATGCTGTAGGTTTGCCCTTATTACCTTCCCAGCCATTTCTGACTAGCCCCATTTGATGACACATGCAGACTACACCTTACCTTCTTGAAGATCCAGAAGCCATTCTTGATTTAGGCATTGCCAAAACTCTGTAATACAGAGGCCACGGTATGTATGTACCCTCACATGACAAGTACTGATACAATAACATCACACAGTGGTTTCACGTACCATACAGTAGAAGTTGGGCAACAGAAGAGATTGGACGCCACTGGCACAGGTTTTGTAGGTTTGGCCATCCTGGTGCTTTCACATACATTGTGATTCTACCTCTTAGGATCTAATATTCATAAACCAGCTGCAGATATTACTTCTGTTTTATAGATGATGGACCAAGGCAAATGCACATTTACAAAGTGCAGTCATCAATCTAATAATGTCATTCTGGATCTCAAAAGACACATTTTTCTCTCCTAAACCAGATATTCTTGGAGGTGATTTCTGGTGGTAGACTTTCTTAGGGTTTCCTTTTGGGTTGGAGTAGGCCTGCAAAGCTCAGAGGAGGCCAAGGGGGCTAAGAATGGACTCTGGACCCTCTGGAAGTTCTAATGCTTTACAAAGCCATACTGTCTTCAGATGCAGTGCTACCTCTGGGGGATTTGCCCCCGCACAGAGATGAGAACTTACAGATAGCCTAGGACTAGTATTTCCTGTGACATAGATAATACATATTCTCTTGAGGATCAGTGTGAGGAATTCCATGTGATCCATAAGTGAGTATTTCTTTTGAACTTGGCATTGAACCAAGCAATCCGGCTTGGTCATCATGTCCCTCATGGCGCCATGAGAGTCACTGAGATCTTGCCTCATCAGTCACCTTATCCTGTTTCCTGGACGGTGTAGGAGTTTTTCATATTGGTTGTGTTTGGTTGGAGCTATATCTCTTTCCTTTGCTATAGATCCAAATTAACCAGTCACTAGAAATAACATCCTTGGGAGCAGATGAACATACGGAAATGGAGATAGTCTTGTCTGTTTGTCCATCTCTTTCCCAGGGGAGGTAGGAGAGAGTCCCTGGGAACTTTTAAGTCATTCAGCACATTGTCACAGAGAGAGAGTAGAAAACATGGGTTCTAAGCACAGCTTGTGTGACTTCAGTCTGTTAATCAGGCGGAGCATTATGGATCACATTTGGTGTGTGATGCGGGGAGGACAACACAGGACCTATGGGATCTAGCAAGCCTATCCAGGGTGTGTCATTGGGGGGGGGGTCAGTGGGGGGAAGTCACAGAACCTCAGTTCTGTTCTCTGTAAAGTAGAGGTTATTTTGAAAATCCACTTTCCTCACCTTACTGTGTGTATCGCTGTGTCAAATGCGATCACGTGTATGGACAATGCCTTGTAAGCTACAAATGATGGCTGTTTGGCGTTATATTGATTATTCACCTTCACTTAATAAACAGTTTTTGGAAACTTATTACATATCTCATACTCTGGTGGGTACCATGGAGATAAAAACAGTTCCTTCTGTTGAAGGGCTTTGAATTTCCCTCAGGAAGATCACACCCACAGATGCCAGCAGTGCGCTGCCTTCGAGGCACAGTATTGACAGTATACATCTGCTTTGGAAAGAGGACGCTTCTGAGACCTGCTGTGTGGGGGGGAGGTTTCAGTGATTAGAACTTTGAAAGATGGAAAGTTGTGGGTCATAGCACACGAGGGAGATCGCTGCTGGGCAAAGGCCATTTTTGGAAGTTATGATCATGTTAGGTGTTTGACAGTTCTCTGTTCATATTATTGCCGTCATGAAGAGAAGATAGGATTTGCTTTCTGAAAGTATATGGTAACTGTCTCAGAAGACGGATGTCTGAGGAGTTACGGGGACATGTCAGTGTGGAGTTATGATCAGATTTAAATCAAGCCATAGTTAGGTGTAATTGGGGAAAAATAAGAAATAGCTCTCAACAATAGAACAGATGAACATGTTGCACTGTAGGCTGCCCTCAAACTAAATAATATAATTTCACATGCAGAGTATATGCAGGCGGGTAGAATACTTTCTGCCTGAAATTCACCGCTCAAAAATCTGAAATGCTCCAGTATGACAGTAGCCAGGCAAATGTACCGTTTGGGAACGTTCTATAAACCTTCTCAACCTCAGGGTGTAAAGCAAAGTCAGTTGTCTTTGCCTCATATATGACACGACTACTGATTTGGCTTGGGTCAGAAAGCAATTCCTAAATCTCCCTGGGGAAGGGACCAAAAGGCCCTTGACATCCAATCACCAGGAGCCTTCCGCTGAGCTCTGCAGGGACGGCTGGCTGCTGTGGGTGTGCTGGGAAAATAATTGGAAGTATCCACAGGAAATTAAAAAACAGATGGTTCAGAAACCACTTTGGGGCTTGCAAAACGACCTCACCCCTAATATAAGGATGGGGACGGTGATAAATCTGTGTCAAGGGCAACTGGACGTAAATTCCTGCTGTGTTTGTCATTGGTAAACATTACTTCACTTGGTGGAAACGTCACATTGGTAACGCTGTTATCTATCCCCTTATACTGTGCATTTGAGAGTTGAGATGTTTTCTTGCTGAAACCTTGTGCTTGTAGGAAACAGTGTTCCCGGCTTCCATTTTGTGAGAGGGAGTAAGAGGAACAGATGGGACAAGAATGGTTCTCTTTTCCCTCCATTCCCTTGCAACAGGTTTCTGAATAACAGCTGGAGGGAGTAAATGAGTTCATTCCCAGGAAGACAGACATTCTGTTTAATATTTTGTTTTGGTTAATTAATTAATTTATTTGGAAAAAAAGATCTCTGTAGAAAGCGAGTGCAGGTACATATGCGTAAACTGGGTTTTTCTGACCCACACCATGTCCCAGTCGGGAAATGGAGTGAATGATAGCTAGCCTCTTTGTGACAGATTTACATCCAAGGGATGTAGCTTTTCCTTTCAATGATTTTTAAGGCAATGACGTCATAGTAAAGCAAGGTGAGTTTTAAAGTGTTCAGACTACATCACAGGCCATTTTGATGTGCAGGTAAATCTTGGGTATGCAGGTAAATGTGGGACATGCTTTGTAAAGGGTATGGAGAACAAGAGACGAATCACTGCAAAAGTGAACTCCTAAAAGGGAAAGATCTCTTCTTGGTCCAAAGCTGCTCTGATTCAGTGCAAGAACACGTGGAAAACCCCAGACTAGCAAGTACAATTAAACCCTGCAAGGCCCAAGCGTATTATGCCACGTATGCCTTGATCTCAGGCTGTCATTCTCTTCTGTATCATAGCTCTATTTCGTATGTATTTTTTCATTTCCTGGGGTGATTTGATGCTATGACTGAGTGTTGACTGAGTTACTATCTTTTAAAGAAATCTTTAGAATTCCTTATCATCAGTGAGATGAAGTTGTGAATTTATTATTGGATCCCCTGGATGACCCTTTGACTTGGAAGATATACTTTTTTTCAAATTAAGCATTGGTTTATGTTTTACTTAACTGAATAAATTTTGCTCAAAGGCTGAGGCTCTTTTTAGACTTGTAGTCCCTGCAATGCCCATTCGTAACATGCTGTATACTGTAAGCACTTACTAAATACTTGCTTATTCACTTTGCCATGACGGGCATCAATAATTACTCTCCGGTCTCTAATTCTTCCCCCCAACATTAAAAAAAAAGATATTTAAAAATAAAGCAAGGACTATTTATTATCATTAAAGTATTAAGATTATTTATAACAATAGATCTTTTGTTTTATTATCCCAGTGAGCATTAGCCCTATTGTCCCTCTTGGTAAAATGTTATTTACCTGGAACTAAAAGCCTTGGGTTTTATCTTAGCCAAAGAATGTGTGTTTAGCCGAGAATGTAATTAGGGGAAATACTTAAGGGATTGTCAATGCAGTGTTCTTTTAGCTCTTAAGCAATCCATATCCTGCTAAAATGTTTGTCTTTTTTTCTTTCTCCCCCCCTCCACCGGCTGCTGTTCCAGGTCCCTTATTTCTCGTGAGTCTTTAGCGTCCACGACTTTGAGTCTGACAGAAAGTCAGTCAGCCTTGAGTGTGAAGCAAGAGTGGTCTCATGGCTACAGAGCTCTCCCGTCACTGTCCTCCAGCCACAGCTCCCAGAATGGCATTGATCTAGGGGACCTCATTAGCCTTCCTCCTGGGACAGCCATGTCCAGCAATAGCGTCTCTAACTCATTGCCGTCCTACCTTTTCAGCATGGAAACCAGCCATTCTCCTTACCCTAGTCCCCGGCACTCATCGGCCAGGTCCCACTCAGCCCGCTCCAAGAAGAGAGCACTGTCTTTGTCCCCACTGTCCGATGGCATTGGGATAGACTTCAATACCATCATCCGCACTTCGCCTACGTCGTTGGTCGCCTACATCAACGGGTCAAGGGCCTCCCCGGCCAACATGTCCCCCCAGCCCGAGGTCTATGGGCACTTCCTGGGGGTGCGTGGTAGCTGCATCCCCCAGCCGTGCTCGGTGCCAAGCAGCCAGAAGGGCATGCGGGTGGCCAGCGGTGGCCTGGCTCTCCCGGCCTACGATGAGGACAGCGTGCTGGAGTACGAGCGCATGCAGCAGCTGGAGCACGGAGGCCTCCAGCCAGGGCTGGTCAACAACATGGTGGTACAGCACGGCCTGCCCAGCCCCGGCAGCCAGCCAGGGGGCCTGCTGAAGACGGAGCGCCTGAATGATTTCCCGGGTGGCGCCCTGGATCTGCCCCGTGAACCCCCTCTGCCTCCTCTGCCCCCACCTCCCCAGGGCCCGCCGCCCCCCTACCACTCTCACCCCCATCTGCACCACCAGGAGCTGGTCGCCCATGCCCAGCCTCTGGCCCTTCCCCAGGCTGCCCTGGAGGAAGACGGGGAGACCGAGGACGGTGGGGGCAAACACTGCTGTCGCTGGATCGATTGCAGCGCCTTGTACGACCAGCAGGAGGAACTGGTGCGGCACATCGAGAAAGTTCACATAGACCAGCGCAAAGGTGAAGACTTCACTTGCTTCTGGGCCGGCTGTCCTCGAAGGTACAAGCCATTCAACGCCCGGTATAAACTGCTCATCCACATGCGAGTCCACTCCGGGGAGAAGCCCAACAAGTGCACGGTGAGTCTCCTGCTAACGTTCACAGGCTTCGGCGAGGGTGCGTGGCATCTTCCAGACTTGGCCACGAATCAGGGGACATTTTCTTCTTTTATGGGATTTGGATAATAGGGGTTCTAGGTATCCCTGAAATTTGGCTTCTTTTTAGCCCCAGGATAGGAGAGATTTCTTTAATTTTTGGCAGCAGGGTCCCGCTCCACTTCTAGATTCCCTTCTGCAAATGTACATGATCCATACTGTCAGAGGAGGCTGATCTGCCACACTGTCCAGAATCTTGGAAAATCCATGTGTGCCAGGCACCAACTTGAAGTTGCTGAAAGGCGCAGGGCCGAGGGACACACTGCACTCGCAGCAAGCGTGAGCTTTTTTCCAAAGCAAATATTCAGGGATTTTTCCTTCCCTCCAATAACTGGGCAAGTATTGGGTTTGGAGGAGGGGTAGTTCTGATATTTGGAAAGGAACTCACACTTAGCAACTTGGCTGGTAAAAATGTTGCTGCATACACCCACACGCCTGTACACCGCACACTCTGGGATTGTGAGAGTAGTTAATGATTTATAAGCAGCATAAAAACACCCAGGGGATCCCACAGGGGCTGGATCTCACAGGATCTTGCCGAATTTTAAGGAGAGAAAATTTGGTGGGAAAGTTTAAGGAGAATGAACCAAGAGGGGACTGTGCCATGGGTGTTGAAGGAAGTGGGCATGGTGTCCCTTTCTCCCCTGCCTTCCCTTTTTACAACATCGATCCTGGAACTTGCCTCTGTTTCTTGGCAAAATTTGCTATTTCTGAATAATAGAGCTGCTAAATGATTTTGAAATCATTTCACACCTAACAGAAACCCTCAGGGTTTACAAGCAGGACATCACCCTTGGGATCACAGGGCAGCTTTGCACAATCTCTGACAGCTCGCTTAGCTCTGGGAAGAAGACGAGCATGTGTTTTATATTACTTTAGATGGACAGGAACATTGCTTTTAGAGCTAAAATCTGAGAATTGTAGGTACTCCCTGGATATTGAATATGCTACAGATCACTGAATGTGTGAAACATATAAATCATTTTGCAAAGGGACTTATTCAGGTGGTGGTCCCCCGGCCAGAGTCCCTTCTTACTCTAGTATGTCTTGACAAAGAACCTGGGCCATGTTTATGTTTGACTGTAGATCGGCCAAGTTGTCTGATTTATGTAAAAGCAGACCAAACAGGTTGATAGTTATTATGTGGGTATTGGAAGCACTTTTTCATTATCCAGTAGGTATTTCTGGAAGACTTTTCAGAATTTCTGGTGGAACAAAATTGCATTTCTTGCCGTTACCTTGTGCCCCATGTTGTGATTTTCCTTAAGGAAAAGCAGAAGCTGATACATTGTGAGGATGCCAGGTTATATGACTGAAGAGAATTACATTTCAGATGGTAAAACCTTCCTCGATTGTAAGGTTCTACATTAAAAATGCCAGAAAGAGACAAGCAATAGAAGGCAATTCCATTCTGGGACACACCGGCCCGTTGCAGGCAGGAAAGACGTTCAGTCTCTGAGGGAAAACAGTCCAACCTTTTAGTTCTGACTAATCCTGGCTGAAAATAGTTTGCTGGATTTGGCTTTACTGAAATAAACATAAAGGCCTGAATTATCCAAAACATATTTTTTGCATTGCAAAATTAATTTTTGTGCAATAGGATTTCCCCATTTTCCCACTGTTCCCAGACTTTGCAATGGCATATAACTTTATAAAGTTGACTTTTGCTAAAGTGCTGAAGGACTATTAAAAATAGAAATATTTCAGTGAAAGAATAAGCTGAGAGGTGATTATTTGCAGAGCTCTGCTTGGCTTTTCATTGTGTTATCCAGGATGGGTATGGGAGGTGATTTCTTTCTTTCCTAGTCTGCCTCCTTCCCACTTCTGGATGGAACCTGTAAAATTCAGATTGCTGCATATAACAGCATATCAAATCTAGACCTGCAAGGCCTTCAGTGATACATGCTACAGTGCAAATGTATTTATACAAAACAGGGTTTCATAGGAGTTGATTAATGCTGCAGTTCTAGTCTTGGGACTGTATGTTTTTCACAGGAAGACACCCATTTTCATAAAAAGCCTACAAAGTGGGAGCATTATGTCTTCTTAAACTGTCGTGTGTCTGCTTGGTCTGTAGGGTTAGAGCTAAGAGGCGACGCGTAATTGTGCTGTGAGGGGTTAGCAGCCCCCACGCTGTAGTCCCCGGGAAGAAGACACTCTACTTGATGTATGTAGATGCCTATCTGGAATGACTCACTTTCTGCCTTTTGCAAAATGGATCTTTACACTCTTGGAATCCAGACACAAAGCATTGTTAAAACGGAACTATTTCATCTCCCGCTGCTTTGAAATCTGAGGAAAGTTGATGCAAAGCTCAGGATCACTGCCGAGTGAAATGCCCACATTCATCTTTTGGAGACACGAAGTGATCTTTGGTTTCTGGGGCTGTGTCACACACAGCAGAGGCTCGAGGCATTCAGATTATAGGACCCCGTACGCTTTTGTTTCACGTGTGTTTCAGTGCTATTAATTTTCTGTGAGCCATCGTTAGAGTTAGCCTCCATTTTCACTCACTTAGCTTATTGGCCCAAGAAAGATGTGATGACCCAGTTGTGTTTGGTGACCATGACTACAGGCAGCACAATGTGCTTCTGGAAGTCCTGGTGGAAGAAGGGTGTGTGAGAGGGCCGCTCAGCGACTGCCTGCTAACGGTACAAGACAGCGCTCTCCGTCTCAGACCAGCATCTGCTCCCTCGACACCCTGTTCCGTCTCATGCAAGGAGAGCGCCTTCTCATCATCTGTGATGGTGATGCTTCGGCCTCACCCAGGACAGATTCGGATCGCTCAGGATCCTGGGTGTCAGAACTGGGGGAGGATTGCTAATTTATTATTTGGTTCACTTACTGGAAGAAGAGCATGGTTTCTTTTCTCTTTCCCGCCCAAACAGCCCCACCCTCCTGTACATCTCATTCTTACTCTTCTGCAGAGAGCCAGACCAGCTGCTCTCTTTCCAGGCCTGGCCCTGATGACAGAGATATTCCCAGCCAGTGGCAAGGGCCTGGAGAAGTAAAGGCCTCGGCAGGCAGACAGACGGACCTCAGTTAAATCGGAAACTGGGATACAGCAGTATTCTGTTCAAAATACCTGGGTCCGCTCACGGCCGTCTACGAACTAACAATTTCGAGCTGCCGAATCATTCTGTTTAATCCTTCCTGAGCTTAGACAACCCCAACACTGATGAGTCTCAGAATTAACAAAAACTTTTGAGTACAGCTATGCTAAATTCTATTACGTTTTTCTGAGATGATAAGGGTTCAAATATTCAAGTCAGAACAAGTTGTGGAACCTCAGATTTTGATTCTCAAACTCCGGTTTCGTGGTCCTAAAAGGGTAGCATGAAGTATAACCCCAAATTATTGCTACATACTAACCATCCCAAGCAGTATCCGTAGTAATGGTCCCAGTAGAGTGCACATGGAGAATGTTTTTACCGTAGGTCTCTTTAGCCATCAAGTTGAAGAGTGTGTAACGCCTGGGTAGCATTCCCAGAAGGGGTGTTCTGCATGAGATCAGGCCCACTGTGTCTGCCAGTACTTCTCCTGAGAGAGCCTATCTGATGGGAGCAGAAGGAGCAGAGGGACAGGGTTCCATTGCCAGCATCAGAAATACGGATGGCTTGCCTTCGTGCACAATAGAAAGCAGTTGTGTTGGGAGTTTAGGGAGTGTTAATAAGGGAATTAGGGGGAATGCGGGTCACCACTTAAATTTTGCTTATTTTTCCTGGATGAATTTTATCCAATAGCAAAAAGGAATTTTGCAAGACTTTTACCCACCCACAGATTTTCACGAAAATGTCAGTGACCAAAGACAGCTTTGAATTTTGTATGAATTGACTCATTTCTCCACAGGCATTTTGCCTGGCAAAATCCAGAGTATTTGCTTTGGCTAGAAGATTGGGCAGTTTGCTTTTTAAGTAACATTGGATTATGGAATACAAGAAAATAAATACAGAGCTGGGGCCATGTCCCCATTCCTCTTTTATGGCCTGATTTATGGGTTCATGGGCCAGCGTTAACCATGTAAGACATTTCTTAAGGAAAAGTAAATTCATTGTAAACTGTGGAAGAAGTTTTTAAAATCACATCCTTCATTTTGTTATTTTGATAAGACTTGGCACTGACGTGGGGACCACAATTATATGATCAGAAGAGACCTTAGGAAAATATTATCTAAGTATGACTATTAGTTACCACTTCACAACCTTCAAATTGGCAGCAATTAATAAATTCTCATAATATCAAGTATTGGTGAGGATATAGAGAGTGAGGAATGGTTTAACATTGCTGGTGAGAGTAAATTGGTGTAACCACTTTGGAAAACAATTTGGGAGCATCTAGTAAAGATGGAAATGACATATCCAACAAAACCCTGTCCATGTGTCTACACTAGGGAAATTCTTGTATATGGTAGTGGGGCCACATGCAAAAAGATGCTTATAGTACCTCTGTTTCTAAAAAAAAAAAAAAAAAGAAAAAGTAAATAACTGCCCATAGATGAGGTAAATTGATAAACTGTGGTTTATCCATAATGGAATATTATAAAGGAGATTAAAATTAATGAACTATAAATCTCTATCCCTATAGATGGACAGATGGATAGCTAAATATCAACGTGGCTACAACTCAAAAAACAAATGAAAACAACTGAAAAAATGAATGAAAAAATTAAATTCATAAAGGATATATACAGTATAATACAATTTATATGTATTCATACACACACACACTAAGCAATAGTATATGGTTGTTACAGATACATAATTACTTGGTTAAACAGTGAACTGTGGGCAGGATAATCAGTAACCTTTGAATAGTAGATACTTATTAGAGAGGACAGAAGTAAGAAGAAATGGGAGGGTTATTTTGCCTAATCTTTTTTTCAAGAGTGAGAAAACTGAAACAAATATGGCAAAATATTAATTTCTTTTTAGCTTGATGGTGGTACCAGAGGTGTCATAGGAATCTTAAAATATTTTCTGTGTGGTGCTGCCGGTTTGAAATATTTTATAACTGTAAGTATAGATTTTTACCTAAAAATAAAAGAAAATCAATGAGTATAACATTCCCCCTCCCTCTTATACATAACTTTTTTTTTTTTTTGAGAGAACAAAGCCTGGAGAAATTAAGTGATTTTTCTTAGACTAGTAAGTTGTTGGGCTGTTGCCTACTGAGCATGTGCAAGGCTTGCTTCCCAACCTTGGCTGACATTGGAATTGCCTGAAAAGCTCTATAAGGGACCCATACCTGCATCTCCCCCTGAGTCTGTGATATAATAGGTCTGGGGTGCAGCTTCCTGGGTGATTTTAACGCGAAGCCAAGGGTTAGAACAGGCACTTTAAAAGCTTCCACGTGTTGACCTTGAACCCTGAGTAAGTGAAAGTCTCCTCTATCCTTTCAGTTAAGGTGTGGGGAGTCAGTGTTTTGTAGTGAGTACATCTTCATTATCTCCAATGTCCTGACAATGATTAGGGTAATTTCGTGTTCCCTTGGAATAAAATTCAAAGACAAGAAAGAAGATAATTGAGCAACTCTGGTGGTGGCAGAAGGCTTTCAACCAAGGGTCCTCTTTCTCTACAGTCAATAGTCAAAGGTTGGGATGGGGCTGTGCTGAGCAACGTATGTCGTCACCACCTCCTCACCACCCCGAGTTAAAAGTGGAACTGACAAATCTGTCACGTTCTTCCCATTTTTCAAGGTAACGTAGAGTGTTCTGTCTTCCAAAGACAATGCAGCCTTTCTGCTTTTAATATAAAATGATCTTCAAAACATTTTTGCTACCAGGGATATTTCTGAAGAGTTGGTAAATTACCAAAATATTGAATTTTCTCTTTTATCAAATCTGCCTGATGTGATTAAATAAATAAAATTAACATTAATATCCTCTTTGTCTCTTGAGGCTGAAACACCACCAGCGAAACATCTGGTAAAGATCAGAGAGAGTGTAGCTTCCAAGTCCGATCCCATGAGGCATCATTCTGTCAAATAGTTAATGCAAGCTCAATAATTTAAAAATAAAAATACAACTAAATTGCAAGTTTTTTTCCCCCCAATGATTTTACATAAGGAAGAGATACTGGCATATTTATCTGTGTATATACATGTTCAACATACTGTAGATGTATATATGTCACCATAAATTACAAAGCCTTTAGTATAGGTAAATGCAAACTGCAGAAATTCTCATCAGATGGGGCATTGACCGCAGTCTGTAAGGCGTCTGTCAAATCGAATTTCACATCCCAAAACACAGGTTAGAAGCCTTCCATTTGGTAGTGGTTTAATTTTATTTCCCTTTAGAAGGCATTTAATCCATTTTACCTGGAGAGCTGGCCTTTCACGAACTTTGTCCTGAAAATAAATTTGTAGCAGATTTGGGCAGACGTTTCAAAGCAAATCGTGGTTTCTATTTCTTTGCCCGGCGATTCCAGGATTAATGAAAAACAATAGATAATGAGAGGAATCCTAAGAGGTTAAGCATTTGGAGGCTTTATCCTCATTCAGCAAAATCATTAACTACATGACGGTTAATGTTCCTTTTAGTTCGTATTTGTTTTGTGGTTTTTCTCTAATTCCATACCCCGAAATAATGTTTTTAAAATTAGAAAGAATCATGTAAATCTTTGCATGAATGAGCTGATTAGGGGAATGTGTTTCAAACCTTTGGAGATTTGCTCACATATAGATTTTAAAGTGTGTTTTTCTTCGTTTATTCAGATCACATCAGTATAATATTACTTTGGCAATTTATTAGAAACGTTTTTTGTGACTTTTGGAATATTTCTTGATTACTTTTGGTTGTGTTGACATCTTTGAGTCCAGACAGAATCTGAGTGTGTGGAGTGAAAGACCAAACACATTTATTTTTCCAAAAAAGAGGTAGTCTGATTCTCTTTGATCTTTCAGAAGTGTTTTCTTCAAGCTCTGGGGAGAATGATGTGGAAAAGAGATGTTTATTTTTCTTTCCATGCAGATTTATTAGTTTTTACTATAATTGCAGAGTTGGGGCTTCTAGACTATAAGTAAGACAATGAATGTTCCAACCCCAGGCAGCGGATGTGTGGCTGGTGAGCACAGGGCCTGAGTGGGGAGGCTGGGCTTCCCATCTGCTCAGACTGTGGGCAGCCTTATCCAGGGGAGAGTTGGGCTGGGTTAATAGGTGTCATCACTCATCGGGGAGGTTGGTGTGCATAGAATTTGGGGAGAAAACGAATGAGACCCTGCGTGTTCTTTACTTTACAGTATTTCCTTTTATTTTCTTGGGCCACAGATACTGGACTTGAGTAGGGAGAATGACTAATCCCTTTGAGGGATAATTTTAAAGAAAAAAGAATAAAAAAAAAACAGTTAAGGGGAGCCTGGGTGGCTCAGTTGGGTAAGCATCTACCTTCGGTTCAGGTCATGATCCCGGGGTCCTGGGATCGAGCCCCACATCAGCTCCCTGCTCAGTGGGGAGCCTGCTTCTCCATCTCCTTCTGCTTCTCCCCCTCCCCCATGCTCTCTTTCTCTTTCTCAAATAAAATCTTCAAAAAATAAAAATTTAAAAAAAGTTAATTTGCTACATTGTTGAAAAATCAGAAAATAAGATGACTGGCTGTGGGCAGACAGGGGCATTACACCATGCTCCAAACTTGGGGTGATGGTATAATTAATTTATTATTTAAGTAAGGACACCTTTGAGACTTTTGAAAGGGGTTCTGTGTTACCGGGCTATCCGTGTTTACCAGGCTGGTCCTGGGAAGGCCAAGAGGTATAGCTTGTCCTCCCCAAAGAGTGTGTGCACCGATGTGTCCACCTGGTCAACGCGTGTTCATTCATTTATTTGGTGCCTTAGTATTAGCCATGTGTTGTGCCCTGTCCTGGGAGCTGGGGGTTACAGAAATAAATGAGACATTTCCTTGAGGAGCTTACAGTCTTCTGGAGTTGATGTGTAAATAGTTAATTTACACAAGAGTGAAACAAGGGCTTCATAAGAGGCCTGTGCAAATTGTTTTCATGCGGAAACAGGGGAAGAAGCTTCCAACTGTGTAGAGTCTGGGCAGGCTTCTTGGAGAGGTGACTGCATCTTGAAAAAAGACAGCAGTTCTTACAGAGAAAGGGAAGGAGGCCATTCAAGTGGAGGACCACAGTATGTGCTGACACAGTGGTGTGAAAAGAGCCGGGGGGAAGAAACAGTTCCCAAGTAGGTACATGGTTCAACGCTAGGCAGAAGAGGGAAGGGAGGCTGGCAGTCTACCTTGGACCAACAGCAAAGGACCTTTACTATCAAATAAGGATAGTGTTTTGAAAATTAGAATCCCAAACTTAACTAATTCCGAGGCAAATCAAGTTAATACAAAGAAAGAATCTCAGGAGGTAGCAAGCGCTGTGCTTTCGTGCTTGTGAAATGAAACAGTGCCTTTCCCCGAACCACCTCATTGTCTCTCCAAGTTGAGAGTTTAATACCTCGTCAGACTGTATCTCTCGGCCTCTACCACATGAAACACAAAGTCTTCCGAGGCCAGGTGATCAGCCAGGGAAACACATAAGTGAAGACAAGCATGAAAGCATTTTCTGTGGAGAACTTTAAAGGAAAAAAATTATAAATCTGGGAGAGCCTGCATCTAGACCAAAGCTATTGGATCAGTTGTGTCGAATGATTAAGATGTGGACAGAGGCCGCATACATTATCCTGTGTATGAGTAGCCTTCCATTAGTTAAATATTTCCTTTTTATAATTTGTAAAGAGAGTGGAGTACTGTTAAACAGAACTCTGGATGGGTGTTCATTATGCTGAGCCTGCCAGCCCTTTCAAGACGTTGCCCCCATGCTAAGATTTACTTTGGAATTGTTTTCTGTTCAGACTGAATTAATGCAGATGGTTAGAGGAGTACAAATTAAATCAGATGTCACCAAAATGGCGTCCATTCCCAGAGGTGGTAGCTGGAACACTGTGGAGCCAAGAGCCTCTACAGGGTGGGGAAGACAGTGCAAGGAGAGACTCATCTTTTGTTTACTTGAGCTTCCTGCTCTAGCAGCACTCACCTACTTTGGGGATTTAGCCTTCCAAGGTTGGGCATTTGCTTGTGTGACCAGAGAGCACAACCGAAAGCCAACCACTAGTGGATTCAGGTGTCTAGAGGGTTCCAGATGGGGCATCTGATTGTTCTTGCTCTCGAAACTTACCAGGCAGGGTCTCAGGAGTCTCTCTCCAGAATAATTTCTTTTCTGTGTTATTTGAAAGCACTTTAATGTTTAAGTTGGGGTGTGGCTATTGGGCCTGGCAATCTCTGCCCTTTAATGAGAAATGCGGCTACTTCTAAACTCTTTCTCTTCTACTATTCCTTTCTCCCATGCCCAGTCACAGCTTCTAGAATGAAAAGATCAAATGGTACTTTGTTAGCCAAGAGAATAGACTTGGGAGTGGGGAATCAGTTTCAGTGAAGGAAAAATGGGATCCTCACCTTAAGCAAACATGGAAATTTGTCTTGCATCTCAAGACTCTACTGTTTTCTCTTCTTCCCTCATAATTTCCATGTTGCCTCAAGGCCCCTTGCTTTGCTCCTTATTCTTCTCTCCATCTTTTCAAGTCTCACTTTGGAGAAAGAACTTCACGAAAGATAAAATTCATACATATAAATGGCGAATGGTTGAGAAAAGCCTCAGCTGGCCCTCCCAGGGCTAGCTACATTTTTACTGGGAAGGAAGCAGTAAACCTCTCTCTTAAAGGAGAAGTCCTTCAGGGAAATGGGAGGGGCAAGAAAGTAAGTATGTTACCAACTCAGAGCTACTGGATTACTTTAATCCACATTGTAGCCCTCAGAGCAACGTGATTTATGGAGTTTGAGGTTCATATTCTGTTCTTTCTACTACATACTCAAAGGGCATAACCCTTTGAGTCTTGCCCGCAATGCCCAGCTCAGTGATTAGATGAACAGATAGTAGACCTCAACTGTGTATGCATACATACTTGTCTATTACCTGTGTGTGTGTGTGTGTGTGTGTGTGTGTGTGTAGATATGTATATGTGGGCATATAGATAGATATCTGTATTTCCGTATACTTGAAGTTAGGTGATGAATACCTGGAGATTCATTATTCTGTTGTTACTACTTATGTGATGATTTGAAATTCCTCAAAATAAAAAGCTCAAAATAAAGAAACTATTTTTTGAGTTATAAGAAACAGAGAAGGGTGGTTTTCTTCCTCTCTAACATCTCAGGGAATGGTGCCGACCATTTTGTGCCCTATGGGTAACCCATGTTCCACTGACCTATAAACAAATTCTTTTTTTTTTTTTTTTTTCATTGCTCTTGAGGGCTCTGAAATCACTCTGCTTGAGAATAAGATGGAGAGATAACTCCTAGGCAATAACATGATATTTAAAAAGGCAAACGCTACCTGCCTCCTTAGCACAGTAGGCAGCGCGTCAGTCTCATAAAAAGGCAAACGCTAACAAGGAAGCGTGATTATAATATGTGAAGAGAACCTAACTTCTGTAACAGTCTCAAATCTCAGTATCTTGGTATGATTAAAGTTGCTTTCTTACTCATGTTCTAATACAGCTTGTGATCACACAGTGACTCAGGATCTGTCAACCTAATGGCTCTGCCGTTGGAGTCCAGGGTGAAAGATAGGATGTTGAGGATTGTGCAGAAAGTTTTAGGAGCCGAAAGTGACACATTTTACTCTCTTGCCTGCATCATGTTGGCCAGCACTCAGTCACACGACAACAGCTAAGTGCAAGGGAGCCTGGGAATTGTGGTCCTTCTATGTGGCGTAGGAGGAAGTTAGACACAGATTATGTACCTGCTAGGGGGGGACCAGAAGTGCCCCTCCTGCTCACTGATGACTTGTTCTGGTTCTCTATGTTCTCTTGAAAAGAAGATGCATTTCAGTTTTGATCTTTGAGCTTTCCGTGAGGGGCGATCCTGTGTCATCAAAGTGGTTTTCTTAAAGACCATTTCTTTTTTCTTATCAGCGCTGGCTCCTGTAACTTGCTTTTCAGCTCAGTAAGTCTTTCTCAGCCCAACCATTTTTTTATTTACTCTCCAAGGATTCCATCGTCATATAGTCACCACTGCTGGGAAAACTCTTGTTATCTCGAGTGAATTACTCAGTTTTTCCCACCTTGTCCAGATTACATGTTCTTGGTGCATAATTCCCTACTTCTCATCATCTTTCTAAGTCATGAGGATGTGATGTCTTCATGTCCCACAGGCACTCACCCTTGAGGGAGTTCTGCTCATTATCAAGGGCAAGGTCATAAATGAATCAACAAGAGATCCACCATTGTGAACAGAAATTTGGTATGAAGGGCTATTTTACTAAGACCCTGAAACACAATATTCTCCATCTGTTCATAAAGTAGCTTATTTGGTACACACAGTGTGGTCATAAATGCTCTTCTCTTCTCTGAATGCTTGCTTTTGGTCATGAACTGGCTCACAGTCAAGGAAAAAATGACAGTGTGCCTCTGTGGACGCCTTTGGTCCATTTCCATAAAGATATTCAAGCAAAATGAAATTGCCTGACTCTTTATAACATGTCCTTTAGTGTGCTTAAGCTTGCAGAATTACCCCCAAGGATGACAAATTGTAAACATCATGCAATACCACAGCCCAGGTTCAAGGCCTGTCTCAGTGTTCTGCCGACGTTCACCCTTCCTAGAAACGTTTAAAGTGTCTTAGGAAAATGAAGCTAGGTAAACAAGCTTATCGGGAGCGACCATAAAAAAAATCATTGATTCTAATTAGGAGGCGTCACCTATACAGAAACAAAGCTGCTTTTGTGTGGTGGAAAGCCTACCTGTTCTCTGAAACACATGGAGTGCTTTCCAGTGGCTTTAGATAATCAGGCTGGCAACGTTTCAGGGCCCTGACCTTTTGGCCCATCTCAAGTGATTCAGCTGCACTTGTCGAAACTTGTCGAAGGTGTTGGTGGGAGGTGTGCCGGGATGCAAGTTGTTACAAAGCTGTGACAGGGAGACAGGCACTGTTTTTCTCTGAAAACCCCGAACCGCAGCATAAACGGAGGTGGGGAGTGGTCAGGTTCTTGGGGCAAGGAATGAGTTTTTGTCATCATCCCTAGCTGACCGCCAGCCCTGCACGTTCAGCCCCCGCTGGTGAAGACTCAAGGTTGCTCGTGCGGTCTGCATCAGCCTGAGCCTGCTCCACCGTGGGCTCCCGGAAGGCATGCTCTCGGTGGTCACCCCGGTGTGAAGCTCGGTCCGGGGAATGGCGCCTCTGATGGCATCGGTCTGAGAGGGAGCTGTATAATTTGAACAAATCATGGAGAGATCACTCTAATTGCCTACTCCATTGAGGTAGTAAATCAAAATCAACAGCTGTGTCACTGTCACTTTCCCCGAACTCAGAATTTCAGGAAAAAAATGAATTTCACTAGACCACAGGGTCAGGAACATAGATCTTGGTAAATCAATGGGCATTTAGTTTAAAATTAAGAGTCCATATTGACCATGTGCAGTGTCAGTGATTTATTTCCAGGGAGGAGTTTCATAAAAGGCATTTTTAGTTGCCTGATTGCACTTTTCCTTCAAAGATTGGCTTGCTAATTACCATCAGCGAGTAATAGGGGATGACAAAAAAAAAAAAAGGCGAAAAAAAGCCCATTGTGTTCTGCAGGAATGGTGCTGCCAGCTGTCTTGACAGTCTCCTGCTGCACTTGTCACACAGCTGTGCCTGGGAATGAGATTTTGAAGCTGGATTCCCACTTAGCCAAGATTAGAACAGGCTTAATTGAAGGTGTCTACGATGAGGGGACAGTAAAAAATTCTTTAAATACAGAATTCATGCATTTCTAAAAAACCTTATACCGACCATCTCTAAGACACTTTACTTTTGTTCTGTCCCTCATTTTTTATTCAGAGAGTTATTATATAAAATCCAACATTTGAATCTCGATTCTGTGCCATTGGCTTGATAAAGGAAAACTGTGTTCATATGGAAAAAATAATGTTATTTTTATAATTGTTTCACTTAAAGATCTGTTAGATATTTAAGTGTTTAGTTTATATTTACATTTTAATGCAGGATTGTTCCTCTGCCTATGGTCTCTAAAAGTAATCTTCAGGTCTCAAACAGAAAGAAAGATCGCTGATAACTTTCTCTCTTTCACTCATTCAACTATTTACTGAGCAGCTGTTTCATGCCAGTCACTCTTTTATGCCCTGGGGACATAGCAGTGAACAGATTAGACCCCAGACTCTCTGTCCTCTTGAGGCTTATGCTCTAGAGGGGGAGATAATAAGTAATGCAAATATCTGGGAGAAGAACATTTCAAGCAGAGAGAACAGCAAGTGCAAAGGCCCTGAGGCAGGAGGGTTAGCCTGACACATTCTAGATACATCAAGGAATCAAGGGTGACTGGAGTGGAGTAAACAATTTGGAGGCAGAAGAGAAGGTGAGAGGAAAAAATGGAGACTGAATTGTTTAGGGCCTTGTGAGCAGGGAGCCTGATGTGGGACTCGATCCCAGGATCCTGGAACCATGACTTGAGCCGAAGTCAGATGCTTCACTGACTGAGCATGCAGGTATCCTAACTTATGTTTAATATGGTTACTGGGTGCCGTGTGGGGAGCATAGTGAAGTGGAACAAGAAGTAGAAGCAAGTAGACCAGACTTGTGTGAGGAGGGTCACTGCAGTAGCGCTCTCTCTGGTCTTCCTGCTTATGTCCAATGGTGGGGGCCGGCATTCTGGCTACCAGGCAACAGCCGGACCTGATAGGCTTTCCCAAGAGGCTGGAAGTGGAGCGTGGGAGACAGAAGGGCTGCGGTGACTCCAAGGCTTGGCTTGCATATCTGGAAGGATGGGAATTGCCTTTAACTGAGATTGAGGTGATTTGGGGAGGTTTTGGGAGGAAGCAGAAAGTTTGGTTTCCAAGTTGTTCATTTTAAGGAACCTATGATGAGTCCCAAATGGCAAGTCTGGAGATAAGAAAAAAGTCTAGACTGGTACAACTTTGGGGTCACCTATGTACCGGTAGCACTTAAGGTTATGAGATGGGGTGAGCAGATTTAAAGTGAAATGAGAAGTCGAGTCATAGAAAAATTGATGTTTGCATTTCTGGGTTCCATGAGGAGTAGGTAAAAAGAGTGGTGAACTCTTCTCTACCAAATACCTTGTATCTCCTTTACTCTCCTTTGTAATGTTACCCTATCCACCTCCCATGTACCTACAAGAATTTTAAGGAGCCACTGAAAAAGATAGGGTTGAAGAGTTTGTTCCAAGTGGGACTGCCACTGGCGCAGCTGCGTCTGTGTCTCCAGACCAGAAGAGGGGCAGACAGAAAAATTGGAGGTTATGTTTCAAGACAGTAAGCAGGTTTCTGCCGTCATGGTTTTATGCTTTTGAATTGGCGTTCGTGACGGGATGTGTGTATTTTAGTTCATACAGAACGTAAGAGCCTGTGAGCAGAGACACCCTGAGTTATAGTATTAAGTCAGTTCTGCCACTGGGGTGCCGTGGAGGTGACCAGGAGTCTGGGAACAGCCCAGATGACTTCTTGGTCAGTGTGTACTGAAGCAGTGGGTTGTGTGTTTTCTGCCTTTCCAACAGTGAGATGCTGGTGCTCTGTCCTTCACTAAATTAATTTCTCCATGACTTGATGGTGTCTTGTGCTCCTGGATGCATCTCCTCGGTTGCTTGGCTGACCTCCGCTTCGGGAGCCTGATCCTTGAGTGTCTCTGTCAGTGCTGGGGAGGGGGTAGGAAATGACCGCTGGCTGGAGGCCCAGGGGTTTGACTCAAGTTCACGTCCTAAATGTGTAAGTTGTGTGAAGGGGTCAGGGACTCTGCTCTTGGCCACTGAAGCCCAGTGAGCCAGTGAAAATAATTTTCATTTTAAGAAGACACAATTACATTTCTTCTTACTATAGAAGCAGCTTCATGAGAAACCTTTTGTGTACCATGTGTTGGGCTTGTTTACTGTGAATTATGATAGCTAGGGAACAAAACCTTATACTTTAGCTTCTGGAAAATTTTATCATGCCCATGTTGATGGCAGTAAAACTTCACTGGCTCCAGCGGGATGCCTCATTTGTTTTACTGAACTGTTAGGTCACGTCTACATCCAGAGAAGGGATAGGGACTTTTACATTTAATTTGCCTTCTTATTACCTCCCATCTCCCCCCCCATCTTTCTGGCACACACTCATTTCCTTTGTTTTTTCTTTCTCTGCAGAGCTGTCGATGGTAACTGCAAAGAGCAAATGGAACTCGTAGCGGTGCTTGAAAGCTCTGTGTGTGTGTGTGTGTGTGCGTGTGCGTGTGTGTTTCCATCCAGTGACTGTGGAAGAAAGCATGTTCAGCGCTTGAATATTGGAGTCTGTGCCTTATGGAGCTTCATTCTGCTAGAGAGGCTGTAGCCAACTGTCCCACCCTCCTAGTCAGCACAGGGCCTCACATCTTCGCACTATGGACACTTGGGAGTGGGGGATTCTTTGGGACTGAAGGGCTCTCTGGGGCCTCTACCCACCAGATGCCAGTAGCATCCTCCCTCCACTCCTAAGGGTGACAGAATGTCTCCAGGCATTTGCTCTGTGTCTCTTGGAAGGGCAAAGAGAACCACTGGGTTTAGGGGAAACTGGATTTCTCAGCCTTTTCTGTGCAAAGACAGGAGAGTTATTTTGAGATTACAGCCAGTGCCTGAAACATAATTACTTGGTTTAAAACACACACACACACACACACACACACCCCCCAAAACAAGACAAAAACAAAAGCATGTCACTTGGCATTGCCAAATGAGAGCTTTTTGGAGTCTCTTCCTCTTCCTCTTCCCTGGCCTCATCAAGGACCCTGGCCATGACCTGGGCAACTCCAGGTGACTGGTTGATGAAGAAGAAACAATCCTTTATGTGTCCAAAATTATAGTAGGAAGGGGTATAAGTGTCTCCAGGTCCCCAGCTGATACTGGGATTTCCTGTTCTTATGGAAATTGTGATATAAATGGAGGGTTGGTTCCTGGTCCTAGAAGAATGGTTGTATCTAGAATTTATCCTTTTCTGATGAGGAAGCATCTAAAGTAGATAGGGTGTGATCTTCTAAGCCGTAGATCTTCTAAGCCTTAGATGAAAATAATCGCTTCAATGTTTAACTTCTCACCAACTTCAGTACTCCTAGTGAAACCACAGTGTGCTGAAATACATGGAAATTTAGAGGTTCACATTTGCAGGTCGCTATGTCTGCCTTTGGATGCTCTACCTCTTGATTTTAGGAAGGAAAATCATTTCACTCTTCTATTTAGAATAAATCATAGAAAGGGTGCACCTTTGGTACCCAAGATGGCACTAAATATGATGACTCATCAACAGGAAAGGGAGTTCTCTTCCCATCATGACCAAGCTTTGATAAGAAAAGCCAAAAGAAGCTTGGGATTTGTAGATCTGTGTCAAGGCAACAGTGCTTATATGATTGAACTTTTTTTGAAATCAGCTCATTAGAAGCAGTTTAAAAACAAACAGCTTTCTGGATCTTCATCAGGAAGACAGCAGGTATAATTATCAGTAGTTCTAGTATTACCCTGGAAGAATATGAACACAAGACACCAGTTGCTTAACCAACTTGTTCCACTCAGGAGACATTTTTCGAGCCAACACTTGGTTTGGTGATATTTTATACAGAAGGACTAGTGGCAGTGATAATAGTATGATGACAAATGAAAGCAGCCTTATGTGGTTTGTACAGAATAAGAAAAAGCCCACTAGGTTCATGACAGAATAAAATTAAGTAGGAACAGCTGTATTTGAATATTTTACTTTTGGACCCGAAGAGAAAAAGAGTTTTCGTTGTTTGAGACAGACGGTAGGGAGCTGAACTCTATCCCAGAAGATCATGTCTTCTGTTTGCTAAGTCAGGGCTATTTACAAAGCCCTGTCCCATGCATAATCTCACTGGATTCTCATTGTGATCCTTGGAGGTAGAAAAGGTGATTGTGGTTTTCATTTCCATTTAAAAATGAGGGAACAGCTCACCTGACTTTATCTAAGGTTACACGGCCAGTAAGTACTAGATGGCGAGGACCCAAGTCTGTTGGCCCCCAGGCCAGAGCTTTTTTCCATTCCACCATAGCCTTCCACGATGTTGCTGTGAGTTATGTCTGCTCCATTCCGTATTCTGCTATTTCTTAGGGCACCAAATCCTAGTTCTGTCTCACAGCGCTGCCACACTGCACAAGTCCGGGGGGCACCATTCATTCTGCCTGCCCTGGGTTTTGTACACCTCGAGGTCCCTGGAGGGCAGCAGGCACATAGGCCATAGAGAATGCCCTCCAGTGGGCAGTTTCTGTTTGCATGAGCAAAAGCTGTGCAGTGATACCCTGGGTGAGTAAAGTGGGGGCTTTTCAGGAATCAGAGTCTTGCATCCTCCTCCCCACAGTATTACACCATTCAAGCACCATAAAACTCTGTAATTCTACTTGTGAAAATGGCCATGCGAATCCTGCAAAATTAGAAGAAAAACACACCATTGATTTTATTCCTTTGGTTAAAATCAGCTAATTAGACACAGGATCATTTCATCTTTTAGTTAAGATGATCTAATTTTGTCTTCTGAATTTGGTTATTCTGGAAAAAGCATGTTTTCACTTAATATGAAACTACGTATCTCTGGTCCATATTATCAAGAGGTATTGGAAGTGAGCTTTTAAAAAAACTTGTTTTTCCTAATTAGTCAGGTGCCTTTTATCCTATTTCATTGTAGACATCCTTTAAAATATATATACTGTTACAGTCTCACATTTTCTGGAAGCGTTTTGTCCCCATTTCATGAATAATCAGTTTTGAGGGACCATAATGCAGGCAAGAGGATAAGTGTGTGCGTGGGAGAATGTGTGGTCTCGCAGGTCAGTCCTGGCAGGGAGCGAGGCCAGTTAAGATGGGGGGAAATGGCTTGCCAGTGTAAACCTCATACGCTTACCCTACCTCACTTGTTCTGGTTTCTCTTGTAAGGCTGCTGATGTCTGTTACTCATGTATAATAGAGGGATGACTAAGTAAGAAGAAGAATGCCACAATCTTCCCTTTCTATACCCTTTTACATCTTTTTAAAACATTCCTCTGTGGTATGTGTTACAAAATTCAGTATGGAAGGCAGAATGGGCAGGTCTGTTGTTTCTACTTTACAGGCAGGAAACTGAGGCTCAGAGCAATTAGTGGAGAGAATTGCCCAAGTTAATCAATTACACAACAGAGTCTTCTTTCTATTATGCTGTAAATCTCACCATTTTAAACCCAGAATGGTATTAGGGCTTAGAGGGTAAGAACACATTTTAAGCAATTTAAATTCTTTGTGGGATGAGGTGAGACGAAATGCAAACAACATTTTTTAAAACACAAAGTCACATATTTCTGATTATACTGAATAGGTAACTTATGTGTCTGGCAAAACAGAAACCGATAGAAATTAGGTCTGGAAGGGCACAGAGAGACAGGCTTCCTCTCAGAGTAGGGCTTTGTTACGGCTTGAATCGTGTCCCCCCAAAATGATAGGCCTCTGTCATCATCCCCAGTGCTCAGATAATCACCTCGTTTGGAAATGGGGTCTTCCTAGAGGTCATCAGGTTAAAATGAGGTCATCCAGGTGACTGGAATCCTTGTGAAAAGGGAAAAGTTAGACACAAAGGCAGACGTGCATGAAGAAGAAGAGGTGAAGAGACAGGGAGATGGTTGTGTGGAGTCCGAGGCAGAGAGTGGAGTGCCAGTGAACCGCCAGGAGCCCAGACAGAGCACAAAACTGGCGCCCCCCGCCCCACCACCCCCCACCCCCCGCAGGTCCTGGAAGGAACCAAGCCTGCCCACATCCTGATTTCGGACTTTCAGCCTCCAGAACTATAGGATACTGAATTTCTGTCATTTTAAGCCACACAGTTTGTAGGACTTTGTTCCAGCAGCCAGAGGAACGAATGCAGACCACCCCCCAACCCCACCCCTACCGCCCCGTGCCTGCCTCCAGCAGGGGGGATAGGAGCGCTATAGCTGTGGCTTTGCCTTCTTGGCATCCTGAGGACAGTGAGCCCTGCGGCGGGATTCTGCACTTGATCTTGAAGCACTGGGGAGCCATGGGATTATGTTAAGAGGAGAAGGAGCTGACCACACTTCTGTTTTAAATGCTCACTTTTGTTGCTGTGTGGCGAATGGATTTAGGAAGCATGGTGGGAGCAAGACCATGGACCAGTAAGGAGGGGTTTATACTGGTCCAGTTTTATACTAGAGAGACAGGTCACAGCCTAGATGAGAAGGTGCTGAGTTCATCCCTCATTCCTAAGGTTTCTGGAATGTTCATCAGTCTGGCCTCAGCTCTACATGTTTCTCTCAGCCTGTGGGCCAGAGCAGGGTAGAGCAAATGTCTCCGAGGGACACATCCTGGTCTGTCATGCGTCAGGGATCCAACAACTTGGACTGTGTATCTGAGCCCATCTCATGGGAGCTCAGGGATTATCACACTCTGCCCAGAGACATCCCTCACTTTGTGCTCAGCACGCACGTTCGTGTCCCATCTCTCGACAGTACGTGAGCGCGAACCTGGAAAGACGAATGAGTAAGCTTCGAAGGGAAATTGAATCACTCTCTGTACTTGAATTAAAATCCCTGTAATTTTATGTCTCAACTCTTATCATTGTCTCTTACTATAAAGAAAAAGTAAAAAGGTGAAGAAGTATGATGTTACAGCAAGGAATAGGACAGAATATTTCAGTAAGTTAGAAATTAGATAAATTTTAGAGCCATCCTGATAGTTTTAAGGCAAAGTTATAGTATATACAGTTGGACGAAAGAAATGCCTCAGAGACCTTAGTTCACATCCAATTAATCTCTCGGGGCAATTTGTTTACTGGCTTCTGCTGCCAAACCTATGAGTTGCTTTCTTCAGGGGTGAGGGTTAGTTGATGAAGCGATTTATTATGTTTCTGTTACACAGCATATCGATCTTGCTCATGGAAAATGTTAACGGTGTCCCTGGTATATCATTCATCTTCCGCCGCCCCCATTCATTATTCCCATCCCCCATTAGTAATTCTTGTATCACAGAGGGACATCTCATTAGGAATATTCCAAGGTCAGGGAATGGCATGGCTCTGTGTGGTGCTGCAGGATTTTTAAAAGGCAGTCATTACTCAAAATTGCAAGAAGGAATTAGCATTTAAGTAAGAAAGTATTACAAAGTCTTGAAAATGGATCCTGCTTCCTTAGCTTCAGTGAGAAATCAAATTCTGAGAGACCGAAATTTGTTTTTATTTTCATATCTCTCCACCACACGGGCTCTTCCTTCTTTAATCATCCCGTGCCCTGCTGTGTAGTAGAATGTGTGCGCTTCTCAGTGTGATACTGAGACCCTGTTTGAAAAAGTTATGAACCTTTTCTTATATGCATAAAATTGTAAGAATAATATAGCAAACATCCAGGTAGATCAGTGGAACAGAATAGAGCCCAGAAATGACCCACAAATATACGGAAATTTAATTTTTCAGAATTTTATTTGTGTGTATATGTGTGTGTGTGCGCGCGTGTGTGTGCTCTCATCTTAACTGAGTGATGGGCGTTCTTGCTACTTCGGAGGCTGATGCAAATCCATCACCACTGGGTTCTTAGGACATGATCCCAATAAACTATCCATGTTGATCACAGTCAGGATAGAATGAAGAGAATATCATTAAAATTGAGCAAAATGCTTCACATAGTACAACAGGATATCACACATCCATGGTTGTTTCTCTTCTAAAATATTTTATCCTGGAAAAATATTTGCTCAGTGTGCGATGCTGGTAGAGTCTGTTAATCTTGCTTTGGGTTATCCACTAATTTCTGAAGTTTTCCGTCAAGTACAAGAAGAGGAAGGAGGTGGAGGTAGTCCTGGGAGAAGCCACCTTCCTCCACCTGCCTGCCGTCTCACTGAAGGGAGCCCAGGTGACCTCCAAGAGCAAGTAACAGAAGCATCATGTGAGCCCACACTTCTGCCATCAGCTGAGCCCCAAAGCCCAGAATTTCATGTAGGCCCAGGCTTCTGTCTCATTCTTCTTACAAGGTTGACGTCCTGTTGGTGTTACAAGTCTTCACGCAAGCAGAGGCTCACTCATACCTTTTCACTCTTAACCCGAGAAGACTCTTTTCCTTCTCTCTCTCTCTTTTTAAGTAGGCTTGACACCCAGTATGAAGCCCTGCTCTGCTTGAACTCACGACCCTGAGACCAAGACCTGAGCTGAGATCAAAAGTTGGACACTTAACCGACTGAGCCACTGAGGCGCCGCCCCGCTTTTGTCTCTTAATTTATAGTGGGGGGAACCTGGTCCCTAGTGGCTCTCGATGGCAGGAAATTGTAAGAGCGATGCTGCTGCCCTGGCACATTGGAGATGAGCTCTTCTCCAGACCTGTGGGTCCCTCTGGGAAGAAAGATTTCTGCAAACAAAACCCCTTCCATGGAGCGATGAGTGACTTCTTTCTAGCTGACGCCACCCTTTGTCTCCTCTCCTCGGTCAGTTTATAACCTGCCTTGTCAACGATGCCTCTCTGCCTCCCCCTGCACCCCGGCCTTGTGGAGAGGGCCGGTCGTGGCCCTGCTAACTCCTAAACTGGGGAGGGAGTAGTCCCTGCTGCCAGCAGCCGCTGAGTACAGACCCTACTCTGTGATTTTAATCATTTATTTATTTTTATTTTTTACAAAAGTGCTAGAAATTCTCTGACATTTAATCAGGTTTTTTTCTGGTTTAGTGTTTTTCTTTTCTTAAGAGCCCCTTCTCACCTTCCTCCCACCCCAATTGTTTAAGCTTCAGGCCCCACAAAACCTGGACGTGACCCTGGTTGAGTTATAGAGTGAACCGGGAGTGCCCTTTTCTAAGCAAATTTTGTTTTCTGTAGAGTTCATAATTACCGTAAAAAACAGATTTTATTTTTTAGAGCAACTTTAGGTCCACAGAAAAATGGAATGCAAAGTACAAAGCATTCTTACAAATCCCCAGTTCTCCACACACACAATCTGCCGCCTTATCAACACCCAGCACCAGGAGTAGTGCATTTGTTAGAAGAGGTGAGCCTACGCGGACACATTGTAATCCCCTAAATTCATAGTGTGCATTAGGGTACCCTCCTGGTGTTGGGCACGCTGTGGATTTGGACACATGTATAATGACATGTTTCCACCCGTATAGTGTCATCCAATGTAGTTTCACTGCCCTAAGCAGCCTGTGCTCTCTTCGTCCCTCCCTCCTCCAAACCCCTGGCAAGTACTCATGCTCTCGTCTCCATAGTTTTGCCTTTTCGAGAGGGCTTAGAGGTGGGATCATACAGAACACAGCCCTTTCAGACTGGCTTCTTTCATTTAGTAATACGCATTTAAGGTCCCTCTGTGATAGCCTCCTCCTTGCTCCCTTCTTACCCTCCTTCCTTGCTTCCCTCTTTCCTTCCTTCTTCTCCTCCTTTTCCTTTTCTTTGAAGATCTTATTTTATTATTTTTTTTCTTTGAAGATTTAAAAAGCAATACTGTTCTTAAACCAGTGGAAGCATGAGAGAGAGGACTGGGATGGAGGGAGGTCAGAATTAATACTTGGGTAATTCAGTACAAAACAAAACATATTTATGCTAGGTTGGGCATTGTGCCTCAGTATCTACCCTTCTGCTTTTTCTAGTGGCTACAGTTTAACCTCTGGGTTATTCCTACAGGGACAAGTGGCCTTTGTATCTACATACACTTGGGTGTAAATCTCAGTTATGCCATGTGCTGGCAGGATGACTCATTATATTCATGTATAAAATGAAGATGGTCCTGTGAGATCTAGAAGAGATAATACGTGTAAAGCCCCCAGCACTTAATACAGACTCTATGAACAATGGATTTCTCCCACCTGAGTAATGCATGAATTTTTCTACAGCCCACAGCAGGCATTTTTCCCTCAATTTTGGCCAATTTATAATATCTAGGCAATATTTTCCCTTTTTTTTTAACTTTTTGAGCCCCTTAACCCATTTTTTCCACCCCACCTCTAGCCACTGGCCGTCACAAGTCTATTCTCTGTATCCAGGAGCCCAAGAACTTGTTTTGTTGTTGTTCTTTCTGTTTTTAAAGATTGTACACATGAGAGAGATAATATAGGATTTGTCTTTCTCTATCTGACTTATTTCACTCAGTGTAATGCCCTCAAGGTCCATCCATGTTGTTGTAAATGGGAATCTTTCATACTTCTTTTATGGCTAATAGTCCAACGCATGCGTGTCTGTGCGCGTGTGTGTGCATGTGTGTATCTCTTATCCTTTCATCCACTGATGGGCATTTAGGTTGTTTCCATGTCTTGGTTATTATAAATTATGTTGAAATGAACATGGGGGCGCATGTGGTGGGTTTTTTTTTTGGTTTTTTTTTTTTTTTTGAGTTAGGGTTTTCATTTTCTTCAGGTAAATACCCAGAAGCAGAATTACGGGATTATCTGGTAATTCTATTTTTAATTTTTTTGAAACTTCTATACCGTTCTCCACAGTTTACACTCTTACCAACAGTGCACAGGGATTCCCTTTTCTCCACATCCTCACCAAGATTTGGTATTTCTTGTCTTTTTGATTCTAGCCATTCTGACAGGTGTGAGGTCCCATGTCACCGTGGTTTTGACTGCATTTCCCTGATGATGAGTGATGTTGATCATCTTGTCATGTGCCTGTTGGCCATTTGTGTGTCTTCTTTGGAGAAACTTGTATTCAGATCTTCTGCCCATTTTTTAATTGGATTGTTGTGGAGCTTTTTCTGCTGTTGAGTTGTGTGCATTCCTTGTATATTTTGGATATTGACTCCTTATTGGATGGATGGATCATTTGCAGATGTCTTCCCCCAAATCAGTAGGTTGCTTTTTTTTTTTAATCTTGTTGATGGTTTCCTTTGTTGTACAGAAGCTTCTTCTTCTTCTCTCTCTCAATCTCTCTCTCTCGGTACAGTCTGCTTTTTTATTTTTGGTTCTGTTGCTTTTACTTTTGATGTCAGATTGAAAAAAAAAAATCATCTGCAAGACCTGTGTCAGGAAGCTTATGTAAGTTATCTTCCAGGGGAATTGTAGTTTCAGGTTTTATATTCATCTTTAGTTTTTGATTTAGTCCTTCAGCCACTAGATGGATTTAAGTATGTTAAGTAAGGGCTCTCGCCCTGCCCCATGCCCCCTAACCCTGCTTTTTAAAAATTATAAATGGTGACCAAATTAAAAAAAGGGCCATTAAGGACTTAGAGTTCTGGAGTTTTTCATAGGAGGAATGTGCGATTTTTGTTTTTGGTATGAGTTAATGATACAAATGACCTTTGAGTTGGAACTATTCCTGGACTAGGTGTAGGAGTGATTCAGTCTATGTCTTTGTAACACAACCGGTGGGCAAAAAAGAACCAAACACCCATAGTTACCTTAGTCTAAATAGAGTCAATTAACGACAAGTCATCTGGTTATTTTAGCACTAGGTAGAAACATAGATTTTAAGTCACTTATGGTGATTCAGAGAAGTTTTTATTTTTAATTGTCTATTTAATCCTTTGGTGAACAAACTTATCTTTACTCTTTTTCCTTATTTTCCCTTAAAAATATATTTCTCTTTTTGGTTTGCATTCAGATGCTGCTTTGGTTTGACAAAAATCAGCAATGAGGACTTTTTTTTTTCTTTACGTTTGGGTTATCAGGTGTGTAGAAAATACAGCAAAGGGCAAAGAACCCAGATTCGGGGTAAAATCCAGGTGGTTTTGATCCCTTGCCCTATCTCTTGCTGGCTCTGGAATCCGGAAAATGACTTAACTCTTCTGAGCTTCAGTTTCCTGACCTATAAAAAGTAAGATAATAATATGTAACTTAAGAGGTTGTTGGCAGGGTCAAGAGAAGTTCCATTTGGCCCTTGGGTTTGAACAGACGGCGCCACCGATGTACCCAGTTGAGAGTCCAGCACCGCGAATGTGTTTTCTCTTATGACCTTCTCAACACCATTTCCTTTCCTGAGCTCACCTTATTGTAAGAATACATAATAAATACAATATTAACATAAGTATGATATTGATACAATCTGTTTTATGTTATTGGTATGGCTTCGGAATAACAGTAGGCTATTGGTAAAGTCAGAAATGATACGTGGATATTCAACCATGTGGGGCTGGCGCCTCTAGCTCCCAGGTTGCTCAAGGGTCAACGGTGATGGACAACTCCAATGCCAGCCAGTCTGTAGAAACCCATATCTTAAGCATGAGTTCCTTTTCTCTTCTGTGTGGGCGGATGGAGATTCAGCTCTGTTTAGCTGCAGTATAAATGGATCATTAAAAGTGAAGCAAATTTACAGCTAGTTCATGTTTGTCACTCACGGATGAAGAAATCGGAGGAGGGAAGTGTCTTACTCAAGAGGATAGATTGTGAGGCAGAAGAGAGATTAGGCCGGGACCCCTTCCTCAAACCCAGACCTTTCCTCTTACAGTGTGGCTTGTCCTGTGATCCAGTAAGACTTACTCTGGGATTCTGTAAAACACGGCAGCCACCTCAGCAACCCCCAGTCTAGTCACCAAAGGGATAGCAGCAAGTATGATCTCTATGTACTTGGATATCATCTTTGTTATACCATAACTGGTTAATTAAGTAAGGTTACACTGTGTGTAATTTGTTTGTCCTGTGGTTATCATAAAACCCTCTTCTGAATATCTCTCCTGGAAGTTAGAAGTACTCACAGTTTGGGTGTCTTTTTGGTGTCATGAGATGGCACCAGTTATAAGGTTTGCGTCCAGGGAATAGCTTGTCTAGAGGGTGTGTGCGTTTGAACTTGGACGGATACTGCCAGAGTCCACCTCCATGGGCACTTGTCTGCACTGTCGCTGACATCTGTGGGAGCGCCAATTGCTCAGGAACACAGTATTTGCTAATCTGGTAGATGAAAAATGTTCATCTTCTTAGGAACCCAGTGACTCATTTTGATTTTCTCCCTTGTTCCTCAGCTTCTCTGTGTTTCTTCCCCATCTCTTTCTGTCCATTGTCTGGTGTTTTGGGTTGAGATTTTAGATTGCTTAAAGTCTTTTATTAGGGAGCATCCCCTGAAAAGGTGATCTAGAAGGACCAAAAGTTGAGACACTGACAGGAAATTCAACTCAAACAGGATGAGAAAAGCAATGAATCACTCCCAAGAATTAGTCAGTAGCAAAACACTGATTCAACACACAGTTGACCTAAAATCGCTAGGTTCTTGGAATGGGACTTTTATGAGGTAAGGCCTTAGGGATATTGATGAATTGATAAGGCCTCTCATAAGGTCAACTCATCCTGTTGTGACCAATGAATATGTCTTTGACCTCAAATGGCCCAAAGTTCCGCTGCGGGCTGTTGAGCAGTACCGAGGCCACTGCGCCGCTGCAGTCCAGGGAAGTTGTAGGCGCAGGCATCAGCCTCCCACTGGGTCCAGAGGGAAGTGCAAGTTACCTTGGCCTCCTGTAAGCTTCCTCAAGACCAATAGCCTGATTATTTACAATCCCTCTTGGTACCACAGAAGGGCAAGCCCACGATAAGCATTTGTTCTTTGTCCATTTAAAACTTGCTGTAAACTAAGTGACTTTGGATTTAGGGCCAAAACCCTGAGTTCTTTTTTGTATCTTTAGGCCACTCTCGTGTTCTGACTGGGCCTGGAAAACCCCTGCCTGGCCTGCAGAGGGAACACTGAGTCGGCCCTCCCCTGCCCTCCACATGCCTGTGTCCTCCCTTTGTGTGCACTTTGCAAGAACTGTCCCTGCTCATTGAAAACAGGAGGGTCAAGGTCATTGACTCTTTTCTGTATTTTTCCAGCAGGAACATTTATTCATTGTTTTAACACTTTCTTCGGCAGCACAGCCTCGTGATTAAGTGCATGGGCTCTGGAACCACACTGCCTGGGTTTAAATCGTGACTCTGCCACTCAGCACGTTGTTCACATACTCCGGGGCTCAGTTTTGTCATCTGTAAATGAGGATAATTAAATATACATACGTTCATATGTACTTATGTGGGAGTGGGTGTGTGTAGCTTAACCAAATGCCTATCTTTTAGGAAGTTGCCTGTATGTCTATTACCGTTAACAACACAATTTTTAAAATTTCAGACACTCTAAGTAGAAAAAATGCTTACTGTGTGCAATTCTTGCAGACATTTCATGCATATTCCCTTCACGCCCTGTAACTCCATAGATTCTATCATCCCCTTTTCATGACTGGGAGCTGAGGCGCAGAGAGGTTAGATACACTGTTCAAGGAACTTAGCTGTGTCAGAAAATGGCCAGGTTGGGATTTGAAGTCAGCCTCGGGAGCCAGCAGTTAGACCCACCGTGCTGTGCGTGAACCTTCTCTGGGCAGAAAGTACAGCTCAACGGCTCTCACTTGCCGCAGGAGTAGCAACGGCGGTCCCCGCCCCGGCAGTTCCGGCCGGAGCCCCAGCTGAGCGCTGTGAGGGCAGGTGTCCTGCCCACCGCTTCCGGTGCCTTACCAGGGAGGTGCTCCCCCGACCCTGCAGAGGAGGAAGCTGAGGGACAGACGCCTTATTAAATCACTTAGGACACACTTAGGATGGACAAAGTAAGGGAGAATTGTACTTTTCGTCTATTGACTCACTTATTTCTCATTTCAGTGAGCACTAATTGAGAACATTTCTTTTTCTTACCTCTCTCTCCCCTCTAGTTAACTAATTGAATCACCAACTATTTATTAATCTTATGTTTTGTGTGAATAATTGGGCTAAGCAATGGGACTACAGAAGAAAATAAAACCTAATGCTTGTTTCCAAAAGGAGGCAAGTCAGTTAATTATTGCAAGTGGCCTGAGAGGAAGGATTTATCTATATGCCTCTAACTTCGCTTTTATTATTTTCTCTGTCCCATATTCGTTCCTCTTACTCCCTTCAAGAAACAGAATTCTCATGGGGCTTGTGGGGAGAGAGGACAAATCTAGATCTGCCAGGCTGTGATCAGACATTGTCTTGCCAGTAAGCTGCATTCCATGGGTCATGAACTAGTAGAGTTTACTGGTGAGTGAATGAGCTGTGGAGTCTCTGTGCAAGTGATCTAAAGTTCGCCGGGCTGACTACACGCCCACTAACCATGATGCAAAGTGGACGGTGGTGACATGGGACAAGCAGGACTGGATACTCTAGAGTGTTCAGAAGCCAGAGAGAGAGAGAGAGAGAGAGAGAGAGAGAGTGTGTGTGTGTGTGTGTGTTGTCAGAGAGGGAGGAGGAGAGAGGAGGACTTCCTAGAGGAAATGGTGAGACTTGGACTGTGTGACAAGATTGGGGGCCCTCAGGACACGTATCTGTCGTGTCATGTAGATATGTGGATACTGTGTATTTCTGTATTTGGTGCTCAGTGAATATTCATCTCATATGCACGAGTCCTGTGCAGTTGTAGGTTTTTTTTTTAATTTCCTATTGTTTTCTAACTTTTATGTGTCATCCTTGCATGAGGGCCATGCTAATCTTCTCTGTACTGTCCCAGTTTTCGTGTGTGTGTGTTGCCGGAGCGAGCACTGTTTTCTAACTGTGAATGTGATTGTCAGGAGAGCTGCCTGCTCAGGGTTGTGAGGACAGAGTCCACATCCTGCTCTCAGCTCTCCTTCACGGCAGGGGGCTCGCAAACTGCTTCCCAGCACCAAAGGATTTGGCTGGAGTGTTTCCACCAGGGGAGTGAGTTATTAGATCTACCTGGAAATTGCTGATGGTTGTCCTATTTTGTCTATAAGGATATCATCTCAGAATTCATTTTTCCTTTTCCTCCTTTGATCTCAGAACTTTTTCTCATCTTCTGCCGACAGTGGTTCCGTAGAGCGGGGGCTCTGCGTATATATTCAGGGCTCTCACGTGAAAGGACAGTGCGCATTTTGCCAAGATAAGTACAGAAGGAATAATATATGTGAATCTACCACCTAAATTAGGAATGGCAAGATATCAAAGTACGTTATGTTTTTATGGCTATTCTAGCTCTATACTCAGTCTGACTGTAATAAACCTCATATTTTCACTGTTATCTCTTAGCAATATTTTAGGTTTCCTCTTCCTTACCTCCACTTAACATGGATTATTAGCAGCAAACTAGTATAATTATTACTTTTTTTTAAAATTTGAAACTTTGCCATACTTTCATGGTCAGTCCAATTCCATTAAACAGTTACAAGTGACGGCCAAGGGTGTGCAGAGCACTACACTAGAAGCTTGTAGAGGCCGTGAAGGTGAGGATTGGAGAGTCACTGCCTTCTCGGGGCTCACGACCCAGCAGGGAGGACATGTCCATAAATCATTCTGCTCGCAGGCTGTACAGCATGTAACAATGGAAGAACAGCATGGCTCTGTGGGAGCTGAGGGGAAAATAGGATAATCTACACAAAAGTTATCCCAGATTCATGGATTTCTTTGGTTAGTAAAGTTGTTTCCACGATGTCTAAAATCCCCACTGTGCACATGCCAGGCACCTCCTCGGACTGTGTTAAAAAATAGTGCACGTAGGTGGTAAAACACCTCAAGCTCATTAAAAGGATATGCGGTGGAAAGTAGGTCTGTCTCTTGACAAATTCCATCACTTTTACTCTCCAGAGACACCCACTTTTCACAATTTCCCTTGTGTGATTAATTGTGAAAGATTTGTTGCTAATCGGTTCTTTTGAAATTTCATTGTCTTCAACCCAGTGCAGTGAACATTCCACGAACATGCCGGGTGCTGTGTTAAGTCCTGGGAATACCAAGAACCAGGACTCTGGTCTCTGAGCGTTCACAGTGTGGGACGCCTACAGGTAGGACTTGGGCTGTAACATGTTCAGTGATAGGATGGGGACATGGGTGAAGTGTTCTGATAACTTGGGGAGGGAGTCATGACTCATGCCCTAGAGAGGTGCTGGGACTGCTTCACGGAGACGCTGATCTTCCAGCTGGCACTTGGGGGTGCAGGTTTCACTGGGCTGAAGGAGAGGCAAGTGAATCCTTGGCCAGCAGAACCACATACTCAGAGAAAGAGAAGCTTGAAAATATATGTTGGTCAGCAGGGCTAGGGCGTAAGATATGCACAGTGGTAAATACGTCTGGTGGTTGAGGCCAAATGATCAGGGGCACCGAATTTCTCATCCTGCACAATTTGGACACCATCCCACTAAGGGCGAAGGGAAGCAGTTAAAAGAGTATGGTCATAGTAGGGAGATGAGGCGTAACTATCTTCCAAAAGGATGATTTTGGCGGTCCTCTGAGGGGTGGAACGGACGGGGAGGAGGTAGAAGTGTGGGGTTGGTTAGGTTATAACTCGGGCTATAACCTGGGCCAGGATGAAATGAGAAGGCAGCAGTGGGAATGACGAGAAAACAGATCTGAGAGATCTCACAGAACAAGCGACAGGCTCTGAAGATAACAGGAACGGATCAGGCACATTCCCAGCTCGGGATCTGGGCTACCGCTAAGGGGCACGCGAAGATGAGTTAGACGTAGTCTTTGCCCGCAGTGTAGTGAGAAACCGAGCGTTCTCAGGATGCAGAGTAAGAAACAAGGAGAAAAAGCAACCCTGGGACAACATCAGCTCTTCAACAGTGGGCCTTTAAAAAGCCCTCAGTGATAGAGGAAAAGTGATTGATTATGTGGTCTAGAGCCGCACAGCAGGGGGAGTCTGAGTAAGGAGGAAGTGCCCCTTGGTGTCTGACCACCGTGACTGAGAAGTCAAGGGGAGTGGAGGCTGCGAGAGAGAGCCCGGCCAGTGAGAGTGTGTTGGCTCCAGTGGGCAGAGATGAATGACGTGGTAAGGAGGAAAGTTCAGAGGGGAAGGCCTTGGAGGGAGCAGAGGTGACCTGATGGGCTCCATTGGCTGTCACGTGGCGTCATGGGAAGAAGTAGGGCTGGGTGTACTGTCTCTCCTCCCACCAGAATGTTCCTCAGTGCACCCTGCCCCCCGCGGTTGGTAGATGAGAGGCCATATGAGGGAGGGAAGGGTGGCAGTCAGGAGAGATGGTGATCAGAGCAGAGGGAGGGAGAAGGTTCCCAGAGCCACCATGGGGCATCCGTTCCTAGCACCGAAGCCTGGGCTATGTCCGTCCACTGTCTTCCCAGGCAAGGTGTTTTCTTGTTGCTGTTGAGTGTCTAATTTTATGTATAGACCCAAATGAGATCATTTTCTCTGGGCTTTTTTAATTCCCTCAGAAAAGTTTTGCATCCCTTTGCTTGTAGACCTCGACAGTCCCTTTTCCTCACAGATGGGACCAGCCCTGTCTGCACCTTTCTGACCCGCATCCGTGTGAATGCAAAAGGCGTCTCTGCAACGAGCACGATGCCACGTAGTAGAGAAGATTCCCGTGTGTTGGTGGAGATGCCGAGATTAATGATCACAGTCCCGACCTGGGGTCCTGGGAACAGCATCTGTCTAACCAAGGGGAAGCCAGGGAGTTTGTGAGGTCACCGGAGCCCGGAGCCTGAAAAGCAGCTTTAGTGTACGGCATGCTTCTGTTGTTTATAACTTTCTGTAATGTGTGGTAACAAAGAGCAGTGTGTGGTAACAAAGAACACTCTGTTACCACGAGTTATTTTAACCACCAGCTTTCGGCTGCTCAGCCTTTTTCCCCCCTTCTTCCTCACAGCTCCGTTTCTGGCTTCGTGTCTTCGTCACCCACTTCCACCTCCTCCCCAGCTGCTCCTTCTCGTCTCCTTGTGTGACGTCCTTCCCCGTGGCTGCTTCTCCCCCACCACGAAGAACCTGCTGGAGGCTTTGGCTTCACAGCGCAAGCAGTTCGCCACTCTTTTCCCTCTTCTTGCACATACGTTGCTCCCAAGAGTTCTTCATGCTTAGGGAACCCCAAGATGGAGGGTGTTCCAGGGGCTCCTCTCAGTGTGAAGATGGAGGGGCTCCTTTTGGAATGGGGGGGAGTGTGTGTGCACATGTGTGTGTCAGAGAGAGAGAGAGGGAGAAGGAAGATGATAGATCAGAGGTTGGAAGCGCTTCATAGTCATTTTCTCCCCCCTGCCCAGAGGACTCCTTCCTGGGTGTTTAATGCTACTAAGCCAAAAACACGGAATAATCATTATTAAACTGGGACTGGAAAAGTTTTGTTTTGTTCTGAAAAACCTGACCTCAGACTTTGAATAGCTTCTGAACCCTGAGTGTCTCCATCTCGACCCCCTGAAGAAGAGTGGGCCATCAGATGGGACTGGGGTGTAAGTGGTGTGAGCCCAGAACAGCCCAGCAGAGACAGTTTCTTTCTCTAAAGGTAATTTCTATATGGATCATTCCTTATTTCTGGCCTGAAGTAGCAAGTGATACCAGAGAGTGTTGATGTAGGCAAATGATTCAGGAGACAGGGTCTATAGGAAGCTTGGCCTATTGCCTTGCACGCATTTCAAGGTTGAGAATGCTTTTCCAGCTCTCCTTACACTTCCTGCAGTGGATTTTTGTTTGTTTGTCTTGGTTTGTAGAACAGACCTGAGAGTCTGCTGAAATCCCTTTATTCTTGAACCTTGTTGTATATGCCTTCAATGACATAAATCATACCAAGAAAGAATATTTTAAAAATCTGAAGACTTCAATTAAAAAATCCCTGTGGATTGCCTGTTTTGTTTTTGAAAAGTCAATTAACATCTCCTTTGCTCATTTTCTTTACCTGTAAACAGGGGAGTTGAGCAACTCTGATGTCTTTTCCGTTGCAAACATTCATTAGTAATCGGACAGATCAGAGCTGGAAACTGGATTTCACTTTAGCATCTCAATTCCATGTGCCAGGTAGCTGGTGCAGAGAGGGCTGTGGTAAGGATCACAGACTGCGGGGCTCAGTGGGAGAGAGTGGGGTATTGATTAGTGATGTCTGCCTTGCATGCAGGCATTTGGGGTGGTGGCAAGTAGTATCTGGTTTGTTTCATTTTGTTTTTGCCCTTCCTACTAAGAGGGACCTACTAAGAGGGACCAGAGGGCACTTGTGTTTTCATTTTGCACACATGCGTACATGCATGCACACATGTACACACACACACACACACACACACACACACACACCTCATTTGAACCAAACTGATGAAACCATCAGCATGGGTTCCATTCCTTCTCCAGATGATTTAGCTTCAGTTAAATCACATTTCTCTTCCCTGCTTCATGTGTCTTAAAACCAAAGGGAAGGGAAAAAAGGGTGTGAGGATGGCCGTTTTATTTTTTTTATCTTATTTTATTTTTTTTTTTAAGATTTTGTTTATTTATTTGACAGAGATCACAAGTAGGCAGAGAGACAGGCAGAGAGAGGGGGAAGCAGACTCTCTGCTGAGCAGAGAGCCTGATGTGGGGCTCTATCCCAAGAATCTGAGATCATGACCCAAGCCAAAGGCAGAGGCTTTAACCCACTGAGCCACCCAGGCACCCCAGGATGGCCGATTTAAACATGTCACCACTTCATGGGCATCTGAGTGGCTCAGTCGGTTTGGGGGTCGGACTCTTGAGCTTAGCTCAGGTCTTGATCTTGGGGTCGTGGGTTCGGGCTCTGCATACTCCACACTCACTGTGGATTCTGCTTAAAAAAATAAATAAATAAAAATAAACACATCGCCACTTCAAGCCCAGATCTTCTAAAATCTTGCTCACTTGCAGAAGACAAGATAAAAAATGATAACCAGTTTCCATCTAATATAGTATAGCATTGGGCCCTACAGTGTAACTTTTTCATGATCATGGCCTTAGGATCAAAAGGGTATGGAGAATTATATATATATATATATAATATGTATATTATATATATATTATATATATAATGGGAAATTATATAAACTTTATCTTAAGTCTGTTCCAAAAGTGACTTTTTATAATTTTTTTTTATAATTGCTCTAGGATGTTTGACAAAATTATGTTTTCAAAATATCCAGGTGAAGAATGGAGAGCTTGAAAACTGTTTTTAGAATGCTAGATGGGAATGGGTGATGTTAATCAGATTTCAAGGCTTATCTTGACCCGCTGTCTCTCGGGACACTGATCAAAGTTTTGTGAATCCTTCTGGTGCAGAGCTACTCATTAGAGTTCTCAGCACATAATTATGGACTGTCAGAAGATTTCGGTTTTGTGTAATAAATGAGTAGCATGCCTGCAGCTTGCTGAGGTGTTAGCTTAATAACCTCATAAGATAGGTTGTTTTTCTTCTCCCTCAAGACCTAAGCAGTCTGGCTTATGCCTCGTCCACCCATCTCAAATGGAGGTAAGCAGACTAGGACTCAGATTTCTTCAAAAGTTTATTTCTAAGAGGAAGAAACCCCAATTCTCATGTTATTCTCTTTTCCTTTGTTCTTTCTTCTTTTGAATTGGGAGCATAAGATTTTGTTTTTATGCCTAACCCTTGGTGAGGATGTCTACGTTTTCCTCCCGCCACGCACGGCTGTATACAGTAAGATGTTAGTAAATCGGTGCTGATGAGCGGTGCCACATTGAAATTGCTGCTTGCATGATCCTCTTACTCGGGGATGCAATTATTTCCCCTGGTTTTGACAAGATGTCAACTGTGATATGCACAGAGCAGAAACATATCCTAAGACGCTATAGCGCGTTAGAAATCTTTCCAGGGGAAAACTCAAGGATGTGTCTGGGGCTCCCATTCTGACTCCACCCTTTGCCTTTGTGTGTTTGTTTATATTTAGATTATTAGCTGATTATAAAGTGGCACTTAAGAAGCAGAAATCACTCTATTTTGTGATCACAATTAACAGGGGTTTCTAGGAATATTTTGCCTTCATTTTCAGTATAAAAAGATGGAGAGCAATTCATGATAAGTCACTCTACTGGTAATGGTGGTGGACATACTTTTTTATGATAGCTTCAAGAGAGAAATGGAGGTGCCTAATTACCACAGGATTATATTGCATGCCTACTATGTGCTCTCCCTCTGTTGAGAATATGGGGACGCATCAGCTATAGAGCCATCCAGTGAGGAGTTTGTAGTCTAGTTGGGGAAGATATTAGTCAGGATAGGCTAGTTGCTGTAATAGACCCCCAGATGTCAGTGAGCTTATTTTTAAGTTTCTAGTCAAAGTTTATTTCCATCTAGCTGGGGCTCTCCTTGCGTTCATCCAGGGGCCCATGCTCTGTCCACCTTGGCTCCATTATTCTGGAAGTCTACGGTGTTCTCTCTCCATTTAGCCAGATGGGGAGCAAAGGAAAAGAGGATCACACATGGAAGTCTGAAAATGGGCAAGTCCCTACTGTTCACCCCTCGTTGGGTACAAAGGAGGCACATGGCCCAATGTAGGTGCAAGGGGAGCTGGGAAACGTAGTCTGATTAATTAACAGCTGATGGCCTCTGCCATCAAGGACTCACTTACTTGCTTACAGCAGTAACATGCAGCAGAGTAGAAAGGGTCCACGGGGCAGAGCCCTGCCTGGGTAAGCCTGGGAGAGAGGAACTGGATGCTTTAGAGTATTTTGAGAAGAAATCAAGTGGGTCATGTTTATTCCAGTTGAGTCTGGCACTCATGTCCCCACACAGCATGGTAGTCCTCAGTGATATGTTGGGATTCGAGTGTCTGGACCGCAATAAGTATGAAGCCCATCGTGTAACCCAGGCACAGCTCAGGGAACCGCTGTGGTCACACGGTCTTGGAGCAGACTCGACCATCACGACCAAGAGTCAGCCGGGGCAAGACTGGGACAACATGCCGCAGAGTGGAAAGACTGCCTGCGGAAACCTGGTTGGTTCGTGGGACTGTGTGTGGCCAAGGGCTGTGAATGATAAACAGAACCACCTCCCACTGTCAAGGGGTAAAATAGGCGTGAAGGTTGCATGGGTGAGGCGTGAAGAAGAGCCCGCAGCAGGCCCGGTTTGGGGCATCACTCCTGACCAGCCTTGTGTTGCCTGCTCCTCCCTTGATCTTTCTCAGCCATAATAGATTTTTCATGCCTTAGATTGCTTCCCATGGTGACTCTGGGGGATTTCAGGTTTCAGCTGACTATTAGACCTGTCCCATTTAGGGCCAAGATTAGAGCCAGCAATCTGAGGGGCTGCCAAAGCTTCTTCGGGGCAGCTGGGTGGCTCAGTTAGTTAAGCCTCTGCCTTCAGCTCAGGTCATGATCCTGGGGTCCTGGGATTGAGTCCCACATTGGGCTCCCTGCTCTGTGGGGAACCTGCTTCTCCCTCTGCCAGCCACTCCCCCTGCTTGTGCTCACTCTGTCAAACAAATAAAATCTTAAAAAAACAAACAAAAAAAAAAAAACAAAAAAAGCTCATTAATCCAGATAAATAGTATTTTAGTGTAATATTTGAAGTGATCAATCTTAATACCCCCCCAAAAAACACCCCATGATGGATAACATATAAAAATTTAAAATGGGACCGGGTCAGTATTACTGGTTTTCCCTTTTGCTTCAGCTCTAGTATGGCTCAGCACAGCCCTGTTCATGATCTTGTCTTTATTTAAAGTTTTGATTTTTTTTATATCGATGTTGATTAATGAAAGGACTGCATCAAAATGTTATTTATTCTGATTACTGAGTTGGAGGCCCCTTGGACTGTGTATTTGAGGTGAATCCCCACAGCTTACCCTGGACCAAGCCCTAGTTTACTTTCTTCTGTACCCCCAGTGCCTAGCTCGACGCTGAGACGCAGAAGGTGCTCAGGAGGTGCTCAAGAACGCAAGGTTGTTGGAAATATAAATGGGTAAACTGACGGGTGGCACATCTTGGAATCGGAAGAAAGGACAGGGTGGTCCGGCAATCACAGCCCACGGTCACTGGCTGAACCGTAAAGCCGGCTTGCTCGGTGGCCGGCCTACCCAGAGTCGTTGGGTCTTGTAAGCCAGCAGATTTCTGAACACTTTTCCAATGGTATTTCCCACACGGTCCTTGTTTGTAGTTGTAAGTGACCCTGCATATCTCTCATCTTTTAGGGAGGAGCGTCTTCATATCTGTTGAATACCTACCTTTTTATTTTTTCTTCTCTTTCCTTTTTATTTTTTTGTTTTGTTTTGTTTTTGGGTGGCAGTGTTTATGTTTGCTTATCACAGCTATAGTTTATTGAATTTCTCTTGTGTGTTGGGTGTTTTTATTTAATTAATTAATTGATTAATTTAGAGAGAGCAAGCAAATGAGTGGAGGGAGGGGGATAAAAGGAGCAGAAGAGAGAGCGTCTCAAGTAGGCTCCACACTCAGCACAGAGCCCGACGTGAGGCTCGATCTCATGACTCTGGTATGATGACCTGAGCCAAAATCAAGGATTAGGCACCTAACTGACTGAGCTGTCCAAGCACCCCAGTGTGCTGGGTGTTTTTACTGATCACAGACACCTTTTGAGGTACTGGGTTGGTTTTTTGCTTGTTTGTTTTTTGCTTTTTGTTTTTGTTTTGTTTCTTGTTTTTGTTTTATCTATCAGAGGTGGAACTGGTGGCTGCCCCTGGCTGTAGGTGGTGAAGCTAGGATTTCAGTCCACATTTCTCTGGATTTCTTCAGAGCACAGGCCCTTCCTAGCACTGAGGACAAGCATGGGGATAGAGGTGTTTTCCTGGTCATGACCTGAACTGTGTCTGCAAAGTAGGGGAGCAGAAGGAAGACTCTGGAACTGCCTGAGCCTCTCCTGTTAGAGGAACTTCCTCGGAGAGGGAAACCCCATCAGGACAAGTTGTTCCAGTTTGCAGATGTTCCTGGACTGGTGGCCTCCCCTTTTCTCTGTCTTCGCTGTGGTTTGCTTGTGCAGCAGGCGTTTAGGAAGGCAGCGTCCCTTTCTGAGCAAGCACAGGGCAGGCATCGAGGCGATCTGCTTCCTAGTCTGGCTTTGACCAGGATTTTAAGCAAGTCAAGTTCTCTAGCTTCAATCTTTTCTTCTGCGAAGAGGGAATAATTCTGATACTTACCACTTACCACCTCTTTTAAGAGTAGTAGAGAAGATATAAAGAAAAAGTATCTGCAGGTTATAAATATCACCTACGCAAAATGTACAGTTTGGGATGTGTTTCAAAAGCCATGTGATCCTCTTTTAGGGGGGAATCAAAGAAGGTAAAGACGTAAGCTAAAGCCAAACTATAGTGGAAGATGGATGTGGGAAGACTACTTTTAATATGAAATATCTTGTTTGCATCAAACTCTTATGTTTAAGTAGTTGGAGTATCACAAAGACCTGGTTCAATTTAATAATGGAAAATGAAAGCCTACATTTTGAGCAAATCACCTGGATTTTTTTCTTTTTAAGGAAATGGAAGCATAATAGATTTTGAGGGGGAAAGGGGACATTTCAAACTTCAGATTTCTCTTATTCAGGACTTTCAGTGCTCTCTCTGAGCTCTAAAGTAGCTAAACACACTTTTAGTAGCTTCACTGAAAGAAAGTACACCCTGGAGCCAAGAACTTTCATGCCAAACTTTAAGCTAGAGCAGATTTTTAAAATCATGTTAGAAACCTCTGAAAGAAGGAGGCTCATAATGAAAAACGCTGACCTATTGTTAACAGCGGCATGGCAGTGACTCAGTAATAATGGTTCCTGCACCGTGTTACCCAAGCCTAGCTGGAAGGGATCTCTTGGTTTTGTGGTTGAAAGAGGGGGCTGTAGACGGGGCAGCCAGGTGCTTACTAGGCACCCCGTGGCCCAGATCTTCTGTTTTGCTTGAACAGTTATTGGGGCCATGTAGATGACCAGAGAGCCCTGGGCCATGCAAGAAGAATTGCATAGTTCCAGAATCATGAGATTTGGAAAGGGGCTCAAGTTGTGTGGATTAGTGGTTGCCAGACTGGGCTCTACCAAACCCGAGTTCCACGGAATGATGGGGCCAGGCAAGTAAGGGGCAGGATCCTCCATGCTCCCATTTCAGCCGAAGCACCTCTGCTGTTACGTATTACACATTGATTGGGCATGCGATTATATTTGTGAAAAGGATTGCACTGACAAAAGTGCTTTTAAGACTACTGATCTGGCTTAGCTTTCTCTCAGTTCAGGAATTGCTTTTATAATACCCTGGACATGAGGTTATTCCTTCTCAATTTATCAGCTCCAGTGATAGGGAACCGTATCAGTCAGGGTCCACTAAAGACACTAGAATCCTATCAGTCATTTTAATAGAAAGAATCCAGTAAAAAGAATTGTTAACTAGATATTTAAAAAAATGGAAAGGTAAAGAAGGGGAGGGGGCAACTGTCAGCCCTTGAGATGGGAACAAGGGGAAGAGGTCAGAATTATGAAAACTTAGGAGCTCAGAAAAGGATTGCAGGAGCTAGGAACCAGATCTCTGAGGAGGGAGCTGTGCAGACGAGGCTGGGTCTGAGAGTGATGGAAAAACAATGAAGTGAGATCACTTGCTGCTGCCAAGATGGAGAACCGTCCCTGGGGTGATGCTGAAAGGAACAGAAGATCGTGGAAGGAGCCAGCCTTGCCCCTCCTGTGGCTTTCCTCTCGTGCTCCCTGCAGGTGGAAGCTGACAGGGAGCCCCGTGGCACTGTGTGGCAAGGAAGAGTGTGACGGCACAGCCCAGCACCAGCATCATGAAGCATAGCACAGAAGCGGGGATGCAGCCATCTATACACAACACAGGGACTCTCATTGCCCCATGGTGTCCCCTGACATTGTTAAATCAGCTTTAAACGAGAAACAAGGAACAGACATGAAAACAGAAGTCCTTTCCCTTTGGAGGGAATTTATCTTCCTGCCTGAGTTTTCCAGGCACACCCAGACCCTTCAGCCTGCCTCAAGGACATGTTGAATAGACATTTGGGTTGTCATCCTCTGGACACCTTCCAGTTTGTCAGTGTCTCCTTTAAATATAGTTCTCAATTGGTCGGCACCTACCGAAAGCTTCACTACTGTGCACACTTTAGTCTCAGCAGTTCCAACTTTAGGAATTCATCCTTATGAGTTTGCATGGTCTGCATAGAAATTTAGCTAGACAGGTATTAATTTCAAAGTTGCTGATAATTTTTAAAAATTTGGGAGAAACCAGGAATGTTCAAGAAAAGGAGATTGTACTGTGGAGGACTTGGCAGTTGGTACAGATGACGATGAAGAAGGAAGTTTGACAGTATGATAAAAAAGGCACGTTATATTTTTAGGCAAAAGAGGCAGGTCATAAAATGGCACTCATGGCATCATTTCATTGTTGTACACACGTCCACGTTAGAAAGACAACATTGGGACAGTATATATTAAATGTCCAGGGTATGATTGGCTATTTTTCGGTGGAGATACAGCGGACTGTTTCCATTTTTTTTTCTTTCTGTTTATTTGTATCTTAAACATATTTTACAATTAAAGTATATTTCCTTTTGTACTAAGGCAAAAATTAATGTAGTGCTGAGAATGGACCCTCCTGAGAATGGTTCTCATGTATCATCTGTCATCCTCCTGGCATGTCAACTATATTTTTTCATAAGTATGTCTTCTTTATCTTCACTGGGAAATCAGCGTTGGTGGAAAGATTGCTGGAGCAACCAGAAAACTGGAAACTGTCCCCCAGCTGTGTGACTTTGAGCAAGTCTCTTAAACAAGAACCTATGTTTCTCTCTGCGGAAAATCCAGAAGGTTGTAGTAGATGATCCTCTTAGGCTGGCTTTAGCTGTAGATTCTGTGGTTTGCTGAAAATCCCATGGCCAGATGGAGGCAAAATCCCATTTACTGAGGTCATGGTTGCTTTGTAGGTGACACAGGGGGCTGAGACCAGGTGCCTGAAACACAACACTGAGTCCTATGTTGATGATTTAAAGAAATGCCGTCTAGGAAGAGGTCTTGGTACAGGGGTAGAGCCCCAAACATGGCTCTTCATGGTGATGGCATTTCCGAGAAATTAATGGAATAGGGAAAACAACCAATCTATGCTGTGTTCAGGGATCACTTTCTAAAATACAGAGCCACGAGAGAATATAGTCCAGTTGGGTAGAACCTTCAAATCTGACCAAGGAGGGAAAGAGTTCAGGGAGTGACAACTGAAGAAGGATGGAGAGCAGGGATGTGACTGAGTCTCTCAAGTTTTCACGGTTTGGCAACATCAGCCTTCTGGAAAGCCCTATCCGGAGGAGTACATGAGTGTGTTCAGATGTATATGAGCCGCAAAGGGCTAAGAAAATAAGTGTTCAGAAAAGATAATCACAGACATGTACCCCTGGGGATAAAAATTTGCTTATAAAAAATAAAAATTAAAAAAAAAAAAAAAGAAAAGATAATCAAATTCCTAGAATTTCTGAGACAAAGCCCCAGTAATGCGGATACCAAGTCATGGCTTCTGAAAGCTAAACAGGGTTTGGGGACCCACTTTGAAATGACCCTGCTCCTCTGGAGACTTCCTGGCTCACACCATTGACCATCACCTGCCTGGGTGTAGCCTGACAGGTAAACTAGCAAGAGAATATAACCCCTGGGGTTGAGGAGGGAGGAGGAACCAGCTGGCTAGAGGGGAGGTGGAAACAGAAATGCCAGAGAGCAGGGGGAAGTAACTGCAGCGCACTCCATGTGCAGATTTAAGTAAATAAAACTGGAAACCTGTACCTTGGCTCTCGATTTGTATCATGGGATTCTACGCATTATTTTTTCAGTGACTGTTTTGAGCAAGGGTTTCTGTCCCTAACCACATCAGACACACATACCTCAACCACTAAGCACCCCTGTATGTCAGGTGCTGCTCTCTGTCTTCTGCTTGTTTTCATTTCTTGACACTCCCCATTAATTCTGTAAGGCCAATGCTTGACATTTTTCCCATATCAGAGAATAGGAAACTGAAGCAGACAGAAGTTAAGTCCTTGGTGAAGCAAAGACTTGAACCCAGGCAGTCTGGCTCCATGATTTGCACTCTCAGCCAGCCACCATGTTACGTTACCCCGTAGCTGGTCTGCCTTGGTCATGGTTGGGGAAGAGTGCTGTGTTACGACCATCCCGAGTTTCCCCTTAGTGGCTGTGTATTGTATTTGCCAGCAAGTTTGCCCTTGTGGTCATACCGTCTGAGAGTCTATCAGCTCTTTAAGCTGGCCAGTGGACATGCAGACTCCTTTTCCCAGTGAGGCCTGAAGTATGGCCGCCCATGAATGTTTTAGAATGACCAGTCGGGGTGCTTACCCCAAAATTCTGGGTCCCCTCCAAGATCTTCTGACTCTGAAACTCGTGAGCTAAGACCTGGCAGTCAGAAGGTGTAACAAACGCCCCAGGTCATCTGAAAGTGTGCTGAAGCTTGAGAACCACCGATTTAAGCATCCGGTATTGACATGAATGTTCTCCATCACTGCTCTCATGCAAGGCCAACTCTAGTGATCCTTCTTGTAAATCTTTGCAGACAGATGTATCTCTGTCTCTGCTGTTCTATAGACGTCAGGTGGTGGGTATTAGAGGAACAGGTGTGCAACACAAACGTAGGGGTTGCAAGCTTATAAAGCTGGTGACTGGCAGATTGGAGATTGGCAGCCATTTAAAAGAGAGAGAGGGGTACTTCCTTAAGGGGCCGATATTTGAAAAAACAAAGCAATAAACCCAAGCGAAAAAGGATCGTAACCACACACATCATGCTCTATGGCTAAAGCATCCGCTTTTATTTATTTTACTCCTAATTTGGGCTCTCAGTTCTATTCGGGGCTCTGCGTGAACTGTGAGACGACGAGTGTGGCTTCATTAGGCTGCTAGCGTACATCACAAGGTCCTCTCTTTGAATTCACTTTTCTAGAAGAAAGAAACTAAACACTCACAACAACGTCACCATGATGTGACAACAAGAGGGCACCATCCTGTCTAGAAAGCCAGTTCTCTGTAATGTGTAGAAATCTCTGTAATAAGCAGGATGTCATTAAAAAAAAAAAAAAAAGTTCATGCTTGGCTAGACTTCTCAGCAAATTGTAAAGAGAAAAAAATGTCATGTATTATTTACAGTGAATGTATTTCATACATAGGAACTAAATCTTGATAGCTCAGTAATGGCTATTTAAAATATCCCTCTAAGTTTTATAGAAAACTCTTTCTGCTGCCTGAAAGTTAACCCATTATTGCCCAAACTTTACTGGTGGATTGAAGACACTGACTGCACTGTCGTGGAAGAACGGACCTGCCATGGAACCGTACCCGCTCTCCACATGGGAGCCTTGTATGTTGGTCCTTGTGCGATTACCAACTAAAGGCTTCATAGCCTGGCTCTTTTCATAACCGCCCAAACCTTGCAGTGGTCGTGAATAGAAGAGGGTCCGTCTTTGAGGGCTCTGAGTTGTGTGTGAGCCCATGGTCAGAAAATAGTCAAGCTTGGATATTATGATCAAGGTGAACTCTAATCGAGAAGATGAGTAGCTTGACAGCAGTCCATGGAGTAAAGAAGCACTGGGAGAGGCTCAGAACAGGAAGTTAAGGATGAGGGGACTATTTCCACGATCAGGGAAGACAGCCCAGCCCAGCCCTGCCTGGCCTTCTCTAGCATCTGGGACGATAGGTTGACCTAGCAGGTGGGTATGTACTAAGCTCCATCCTTTATGTTGCAAGAGCTCTTGGCTTCATTCCCTGGCTACAGGGATGTTACCAAGGCAGGTGAATGCTGTCTGTTGCTTTTCCTGTTCAGGTGTGTTTCTTGATCTTGTATTATCTCTTTGTCTGTGATGGATGAGTTCACGTGGCTTTTATGAAACTCTCAGGATGACTTTTAAAAAGATATGTTTAAGAGAGAACTTTAGGAATTATAAAGCCACCTTAGTCATTTTGCCAAGGAGTAAAAAAAAAAAAAAAAAAAAAAAAAAGCCAGGTTAGAAATTCTGGGTTCCAAGGAGTATGACAAAGGTGAATTTTATTGGCTCCAGCTGTCCCAGGAGCAGACATGTAGTAAGAACTTCTAAAAGGTAACCGTATTGGCAGCTTTCTCTTAGACTTTTTGCACAGTCCTCTGTTCCTTCACACTTTACAGATACCCGTGTACTCCTCTTAAAAGTGACAATGTAAGGTCCAAGATAGGAAGCAAACTCTGATAGACACTTCAGGGTCATGGATAAATGAGGAATAGCTCATTTCAAACCATTATTCTAATCCAACCCCAGCACTCGGTGTTGGCAAAGCTAGTAAGGTTTGATTTGAGGACAGTTTACTGATACTGCTGTTTCCCTCAGACCATTTCTAGACTGTTTAAAGGGTTCTTCTGTACCTTGAAGAAAGAAAAACTGCAAGATTTTGATTAAAGATGAGTACTTATGACTTTCCTTATTCACATTGGCCCAGTGGTTACCTAGAGATCTGCCATGAATATTTCTCATCACATTGTACCTTTGAAATGTACCCATAGGCATTTGAAGCTTGCCTCCCTTGCCTCCCTGTAATGCATTGTCTCCTGATTGAAATTCAAGGGAATGCTTTGTGACAATTGTTAATTCCTGAGTGGGAGCTTTTGGTATATTAGCATGCTTTGAAATTGAAAGGCCTCACAGATCTCTTTGCATAATATTGGTCAAAGCATCACAAGCCAGTTTTAAGGGAAGAAAAAAGATCCCAGTGGTGAAAAGAAAAAATAATGGCAAAGATCGCTGTTTTCTGTGAGTGTACATGTGCATATCTCTGAGTGCTGAAGTCCACATCCATAAAGCTGGGGGGAAGGGGTAACCTTGCCGCCATGTTGTGAGGCTCTTCCCTGTCTTAGCAGGGCTTCTCTGGCTGGCCCACAAGGAACTGTAAAAAGCTTCCTAGTAAATAATTGGAGACTCACTGGCACCAGATTAATTAGTTGATTACTTCATTGTTTAAATATGTGAGTGCTGATTCCTTGCTTTGGGTTATGAGAATTTGAGTATTTGTGGCAGAGTAAAAACTCCACCCAAACTCTCACCTGAGTGGGTGAGTATGTGTACACACACACACTCACACACACACACACACACACACACACACACAGTTACCACTATCTCCTCTGGGGTCTTTTTGGTCCCAGAGGGTTTAGAGAGACAGCCTTGTGTCTGGGGATATAGTCCTTGGTATCTGAGAGATCTTATTTAACAAACAGAATTTCCCAAGAAATAGTCCTTATTTTTCAGTTTGTTCATTATTCTTCCCTGGAGCAAATCTGAACTTATCCTGAGTCATTATCCATTAAATTGTTATACTCAAGAGAGAGGAATTCAGCACAGAATGGATCTGTATAGAATCTTCCTATAATGAGGGGGTTAGCTAGCTGAAGAATCTGAAACACTTTTCTCTAAAGCTGTCTCAGCGACGAAATCTCAACTTGGCAGAGATAGTAAGGACAGGATTCAGGCCCAATATGTAAACTGTATGTACATATGCAGTACTGTGGTGTGGATTGGTGTGTGTGTGTGTATAACATTTTGAGTCCTGATTACAGATAAATTCAGCCTGGACCAGTGGGATGGTGCTTGAAATGGCTGCTGGGAGCCTTGGTTCCATGTTCCCTGCGTCCCTGCCTGGATTTGTCACACATGGCTGGAGCGTGTCCTGTCACCCACCGGCTTCCCCTCCCAGATGGAAACATTCAGAGCTCCACTGCTCACTGGAAAAGGCATAGTGTCCTTGGGGTTGGCTTGTCTTTTAAAATCCACTGTGGTATTTTAGAACGATTCCCAAATCTTTCATAAAAGACCTTTGGCAAAATAGCAAAACAGCTATAAAAGGCTCTCGAGTAAATTTAATGGCTTAATTTCCCCTTATGTATGCACCATAGACCAAAAAGCACCCCTCACACGTGATTTTATTGCAAGGTACTTTCTGTCTCAATCTCAAGTAGGCATTCAGTTAAAAACAAACAAACAAAAAACGTTTTGGTCTTCTGGGGGAAAAATAACTTAGTATTTGACAGATAGGTGAGCAAGAAACTGGGTTTTTCAGACAGTAAGTGTCTGTGAACGCCACCATGGACTCAGGGACTAGGACTAGGACTTCAGTGTGCTTGTAGATCCATGTGCAGTTCAATCTATTAATGATTTTTATATGGAGATCTCTTATCTGCAACCCTGCTGTCCCCTGGGGATCACAGCTGGAAGGTTTATGAGCCTGGGGTTTTGAATGGCAGAGGAGCTGATCCAAAAGCTTAGCTACCAGCCAGGGAGCCTCTCCAGTGGTTTTAGATCCAGAGGCTGAAAGGGGACCCCGAGGAGCAACCTGCAAGTCTCAAAATCTGGAAGACAAAGTAGCCAATTAATTCCTCCATCATAAAGTTTTAGAGATCTCCTTATCTTAGAGATCTCCTCTGCTCAGCAAGTTCTGACATATTCAACAAGGCATTTTTATTGAGTCTTATCCGAGGCCCTCAAGGCTTCATAAAACTATGAGTTTTATAGTATTTCTGCTAATCCCATACATTTATTGGAACTAACTCATTGGCTGGATCTGAACAAGCCATTTATTTTTCTGGGCCTTAGTTCTCTCTGAGTAAGACGGAGGGGGTCGGATTATAGATGATTTCTAAAATCCCTTATTCTGATATTTTTTAATCAATGGTCAGACCTCATTTATTGGTCAAATCTGCATGGCGGAGAGAAGTGGAACAGACATATTTCTCACACACGCACACACACACAGAAGAAAAACCCCGAAACCCTGTAGTCAAGAAAGAAAGCGCTCCTTTGACAGCACTCTCTTTCAAGACTCCTCCATATGACTGTTCTGTCTCTTTCTGGGTCTCATGGCAGCAGCTATAGAGCACGTAGCTTGACTGTGCAATTAATGACATACGGGGATGTCTCTTTTGAAATTGCTGCTCTTTGAGGCCCAGGATTTTTTCTAATATTTATTATTTTGTTTCTGATTATGCAGATTAGACTTGGTCATTGTAAACAAATTGGAAAGTACAGAAAAATATGAAGGAGAAAAAAATTGTAAATCCACCGCTCAAACACTTAACATTTTTTGGCTATCATATTATTCTTATTTTACACACATACACGCGCGCGCACACACACACACACACGTTTCTTTGCCTTTCTTTCTTTTGTGATTTGGAAGTTATAAATCCTGTTTTTAGGTTAAGACTAATTTATAATTAAATACTGTACAGATTTTTCTCCAGTTATCAAAATCATGAGCGAAATACTCTGTTGATTTTCTCCACTTGTGCAAGGTAAGAAATATAGCATCTTTTGAACTACTTCCCTGCAACTGGAAATTTAGAATGAGACCATTATGATAATTTGGAAATTACTGTTTTTGTTATAGTTTGCATTTTTAATTCAAAAGCAATTTTAAGAATTGGCTTTACATTTATATAATCTTATAAATGACATTTAATTTTAATTATGGAACATTTAGTTTCTGAGCTCTTGCTTACAACCAGACCTTTTATGCTAATAAGGCTTCTCCATTTTTGAACTTTTCGTTTCCAGTCCTTTCTTTACGAGCTGGTGGTATTTTGAGAACTGTTTTCAGGAAGAATATGTAGCATAATGCTTTCTGATTTCAAACACTCTGAGGATTTTTCCTGTTACCTTTACTCAGGAGTGATGACTTTAAAGGATATTGAATGATACATTATGATCTTTTCCTTTCAAAGCTCAGTAGTTGTTGCTTCATTTTATTTCTAGTTATTAGTATTGTGGAGGAGAAGTCTGGGATCAAACTATCTTTGCAAGTACTTTTTTTCCCTTGCTTCGATGCTTATGTTGTTGGGGTTGTTTTTCCCTCAAAACGAGGCATTATTAGTATGTGTTCTCTCCTGCAATCCAGTCTTCTATTCTTTGTCTTATGTCTTTAAGTTTGGCAATCTGTTTTCCATCTCTGTACTAGTCTCTCCTTTTTAAAAAATATTTTATTTATTTGAGAGAGAGTGAGCATGAGCAGGGGGAGGGGCAAGACTCTCCACTGAGTGGAGCGCCCAACGCAGGGCTCGATCTCAGAACCCTGAGATCATGACCTGAGCCACAAAGTCAGACATTCAGCCGACTGAGTCACCCAGGTGCCCCTCCATCCCTGTACTGTTCTTAGCTGCTCTCTTTGTGAGCCTTTGCTTTACAGTTTCATATGTAAAGTGCCTACTTAAATCTTGTTGAAAAGACACATTGCAAATTCTCAAAAATATTCCACTGGCTCTTGAATTAAAACTATTTCATAGGCAGGACGCCTGGGTGGCTCAGTGGGTTAAAGCCTCTGCCTTCGGCTCAGGTCATGATCTCAGGGTTCTGGGATCGAGCCCCACATGGGCTCTCTGCTCAGCAGGGAGCCTGCTTCCTCCTTTCTCTCTGCCTGCCTCTCTTGTGATCTCTGTCAAATAAATAAATAAGTAAAATCTTAAAAAAAAAACCAAACTATTTCATAGGCATGCTTTGACTCTGATCCTTCACGGCTGCTCCCTTCTTTTGACAACTTCTTAAAAGCCTTTTTTTAAAAACCATCTTTTCCTGTGTTCTCTGGTCTTTCCCTCATTGTTCAGTCCTAGAAAGGAGCTGCTGTGTTTATGCAAAATAAAGTGTAGGGACAGTGCATCAGACAGGGTTCACCGGGAGACAGACCTCCATGGGAATTTGAATGGAGACAATTTAATGTAAAGTATTATTAACTGGTTGAAAGTGTTAAGTACTAAAAAGGGTAAAGCAGGATTCTGAGGAACAGGTGAATGGCAAATGCAGGGAGTGGTGTTCTCTAGGGCTGAGGGCCTGGGTGAGTACGGAACTAAGAATTCAGAAGATGGATCCCCTCTTACCCCACGGAGGTTGAGAATCAGACATCATGGGGAAGGCTGGGCTTGCTGCTGCCTACAGTGGACGAGCTCCCTGGGTTGCTGGCCAACCAGACCTGTTCCACATGAAGCCCCTGATGGAAAGCCTGCGGGTCCCAACTGTTAAATAGGAAGTCCCCCACCATGGTGCCAGAAGGCGGGGAGCTGGTCCATAGGGATGATATGCACTGGAGTCCTGGAGAAACTCCCTGGAAAATCTGTACCACTGGGCCTCCTACACCTGGCAGCGGTGCGTTAGAAGCTAGAACAGCACACTGGAGCTAGGAAGGGAAGCCCTTCTTTCCACTATGCTTCCGCCTAGCTTTTTCTGTTGGCAAAGCCTAATATTATACCAGCTGGCAAAGGAGATATTTACAGGGTCCAGCTCTGGTATCACAGAGCAGAATGGAGAAAGGTAGGTTTGGAGTTGACAGGAAATTGATAACTGACACAGATGAGGATCTCTGAAGATCAGATAAAAGAAGGAAGGCATCGTTTTAGTCTTGTCTTCTATCACCTGCTCAGAAGTCCAGCAGCCTGGAGTAGCAGGGAGAGAGTGAGAACCATAGCGTTGGTTGCAAGGAGGCTCAGCTTTGTGCTGATGAGTTTCCTTTTCATTCTTACCTGACTACCCCGGGGTGCCTGGGACAGGGGCCCGTGCTCAGCAAGTGGCACAGACGGTCAGGATCAAGGGCGCACTGGGAGCGCACACTAGAGGGTTTCCCGGCCAGGGGACCTCCCTGCTTGGATGCTTCTAGAAACCCTGCTGGGGGCTGCCCCACTGTTCTGGGTGTTAATGAGCTCCTGCTGGAGCCCTTTGCTCTCCTGTACCTGGAATCTGCCTGTACGGTCAGCCTTCCTCACAGACAGGTACTATTTGCTCTTTTATTAAATAGAAAGGCCTTGAGAGTTCGTTAGTATGAATATGACCCCTTCTAACTTCCTTAAAAGATTTAACTTTTCCTGTTTTTTATATTCTTCGGGTTACTTCAATGAGATTATGGAAGGAGGCAGGGTTAGACGTGCGTACACCAGCAAGTCTCCTTTCTAAATGTACCACAATTCTCTTTTCCTATACTTGTTTTAACTTTGTATTAAAAAGTCCAGTCTCCTTAGTCTGTATTTTCCGTGCCCTTTCCAACTGAATTTAGAACTGTTTGATGCCATCTCAGGGCTAAAAATAAACTGCATGCTTTAACTTTAATTTTTATGAGTACCATCTATACAGATAGTGTAGCCAATCTAGCATCTTAAATAGAACTCTTCACCTGGAATATTCTGTGCTTGTCAGTTTAGTTAATTAGCATCACACTGACTTGTGGATTTAGAAACATTTGGATTCTACTACTTCATCTTTTTCTGGCCTGCAGGAAACATATAAGGTTAATACAGAGGGTTTTCTATTTTAGTAAGCCCGTTTGCTAATTGGTAGAACATGACATTTGTGTTACTTAATACATTAAAGCAGAGGAGTTGGGAATTTGTATAAAACAAACAAATTTGATATTAAATTTTGAAAAATGACAGAAAATTTCTCACTTTGGCTGTTGTACAGTATTGGTATGAAAAGATTCAAAAGCAGTAAGTAAGAAGTGAAGGGCTTTATATAGCATTTGGAAATAAAATAAACATTATGATACTTTAAAAAAATAAGCCATTCCACTTGCCCTTGACCCATCGTTTGTCCAGTGTCTCCTGAAGTTTCATTTTCTGTCTGGGCTGTGTTGCTGGTCCGGCTGGACCCTGTGCAGGGATGGCTGTGGGTCAGGAAAAACCCTTTGTCTCGGGGAAGGTCTGGTTTGCAAACTCCAAGGCTGGGGACTTCTGGGAGAAAACAGAAATCCAGACCTACAGAAGGAAGAAGAGCCAGCCCTACATTTTGTTGAGATTAAATCTATTGCCTTTTTGTAATTCCCATAATTAATTTTTTCCTTTAATAAAAAAAATTGGGCACCATACCAGTGTTAATCCTCAGGTGTCCCTTCTCTGCTCCCAGACAATGGTTAGGGGTGCACCACCAGCCACTTCCACAAATACAGCTCCCAGGGGCATTAGGACCCATCCGCACCGGAATACTGGGACCCTGTTAATGGGACTGAATGCTCTCTTGCAACTTTTTTTTTTTCTTGTTCTAAATTGTCTTAAGTTTCATAGTTTGAAGCCCATTTCCCTCTATGATTAAATGGGAATTAAGTAGTTGCATTTCTGACTTCGGTTAATTCTTATACATATCTGAGCGGAGGATCCAGAACTGAGGACTGATGGGAATGGGGTGAGCTATATGGATGTATATCTTGCATCACCCACATTATAAATCCAATAGATATATTTTCTGAAATAAAAATTAGTAGCGCAGAAAATGTGACAGTCAAGGAAAGCCTTGAACTAATGTATAAATTTTATGTAAGTAATATCTCTATGCTTTGTTGAATAAAAGCTTTAGATGTTTGATAGTCATATCCTTCAATCACTTACACTATTTGTGGATTTTTATCTTACTTAAGAAGGCCTTCCTTATCCTAATATTAAAAGAATTCTCTGGTGTGTTCTTCTAATACTTGTTTAATTTTTCTCCTCAGTTCTATCTCTTTATTTTCTGTAGAATTTATTTCTATGTATCATGCAAGGTACAGATCTATTTTTTCTTCAATAAATGTCAGTTGACTTGGCATCATTAAATAAAGTCTGTTCTTTTCCTACTGAGATAATATGCTACCTTTAGCATAAACTGTATTCTGATTTTTGCTTTATTCTATTATTTGGTTTTCTCTTCTGTTTCAGTGGCTTTTTTGTCAATTATCGAGCCTCTTCATTTCAGAGTTAATAAGAAATGTCTTATAGCTTTCAAATATGTTTTGACATCTGGACAAGATGTTTTTTCTCCTTATTAGTCTTTTTCTAAATTTTGTTGATCTTACACTTTTTTTTTTTTTTTAGTTTTAATAGGCTGCAGAGTCAGTTTGATAAGTTCTGTAAAAAATCTTGTGATTTTGATAGGAAACACATTCATTTCACAGAATAATATTGAGTCTCACCATCCAGTTTCTGATATTTTACCTGTTTATGACTTCCTTCATGTCCTACATTAAATTTTTATGACTTTTAAAACATATCTGCTTCACTTCTATCAGTAGGTTTATTACTGGAAATTGGACACACACACCACACACAGACACACACACACCACACATTCTGAATACTTTCACCTTCTAATTGGTTGGTTGTGAGTAGAAAAGTTTTTCTGTGATTACCTGGTGTCTGACCAACCTATTGCCTTAATTGCCTTAATTTTCCTAGGTATTCCTTTTTCTTGTTTGCACTTCCTTTGTTTTCTTGTTTAGTTGTCTTATTCAAGATCTTTGATACATGGTGGAGTTCTTAGTGGTGAGGTAATAGCAAATATGCTTGTCTTGCTTCTGATTTCATTGAATATGCTTTTGATACAGTGCCATTTTTAGAATTTTTTAAACTCATGAACTGGGGAACTCATGAATCTTACTAAGAGCTTTTTTAACCTCTGTTGAGACAATCATCTGGTTGGATTTCTGACTCTGTTAATGTACTGAATTACATGACTAGATTTCCAGATGTTTAATCATTGTTCATTCCTGGAGTAAACCATTTGTAGTGGTAGGATTTGGTTTTCAATAATATTATGCCTTCCTGCGTGAACAGGTCAAGTATCTCCCCCCTCTTTCTACTATAATCTGTTACATACTTCTAAAAGTCTCTTCTACGCTCTCTGAATTATCCATTGTATTACATGTTTTATAAGCATTTAGAATTTCACTAAGTAGGGAATAAAAAAGAAGTATAAGTTAGAATAAGAAATGACCAGCTCATATATTTTGCTCCTGGGTATGCTGTAAAACACACATATCACATTCCTAGACAGACCCAAGATGGTGTAGGCTCAGAAATAATTTTTTTCTTTGTGCATTGTTTTTTGCAGAAATGCAGCTCAGTTTATTAATCATCAGTTTATTAATCTGGTGAGATAAGGATTCAAGTGACGTAAATGAGTTTATTCCAAGTGCTTAGTCAGCATAACAACAATAAGAATTTGTGTCACTTATACACTGTAGCATTCTTAACATACGCCAGCTAAATTAATCTTCCCAGCAGGGATGGGGGCAGGGAGAGGAGCTGTTATTACCTTATTTTACGGGAGTGCAACAGGTTCGGATTAGATAAATGACACAACCAAGGTCACATGGCAAATAAGTGAACTAGTTAAGACTAGACCCCAAGTCTTCTTAACCTTAAGCCAGGATTCATTCCATCTCTGCCTTGGAATTTTTAAGGGTGAGAAGTAAGCCCTCTCTGTGGCAGAAATGGATACAGAAGCAAAACAAGTTGGGAACACATCCTTGTCCTCTCACAGCTCTCCCACTCCGGCGGGGGCTCCAGTATGAGTGAAGCCTGCAAGGCCCCCTCAAGGCTGCCTGCCTCCAGCATCATGAATATTTTCGTTTTGAATTGCCTTTTCTTTGTCTCCTGAGTTAAGGTGTTCTCTAAGCCATGGGGCCACTGTCCTTTTTCTGGGACTGCATTTGTTGAGCTCATTTGGCTCAACAAATAGTCGTGCATAGATAGCAACTTTCCGAGCCTGGCTACTTAGTGTGCGAAGGCAGGGAGGGAACTCAGCCTGTGTGTTGTGGCCATGCAGTCATGTCAGGGACAGAGGCTAGGACAGCCTCGGAGCCCATGATGCGAGGACTGGGAGGACCTGGCGCCTTCTCCACTTTGTGTGTCCTTTGCATTCCCGCCTGCATGCAAGCAGCTCAGCTCTGCCCAGCAGAGGCGTCTGTCTCGGGGCACCCCCATCTCCGATAAACCCAAGTGGAATGCGTGGTGGCAGACTTCTAGCATAATTAGCTCTTGCTTGTGGCTTTCTAGTATAATTCTTCTTGGAATTGCACATAATTCTTCATAGAATTGAACAGAGAAGTTTATAGAAAGAATAGCATGTTGCTTTCTTCCTCTAGAAAACTGTTCAAGGATATCACGATGTTGGCTTTTGATAATTCAGTTATTTTGCCTACTGTCAGGCATAGATGAGGCTCCTAAAAGCATTGCCGGCATCTCAGTCTGACACTAAACTACGCAGCTGTATATGCTGTGTGGTTCAGTCTTTACTACAATTAAACATAAGACATTAAAGGGTCCGATGAAACCGTTCTGCGGCAATTTACATGAGTTTCCAAGTCTAGAATGGAGAGTTGTCCTTATTTTCCAAACTCTTCTTACATTGCAATGTGATGCTCACAGCTGAGCGACCCTCATGATAAAGCAGGCAATAGAGGGAGGTGTGAACTTCTAACTGAACCAGAAGACAGAAACCTACACGGGATAGGCCAGAGAGTGGGGACTGTCAGGCAGTGTCTGAGTGAGAAAGGCCGTAGGCAGGGATGGGATAGGCTGTAGTAGTGGCATTTGTTGGCAGGTTGGCTTGATTTCAGGGCAGAGGCTGGCTGAATTATGGAGGAGAAAGGGAATACTGTCCGAATGCCACCTATCAGTGAGCTGGGGGGAGCACCCCCAGGTAGAAGGGACAAGCGTTAGATTGCACTGAGAGGGACCATAACCCAAGGTGGTAAGAAGGAGGTTGGCTGGGAAGAGAATCAGGAACCAGGTTCACAGTTGAAAAGACAAGGCTTGTTAAGATGATAAATTGAAGTGAAGACAGAAATGAGAGACTGAGTATAGTCATTTAGTCCTGGAGAGCTGAGAACAGAATGAATGAGTGAGGTGTGGAAGTTGCATTAACGGAGGGGTTCGGGTAGGCTGGAATTTCCACACTGGGGACTTGGCTGGGATATCTTCAGCAAAGTGTCTGGTGTGTGCTGTTGGAGGTTGGGGGAGGCTGGCAAATGGGCCCAGAGGAGCTGGCCATGTTGGCCAGGTGCCTAAGTGCCCAGGAGGAAGGATGCATCTAGAATTCAACATGACCTTAAAAGTAAGAGGAAGGTTCTGGTTCATATGTAGAAAATTGCAAGAGGCCTTCACACCTCCTCTAACAATGAGAACAAGCAACACAATCACAGATGTTTTTAAACCAGTGAGAGAGCCAAGGACACAAAGAAATATACATAAATTAAATTTCAGAAAATGACAGGCCCTTCCTAGGAGATAAGAACTCAGGGCTGCTTTCATTCCTGGCAGATTGGTGGGAAGAGGAGGAATCCATCATAGGCAGAGTGAGAAGAAATGAGCCCAACTTTTAATTATCTTTGGGTGGCTGCATTTGGCTGTGTTTAGAAAGCCAAGGATCCCCAGCCACAAAGCAAGCCTGCACCACTCTCTTTGTCTTGCCCGTGGGCCTTTTCACCAAGCAAAGGGAGATGCAGGCAGAAGGTTGAGAGGAAGGCAAAGAAGCTCATAGAGTTTCCTTTTAAGGCAAGTGTGGCCTTTCCCAGGGTAAAGTAATGCCTGGTGAAGGTTCACTGGGAACTGGGTGGGAGAGTGGACAGAAATCCAGTCATGACATTCCAGAATCACCATCTAAAGGTTGAGGGCGTCCAGAGTGGGGCAGAAAGATTTACAGGGGTGCAAAAAGCCAGGAGCGGTCATGGAGTAAGAAGAGAATTCCTTTCTTTTCTTTCTTTCTTTCTTTTTTTTTAAAGATTTCATTTATTTATTTGTCAGAGAGAGACAGCAAGAGCAGGGGAAGTCAGAGAGGGAGAAGCAAGCTTCCTGACAAGCAGGGAGCCCAGTGGAGGGCTCAATCCCAGGACCCTGGGATCATACCTGAGCCAAAGGCAGATGCTTAATGACTGTGCTACCCAAGTGCCCCTAGAAGAGAATTCCTTAATGGCCCAGAAGGATGCTCGGCGGGCTTTAAAGTGGAGATAGACATACCCCAGTTTTGAAAACTGATGGTTTAGATGTAAAGCAGAGAGATCTCTGGAATCTCATCAGTGCTCAGATCTCAAGTCCTGCTAAAAGAGAGGCCCAATCCCACCCTCAAACTGTCGAAGCCAGTGATGAATTTGAATCTAATTAAAGCTGCAATAAATCCATGCCCAGATCAGCTGTGGGGAGCTGACTCCATGCCTCCCTCCTCAACAGTGACCTTACCAAAGAAGGGGCAATGCCTTTTCTGTGCCTAAATATTATTAACTCAGTCTCTGTTCTTTGATCCAAAATGTCCACCACAAAACAAGTTGTAAGTTGTATGAAGAAACAAGAAAATGTGATTCTTGCCCATGACAGGAAATGGTCGATGACAGAAGTAGACACAGAGAGGGCCCAATTTTGGAATTTATCAGGCAGGATTTAAATGATTATGCTAAGCATATTCAAGGATCAGGGGATGACATGGGGGAACAGGTATGGAATTTCAGCAGAGATGGGAATTTTTTTTTTTCATGTTGGGGCAGAAGAGTCTAGAAAGTCAAAGGTCAACAGGAAAAGAAAGACACTATTTGTAGGTGTGTGATTTCTTAACCTGAGAGCAGAGTCTACTTACTCTGTGCCATGATTTTATGGCCCCAGTTGTAATGTGGGATTCCTCCTTGTCAATTATGAAAACACAGAAATAAAAAACAACAAAGGAAAAGAAAGTGAAACAATTTCTGGGCTGGAGAAACCAGTGGTCCAAGAAGCTAGGTTCACAGCAAAATCCTGGATTCACTTCCGCTGCCCCGGGAGTGGTACGTCTGTGGTTCTGGGCGATCCACACATCAGGTGATAGTCTATGTTTTTGTTTTTGTTTTTTTGTTTTTTTTTCCCCCCCTCAGCTTTGAAGAAGTCACTCATTTAAAAGGGCAGATGCACCACAAGAATATGTCTGAGTTCCAAAACCCAGAATAGAGATAAACATCTATAGATATTTTGAGAATATTATTTTTTCTTTACAGTTTTTTCCCCAAACATGTAACAGAGATTAAAGTTCATAGCCAGGGGCATGTGCTTTTTGTATAAGTTCATCATCTGGGCCTCTTTTCTGAAGTTTTCTCAATGAAGACCCCCCCCTTTTTTTTATAACATTAGAAGTACCGTCATGTCTTTGCCAAGCAGTGTCAAAGGGTCCTTTTGGTATCGTTGAAAAAGTTAAATAAACTATTTTTTTCCCAAGCTGCATTCTTCTCTTCCCTAGGAAGTCAGGTTGACCTTTCTTTCTTTTTTATTTCTTTTTCAATTTCCTTTCATTTGAAGAGGAGTGAACTGGTTCACACAAGGTGTGACTTTACGTTGTGCCTTCCAGTGAAGGACAAATAATGAGTCTGAAACAGACCCCAAATGCCTGCTGAACTTGACCCTTTTCTGGGAAATGGAAAAAGTGCTTCTCTTCATTTATCTGGGATCATCCGGTTTAAAATTGGTCTTTGTGCTTTAGAATAAAGGCATTATATCTTTGGATGTTTTTCTTGGGGGTAGACCCAACCCGAGAAAATTCAGTTTGAAATTAGGGCCAGCTCTGTAGTTTACAGCCCCAGTGCAGAATGAAAGTATGGGGTCCCTTGTTTAAAAATGATTTAAGAATATTAAGATGGTAACAAAAGAAGGTGAAACCAAGTGTGGAACCTTCTAAGGTGGGCCCTGGGTGACCACACAGCTTGCATAGCCCATGAAGCCAGCCCTGCAATTAGGATGACCTCAGCTTTCGTTCCTTAGGACATCGTTGATCTTTCCTAAAACTGTTCATCTGGTATTCATCCGAAATTAAGGAGCCTTTTGTTGTTAATGAACTATGTATGGCCAGGATGTGAGGCTGTGCAGGTTGTACACTGCACAATTCAAGGAGAAACATTCACATTCTGAGTCATCATAGATATAGAGGATTATTGTGGCATTTCTTTTTTTTTTCCTGGCACGTGGCAAAAAAGCGACTCAAGGAAGAAGAATGGCTTTCTTCTGCTCAAGATGCTATTTGGGCAAGCAGTAGCTGCTTTCACCAACTTCCCTTTCCAAACTATCCATTAAGATTTTCTCATTCCTACATAGATCTAATTTGTTTTTGTGTGTGTAAGTGCCCACTTGACCTCATAGACCTGTATCCCTCTGTCTTTTCTCCTTTGTCTCTTCTCTTCCCTCTGTTTTATTCCTCTCCCCCCCCCCACTCCCTTCTCTCTCCAGCCTTTATTTTTGCTCCCAGAAACCCGGATCTATAGAAAGTCTCCTGAGATACTACATTTGAATCTTGGGTTGAATTTTATTCAGTTTGTCCTTTCTCAAATCCTCAATTTTAAATGGGAAGAGGCGGGATCTTTCACCATTTAAACGAAATCCTCTGAGCAGATGGTACCCATCTCAGCCACCCTTAGAGCTAGTAGCTGAAAGAGGACTGATGTATTTGAAGCTGCTTCTCTGGGGAGTTTAGTCTATGACAACGAAATAGGAATAAAGTCCCTAGGAGGATGGTCTGATTCCCAGGCCTTCAAGGTTAGACCTCCAGCACAGGTTCTCTGAGCTGGATGGGGTCTTGGAGACAGAGATTTGACTTTGCAGGGTCCCGTGCTGTTAGCGCTGCTGCTGTCGACCTCACTGGCAGCCCACCCGTGCTCCAGGTCTCCCTCCTGAACCAGTCTGGGGTCCCTATAATCAGGGCCAACCCAGGGGCTGGATGGAGACTGTGACAGAGGCGGATGTAGCTGCCGCATCCGGTCATCGGTCATCCGTTCTCCCTGCATCGGGGGAAGGAGGGTTTCCTTTGCCTACTTGCTCTCTCCAGATTGCAGACTTCTTCTCTTCCTTGGCACTGCCCTTGGTGTTCATTTTTGGCCAATTTTACCTGCAAAAGAAATGTTCTCAAGAAGGAAGAGGAGTCTGGTTATGAAACCTGGACCATCTGTGGGGCCCCTTATACTTCCCCCCAACCAAGCTGCAGGCTGGCTGCTGTTTGAAATCACTCTGTGCTTGGACATGAGCTGGCTTACTGTTGTGGCTCCAGGGAAAACGGAAACTTCCCTGCATTCTGCTTCCCACCAGATCACTAGGGCCTGTCCATGGAAATGACAGCACTGCCCTTCCCAGCATCTTCAGCAGGCCTCCAGACATCCCCACAGCAACCTGCCTGCTTGCAATTCTGTGGCGAACTTCGTGGGAGGGTTCCGCAAGGCTTCCTGTAAGGCTTAGCAATGCATATTCCTGGTCTTGTAATGACATATTTTAAACATTTGTGTAGCTCAAGATTGTAAGCCCAGAGAGGCAGCTCCTCTGTCTTGATCATGTTGAAACCCCCACTGTCTGCCCTGAATTTGGTAGGTGGAAGGTGCCCAGGACAGAAGCTTATTGGTGATGCTAAGACATTCAGCTCTCAGATCAAGGAACAGGGGTGCACAGAGGCGCCTGGGTTAAGTTTTACCTGGAACTTAGAATAATGGGAGGCCAAATTCTGCTTAGTCAAACGCGACATCTGTAGCTACATTTCTCAGAATAGCCCAGCAAAGAGAACACGGAGACTCCTGCCAAGTCTGTTGATGTCAAGGCTGACAACTCCATATGCTAAGAAGTAGGAAGCCCCAGTTGTACTGTTCGTTCTTGGTTCGGGACACAGAAGTAATGGAGGGAGAAAGCTGAAGCCTATCTGACATCACCTTCTTTTTCCCCCTTCCCCTCCAGACCAGGGAGAGAGGAAAACAGAATTTTAAAAAATCAAGGTAGCATCATAATAATTTTCTAAAAGCCCTAGATAATCAGGGGCACCTGGGTAGCTCAGTTGATTGAGCGTCTGTTGACTTTGGCTCAGGTCGTGGTCTCGGGGTCCTGGGATCAGGCCCCAAGTCGGGCTCTGAGCTGGGCATGGAATCTGCTTGGGATTTTCTCTCTCTCCCTCTCACTCTGGCCCTCCCCCTGCTTGTACGTGTGTGTTCTCTCTCTAAATAGATGATTAAAATCTTAAGGAAAAAAAGCCCTAGATATCAATGTTAGGATGATCCTTTATAAATCCTGGGAAGGTTAATTAGTAGCTACTATGGGAAAAGCCTTGGGAGCCCATCATTTGGACCAATATGTATCTTCTTTTTAAAAATGGAATCTTCTAAGCCCTAAAAGCCTGTAGTGGTCAGGTGTGCCAGGAGCTAGGTGTCGAGAACTGCTGGTTTTTCAGGTGATTTGGTCAAGAAAACACACATACACATACACACACACACAATTTAAAATTTTTTTTTACTGTGGTTTCAGAATGTCCTAGTGTGGCTCTCTGTGGTGTGCTATTTATTTATTTACTCTTGCTGAGAAGCAGCACAGGTCTGTAGAGGAAATGACTAAAGGAGCCGGGTCCAGGAACAGAGAAGATTCTGTCTTCAGACCTTGAACTGCCGTAGACGCAGCTCTGTGGCCAACGTGCCATGTGATCGATTCACCCGAGTTCTTGGTGAGGTCTGTGCTTTCCTCCTTCCGTATGGCCATTTCTGCACCTGCGGAACCCATGGGCTCTGACTGTTGACTTCCCTACGGAGCACGTGCCCAGGTCACTCCAACTGAGGTGTTTATTGTCAACCCTTAAACTCAGGTGGTTCCTCAGAGGATGGGAAAATAGGTTTATTCGTTCTGTGCCTTTGAGAACTCGGAAACGTGGCAGTGCTGTGGAGTTGGGGGGACACCTTCTGAGTCCTCTGCCACCACTGGTCTGTTCTGAAATCGAGCAGTGACCACAGAAGGCTTGGGCTCTGCCCCCATGGAACTGATGTTCTGCTAGCCAGTGTAGACAGGCTCCTTACTCTGCCACCGGGGAGCTCTGTGACTGGGAGTAAGCAGTTTAACCTCTCTGAGCCATGGTGTTTTCATCGCCTAGAGGCAAGACTCAGATCTTTGGAAGACTGTGCTCAAAGCAAACATTTTATTTGTTCCTCTTTCTCTCTCATTCAAGAGGCAAGAATCTGGTCGTTGTAAAAAAGACCCAAGCTGGCTAAGAGTGAACATGTACAAGTTGAAGGATCCTGTAGATAATTTGACTTTTTGCTTTGACCTTAAAAGTGCTCAGAAGCTTCCAGCTGATAAACAGAAAGAAAAAAACAAAATGAAAGCCTGAAGCAAACTTACCTTAAGGACCTCTAATAAGCTCCTACTGCTTTACCTCAGGAACATAAACAACCAAGGGCAGTGTTGACTGGTCTGTGAAAGAAAGGCAGAGCCTTACACTTAGGGCAAAAGTAAAATTTAAGCAGACCACAGTTGGTCACCGTTGTTGTTAACTGGGTGCCCTTTGGGGCCATCTTCCTTTCTCTTCTTTGGGCTTTAGAGCTTGTTGTCATCCAGACTTTTGTCTTCTTTGTGAAGAAAGAATATTAATAGGCACGGAATCTGGCTCTGTTGCAGGAATTCTTTTTAGCTTTGAGCACTGTTCAGACATTCACCCTCTCAAGAAATGTGTGTTCTGTGCCCAGGCACTGTTTTGGGCACTGGGCATGGAATGGTGAACAAGAAGCCTCCTGCTCTCATGGAATTTATATTCTAGAAAAGAGAAGTAGGAGTTAACAAGCAAATGAAGAGATTAATCATTTCAGAGAATCTGAAAGTGCAGTGAAGGAGAGTGAAACAGGGTGATGGCCCAGAAATTTTTGGGGTTGGCGGGGGGAGCTGTTTCAGTTTGGGCAGCCACAAGGTTCTGTCTGAGGGGGCCCAGGGAGCCGAACCTGGGTGGTACCGAGGAACCAGCCGTGACTGCTTGTTCCCGCACTGGCCACTCATGGTGTGTAATAATAGTTACAAAATAAATACAAGCGCAAGATGGAGTAGCCCTTGAGAAATACAGTTGGGTGGTTTCTCAATAAGTTAAACACAGAATTATCCTATGACCCAGCAGTTCCACTCCGAGGTATGTACCCCAAAGAACTGGAAACAGATGTTCAAACAAAAGCTTTTATGTGAATGTTCATTAGCAGCACTACCCACAATAGCCAAAGGGTGGAAAAAATCCAAATGTGGGGCGCCTGGGCGCCTGGGTGGCTCAGTCGGTTAAGCATCTGCCTTCAGCTCGGGTTGTGATCCCAGGGTTCTGGGATCGAGTCTCACGTCAAGCTCTCTGCTCAGAAGGGAGCCTGCTTCTTGCTCTCCCTCAGCCCCTCCCCACCTCTCACATGTGTTCTCTCTCTCCCTCTCTCTCTTTCAAACAAATAAATAAAATCTTAAAAAGAAAGATACCCAAACCCAAATGTCTATCAATGGATGAATAGATAAACCAAATGTGGTAATAAACCAAACTGGAATATTATTCTTAGGATTTTTAAATCTTTAAATCTTTTAAGTCATTGTCTGATTCAGCTCATCTGGTATGTCCAGAAAAGATCAGTCCACCGTGGCAGATAGCAGATTAGTGGTTGACTAGGAGCTGAGGGGAGTGGGGGATGGGAGTGCCTGCTAATGGCTGTGGGATTTCTTTTCAGGCGAATGAAAATGTTCCAGAACTAGATAGTGGAAGTGGTTGCATAACACAGTGAATGCACTTAATACCAGTGAATTGTACACTTTGAAATGGTTAAAATGTTTTGAGCATTTTGCCACAGTGAAAAAAAAATTAAACCCAAGTGTGGTGTTTGACATCAGTCCAGACATTTATATACACTTGCAAAATATCCTGAAAACTAATTGTATACTGTCTAGCTTAGCCCTTTACTTCAGGGAGGAAAGGTTTTATTTGGTATTTATTTAGGCCCACGCCCTCTGAAATGGGGCTTTCAGGGACTTATCAAAATAGAACTGAATACAAATACAGGTGTGCAAATATGCGGGTGTGCACATCTCTCCAATGAATCCATTCTTTGAAGCTCTAAATTATTTAGAAGTGAACAGGATGTGTTTTATACATGGGCCTGCCCCACTCCGGACTCTCATCTCTGATTGTTTTTATATGAGGAAAGTTCTGTCCTGTGAACTCGTTGACTGTTCCTGGGGTCTTAGTGAAAAGAGAAGACTCTGGGGATGAGTGGGTAGGGGGTGGGATTCCTTTTCCAGAGCTCCCACCTTGGAATTAGAACAGGTGGAGATGGAGTGCCTGGTGGCTCAGTCGCTTAAGCCTCCAACTCTTGATCTCAGCTCAGGTCTTGATCTCAGGGTGGTGAGTTCAAGCCCCTTTTTGGGCTCCATCCATGCTGGGTGTGGAGCCTACTTAAAAAACAAAATAGGCGGAGAGGGTTTGGATGGGTCCCACAAGATGAAGTTGAAGGTGTGCCAATAACTAGAAGTGGCACAGGGTCAGGGTGAGAACACTAGGCTGGCATTCAGAAGGCCAGGTTAGTGCTAACCTGTGCCCCTAGCATGTGATTTCAACTCACATATATGTTATCTAAACAATTAGCACCTTCATCAGGCCTGTTACCTAAAGTAAATACACATGGTGGAAAAAGAAACCCCTTTGGTCAGACTTTAAAATATTAGCCACAGCAATAGTCCCATATTTCTTCATTGAGTCTGGTATGTCATCCATCTGACATTTCTCAACATGGGAGAAATATTCTGTAGCCCAGAAAAATTACTGATGACGTCTGAAGGGTTTTTAAACCTCTGGTAAGAATGATTGCTGTGCTCTTTTTTTTTTTTTTTAAGTTATTTCTCAAGTAGTATTTATTTAGTGTCTCGAGTCAGTATGACTCTATTCTTTCTTTGAGTGACATGAAAAAAACTGTTTGCCAGACCTCTTTGTTTCTTCTGTGAATTCCTCTGATCTGCAGTTATTAGGAAGTGGATGTATTTCTAGTTATATCTTTGAAGAGGAGGGTTTTGATATATTTTAGCTTAGGTATAAAGTTCTCCATGAGACTGGGTTAGAAAATGTTAGGACTCTCACAATCTCCAACAATCTAGAATGTTCCATATATATTCTCGCTACTCAACCACTTGTGAGTGCCAGTCGCCCATGTTCACCTTTCTTGCAGACACTTTTCCTTCTTCTTTATCTGCTTTTCCTACCACACACAATGTTAGAATTGTGTTAGAATTATGTTAGAAAAATGTTAGAATTAGCGAGCCTACCCAGGTAGCGTACCTGGAATGCCAGGTACGTTGCTGGAGCGGGGTCCTGGACAACCCATTGTGTGCCAGGCTTTCATTCTTCAGCAGTCGTCTTGTGGACAGAGTGGTGGCTGGGTCCCACAGGAGCAGGCCGGGCTAGTATGGGGGGACTTCGATATCAGGACAGTGGCTGTTTACCAACCAGTGTGGGGGGCATGAGAAGATTGCGACCACCAGTATGTGAGCTGCAGCTCTGGGAATCTCTGCACCCCAGACTTCTGAAGCAGTTCCTATCTAGGTGGAGCCTAGTAGTACCTAGGGCGGCTGGTGGTGGTGGTGGTGGTGGTTGGGTGTTTTTTCTTGACTGATATGCCTGTGTGGGAATTTGCTCAGACATTTTTTTTTTAAATTTTATTTATTTATTTGACAGAGATCACAAGTAGGCAGAGAGGCAGGCAAAGAGAGAGAGGAGGAAGCAGGCTCCCTGCTGAGCAGAGAGCCCGATGTGGGGCTTGATCCCAGGACCCTGGGATCATGACCTGAGCCGAAGGCAGAGGCTTTAACCCACTGAGCCGCCCAGGCGCCCCTTGCTCAGACATTCTTGGTGCTCATCTGAACTGGTTAGCACCCGCTGTTTGTCCTCAGGAATAATCTCTCTGCCTGTGACATTCAGTACAGCTAGAGGCCGGCTGACCGCACCGGGAACCCAGAACTGTTTGAGTCCTCCCGTGCTCTAAACGCATCTTACCAATTGTTGGTAACTACTCCAGAGTGCAAGAATGCAGCAAAGTCACTGGCATCCTAAAGCTGGTTTGTTGGGGGCGCTGGGCTCAGTCAGTGAAGCGTCTGCCTTCTGCTCAGGTCATGATCCCAGGGTCCTGGGATCAAGCCCTGCATCGGGCTCCCTGCTCCACGGGAGTGCCTGCTTCTCCCTGTCCCATTCCCCCTGCTTGTGTTCCCTCACTCATGGTGTCTCTCTCTGTCAAATAGATAAAATCTTTAAAAAAACAAACCAACCAAAGTTGGTTTGTTAGGATAGTTCTAGAAAAGGGCAAAAGTGTAGGAAGTAGCAAAAAAAAGTTGTTGGTGAGATGTGTGTGCAGGGGTCGGGAGAGGGGTACAAGTCGGGTCTGGTGGTGTGATGGGTGGCTGGAAGGATAGCGTTGGAGTGCGGTGGAATGGTTGAGAAAGTCTGCAGCCGGGACGTCTGGTCTCCATCTTCAGGGCAGGACCTCAGAGCTGGAGGAGATGCTGCCACCTTTCCATTCTCATCTTAAAGGAAGCTTTCATGGGCTCCATGGAGAGATGCCTCTCCTTCTATCAGGTCATTGCCTTCAGAGCGACTTATTAGAATTTAAAAATAACCACATGGTTGAATAGCATAATGTGCTTAAGCATGCTGTTTCTGACGGTGCAGGCTAACCTTTCTTCTGTTTGTGAGCGTGGCTCGCATTATCTCATGCACATCCTGGGCCTCGGCGTGACTACAGGATAGCCCCTTGTAATATCAGCATTTAAGGTGGACTGTTAAGTGGATCCGCAGGGAAACAGGTTTTCAGCAGGATCCCTCACAGGGCAGGAGCCATCTCACAGCTGGACTTGGACCTTGACATCTTCTTTTAAATATATTTCCTTCTCTTGATCCTCATGAATGTCATTCTGAACTAAAAAATAGTGTTTGCTTTCTGTGGCTAGCTTAAATGTTCCATTGGGTTTAACTCTCACGTGCCGTTCACGATAGAATTTGCTAGAGGGTCAGAGTAGGGTTGGAAGTTCCAGTGTCACCACTCACCCTGCATTTTCAGGGTTTGACAGAATTCAGTGGGCACACAGACCTGCCATAAATGGGACAAAGCATCAGTTTTCCTGAGGGTTCCATGGTCCTAGGTGAGACTGGAGAGCACAGTGGGGCCCCTACCCTCACTGCCTGAATCTTGAGTCTTCGCCAGACCTCCCTCCTGGAGATGAATGGAAAAGCTGGGAGTAGGGAATAGAGACCTTCCCGGCTCTGCTTGTGGAGGGTGTGCTGCCTCCCGGCGCATCCAGCTTCAGTGGCCATCCCTGGTCCCTAGTATCAGCCTCTTTTCTTCCCCAAGGAATGGCCAGGAGGCCCAGGAGGTTTCCATGGAAAAGCTATGTCCTTCGGAGGGCCTTGGGAATCCCTTCTTGAATATATGAGGGTGGGAAAGTGGGGTTCTGCTTGTACCCTTTCTGTCCCAGCAGAATTCACCTCAAAAAAGTCCACTGGCCTTGTCTCAAGTACATGGGGTTACTGGGGCCACGTAAGAGCAAGAACATACAGAGAGGACCAGGATGCGGCTGGAGCCAGAGTGCCAGGTTCAAACTGTTCCCGAGGCCTTCCCGGGCTGAGCTGGGCCCCTGTCCTATGCTCCCGCGGGGTAGACCAAGGAGCCAGGTCCTCTATGCACTGACCACATTCTGTTCGAGTTCCTTCTCCCCCGGACTGTGAGCTCCTTGAAGCCAGGGACCATGTGTTCATCATTTTTCTATCTCTGTCTCCCAGCATCATGCTGAACATAGAGCTGGGCTTCAGTAAATATGTGTAAAACTAAAAAAGGGAAAGGAAGCCGGCCGCCAGAGGGATTGACGTGGCAGGCCAGAGGGTGTGGAGTTGAGGATGCTTGTGGCTGGGAGCAGCAGCAGGCTTTTGGAGAATGACATGGCCAGAACTGGAATAGAAGACTAAAAAAAGTACTGTTTCAGAAAGGCATAGACTTCTGAGATTTAAAAGGACTTTAAATGATTACCTGATCCATCTACCCATTCTACGGCTGACCCTCTTCTGTAGCTTTCTTAGTAGGTGTTACTGGGCCTTTGAACACCTGCCCAGGCAGCCTATTTTATTTTCACACTAAACTAAAATACCCTCTATAGCTTAATCCCTAATTTTGTCCCTTGGAGATACCTAGACAGAGTATTGCTTCTTTTCCACATGACCACCTTTCACTAATTTCCAGACAAATGGCCACGTCTCTCCACTCACACTTACCACGTGAACATACCTAGTTCATTCAACCATTCTGTGTATTCACGATTTAGAGTTCCTGCCCAATCCTGGGAGCTATCCTCTGAGTACGTTCAGTTGAATGCACATTACTCAAAAAAATATATCACTAGAATTGAAAGGGGTGTTCCAGGAATGGCCCAGCGTAGAAAGTGTTTATTACCTCTCTAATTCCAGAATCCATATGCACATTAAATGAAACTTCCCTTATTAGCTCTGTCTGATGACCTTGACCCATCTCGGAATCATATTTAACTTCCTGTTGATGAAAACATAGTATTTTCTTGTACTGCAGTTTAAGCCAGGATCAACCAGCCTCTACTGGTGTACTTGCTCCTTTGGACCCAAGTAGGGAACACCAGAGTCCTCTTCTCTGGCTCCATACCATGCCATTCTGTCTATTTGTTGCCTTTCTCAGTGCTGTGACCTCTAAAGATTTGATAAGGATGGACCTTACTGCTACTGTAACTTACTGTTACCCAAGTTCATCGGAAAATGTTGAGCTGGGCAGGCCAAGGACAGAATCCTTTGGCATGCTGCTGGTAACCTCCCTTGAGGTGGACAGCAGCTTTGAGAATGGTTTATGATGAGTTTTACATCCCTACCCCGTAGTTTCTAAGACTATTGTAAGAGACCTTGTAAAATGCATTGTTGAAATCTGTACTTGGGTGTAATCAAAGGGGAAAATGAGCTTAGGCAGGTACAGCCAGTTCTGAGTCCAGCTTTGCTGCCTCTCGGTGACTGCAGCTGGTTTTTCTGGCTTCCCGTGAAAAATCCTTTTAATAAACCATTTATGATTTTTCCCAAGATCTCCCAAGGTGACTTCTGTACAAATTTTGAATCTACCTTCTTCATTTTGGAAACATAAATGACATTTGCCTGTCTCCCAGCCTTTGACACGTCTTCCGTTTTCCATGATTACTCAAAAGTGTCTGATGGCGCTGGGGCACTAGTGATCTCTTTGGCCAGGACTCGCATCTCTGGGCTGTGAGTCTGGGTCTATGTTTAAGTTCACCTTAAGCCTGCTGTCTGATCGTCTTCCAGGCCTTGCTATTGGGACCAGAACTTACTTCTTTTTCCAAGAACTTACTTCTTTCTCTTCTGCATGTGCAGAAGAAAAAAAAAAATCAATTTTATAGCAAAAAGTTTGTTTCTTCAAGTAATAGAGCTTCTTATAAGGATGTGGGGGCAAGACTAGTAAAAATCGTTCCTCAGAAACACAGAACTGAATCAAGAAATGGCCAGGGGGGCGCCTGGGTGGCTCAGTGGGTTAAAGCCTCTGCCTTCGGCTCAGGTCATGATCCCAGGGTCCTGGGATCGAGCCCCACATTAGGCTCTCTGCTCTTTGGAGAGCCTGCTTCCTCCTCTCTCTGCCTGCCTCCCTGCCTACTTGTGATCTCTCTCTCTCTGTCAAATGAATAAATGAAATCTTAAAAAAAAAAAAAGAAAGAAAGAAAGAAAGAAAAGAAATGGCCAGGACTTGGAATCAGAAAATCTATGGCAACTCTGGGCACTGGGCTTCTGGCTACTATGGTAGCTGCTCTATGCCAAGAACAGACCCCACTCCTTTCTTTTCCCTTTATTTTTCCCCCTGCCCCTGGAGCCAACCTCAGGCTTAGTTAATCAATTCTGCTCGGGTCCCTTCTCTGCGTTGACTCTTAGAGCTGTGATACCAAACAGTGGAGTCAGTCTTCTCTCCTTCAGCATCTCATTTACTCATCTTTCTGACTCAGCCAAAACTCTGCCTCACCTATGGCATTTTGTGGTCTGTTTGTGAGCCATTCTCTTGTCGGGGGGTGGAGAGGGTGCTTTTAAGATGGTGTCTACAGGGACGCCTGGGTGGCTCAGTCGGTTAAGCGGCTGCCTTCGGCTCAGGTCATGATCCCAGGGTCCTGGGATTGAGTCCCACATCGGGCTCCTTGCTCAGCAGGGAGCCTGCTTCTCCCTCTGCCTCTGCCTGCCACTCTGTCTGCCTGTGCTCTCTCTCTCTCTCCCTCTCTCTCTGACAAATAAATAAATTAAAAAAAAAAAAAAAAGATGGTGTCTGCAATAATTTAGGGAGGGATCTGCCCAAAGTCTTTGAGAAATTAAATCACCCGTGTTTGTCCTAGAACTGAACATCTTTTCAGGGTAACGCTCTTTAGGGCATTTTCAGATGGACATGGGAAAACGTGCTAATGTCTCTAATTCTTTGACAGTGTTGTGAGCAATCTCAGCATCAAAATCATGCCCACAGTTTCTTTCTGAGGAAAACTGCTCTCCATCAGATTCAAAATTAGATTCTTTCTCACTGAAGGATCTTAACGGAAAGTGGGACTAGGGCCAGGCAAACAGGAGTAGGAGATAAAAACTCAGAAGCTCTGAAAGATCAGGGAAAGACTAGGTGCTATTTTCCTAAAGGAAAGGAGCAGGGTTTGTGGCATGTCACAGTCTCTGGGCGGATCCATATGCATAAATACCGTATGCCTGTTTCATAGTACTTGGCACGAGGGGATGCCTCCTCAAGTGGGACGTTTTGCAGGAGCATTGGAAGCTACACGCGGTTTCAAAGACTTTGCTCTTTCTTCTACTGTAGGAGCTCTGTTTCCCTCTAGAGGAGACCCCTCCCTCCCATCCTCGCTGCTGGGCATCCCCTGGCAGTGTCCCAGCTTCTCTGGGATCTGGAAGGGTGTTGCCCGTTGTCTTCTGGGCCGGCCCCTGTTAGTGATGCTAGCCAGCTCCGCCTCTTGGCCCTTCCCTGTGCTCTCAACTGTCCCCTGCAGGCCGCCCCCCAGTGTTGGGGACCCCAGCTGGCAGTGGGTGCTGGCCAGGGCTCCAGGTGCTAGGTTCCATGCTCCTGCAGCTGCTGCACCTGGGGGAGCACCAGAGCTGGATTTGAGTTGGTAACTACTGCAACTGAGGAAAAGAGACGCCAGTAGAGAGATAGGCTCAATTCCAAATGCAAGGATGTGTGGGGATTCATGGCCAAGGAGCAGCATGCGGGGTCCATAGTTGGAAAATTACCAAGCAGAGGCATCAAAGATGGAGGGATCCTTGCTGTAGTGGACTAGAGAAGGCAAGGATGGAGCCCAGCAGGAGGCCTTGCTGGGAACAGAGCTTGGAGGAGACCATGTGAAGTTTGCTGGAGGAGAGAGTCTTCATCAGCCCCTAGCCCACCAGTTTTGTATTGTATTTCTGGAGCCACAGATGAGTTGGAACTGCATCTTTTTGTCTTAAATGAGGTTCATCTCTCCCTTTGCTGTGATTCGGTGACATTCTCCTAAAGAGGCACTATATGGGTTCCCAGAAGCTCAAATGTAGAGGGAAAGCATCTTTCTGATTATTCGTTTGGGCTTCATGCACGAGTCTGTAGCAGTGGCTGGGATGGGGGGGTGGGGTGGGGTGAGACGGTTTTCCTGGGAGCAGTCTGAGTAACAAAACACAGTGCTCAAATCCACACCTTCCCAGCCCTCCAGCGACTAAGACACTGTTCCCAGGACCAACCTGTGGGCCTGCCAGTCTCTTCGCTTGAGTTGTGATGTGCTAGCCCTCCCCAGCCCTTCCTGCAGACTGACCTGCGGAGCCTCAGCCTGCCGCTGGCCGCGGACCTGCCACACCTGGACGCCACCTGGGAGTCCACCCAAGGCGTGAGCCAGACCTCTCCACCCTCCCCACCCTCATACTTGGAAAAGAAGAAAAGACAGGGAAAACTCAGTGTGCCTCACCCTGACCCCTGCCTCAGAATGAAGAAAGCTGCCTTTCTTTCCCAACTGTCTACAGTTCATACTTTAAAAAAATTAATTCTGACAGAACCACCTCAGGCCCCTTTCCAAAGAAGTGATGTTTTACTGAAAGTGATTGGAAAGAAAGGCACAAATGGGTGTTTACAAGAATTAAGATGCAAGAGTTAACCTGGGCCTGGTGTGGGGTGGGGGTTTTGGGGGGGACTTGGTGGGCTGTAGGCACGGAGAACCGCAGCTGAGAGCGTTGTGGCCCACCCACCCCACCCCCCAAAACTGGGGGAGAAAAATGACTTTTGGTTCTCGATAGAAGAATGGCCATTTCTTTTGAGAGTTCCAAAATTGCCACTCTTGGGGTTTTCACTGCTTTTCCATGCACCATTTTTCTTTTCAAGAAGGTGCCAGTGATTCAGCATCCTGGCTCATAGCTGCATCCTCTTTATAAATGCGGACTTTCAAGTCTTTACTGAAAGTCCAGAGAATGTTTTTTAGAGAAGCGTTTTTTTTTTTTTTTTTTAACGAACACCGTATTAATTCAAGAAAGCTCTCGCAGCTTTTATTGTTGCTAAAATCATATATTGTTTTTCACAGAATACCACCATTTGTTTGTATTTTCCCTAGAGTTTTTGTCTTTGGTAGTTTTGTTCTGTTCTAGTGGCAGCTGAAGTGATTCTGAGTGTTTGCGGCACGAAGTTAATTAACCAAATGTTTCAACCTGGAGCTTTAAACACCTGGGCCGACGGAAGTGGCTCTGAATCAGTGCGGAAATCTTGGAACGGTGGATGCTGAAGATTTGGGGATAAAATGGAGAGTAGATGGTGAGAGGTTTTGTGCTCTACTCAATTTTTTTGGCAAAATAAAAGCAGATGAGTGAGTGGCGGGTTCCTTCCCGAGTTCCTTGCCTGCAGCCCGCGTGTCACGGACTCAGGGTTAACCCGCTGTGGCTCCTCGTGTGTGTGTTCACGTAGCTAGCAGGGTTTGGGCCACGTTTGACCCTGCTTCCGTCTCACATCTCTATCCTGCCTGCCCTTGGGCTTGGTGCATTTTAAAGCTTGGATAGTTGCAAACGAGGAGCCAAGGCTGGTCGTGGGAACTGGTAGGGTATAAGGTACGATTTCGGGACCCCCGTCCTCCCACTTGTCCTTTCTTCCCTCTAGGGACCCTGACCAACAGCGCACATACAAAAAGAACCATATTCAAATAGAAAATGCAGAACGGTTTAATTAGCAATCGATAACCTCACACAAGTTCCCGCACAGGAAAGGGGGCGTTGGTGGGGCCGCAGTGAGTCAGCACTGATGTGCCTGTGGAACGGACCCATCCTTCCTTCCCCGCAGCTGAAGGTGCACAAGCGGAAGCGGATTGAGAACCGTTATTTGTCTACAGTGGGACTCTTCAAAAGCAGCACTAACGACATTTTGGGCCAGGCGGTTCTCTGCTGTGGGGCTCTTCTGTCCAATATACGATGTCAGGCAGTCTTTCTGGCCTCTCCTCACTGGATTTCAGTAGGGAAATTCATCTACCCATCTTTTGACAACCAAAAATGGCCCCAGGCATTGCCAAACCTCCCCCCAGGGTGTGGGGGGTGGATGGCCCGCAGTTGAGAGTTACTGGCCTACGGGGAAACAGACCCCAACTGGTCTGGGTTTCCCAATGATAACCAGGGTTTTGAAGCAGAAGCTGAGTCGTGGACCAATGAGGAGAGAATCTAGAAGAAGTCTTTTTAAATTGAGTGCAGAATATGACTGAAGCTCTTTCAGACATGGGTTTCCAAATGTTACCTATTAGAATCATCTGGGGGCTTTTAAAAATGCTGATGCCCTGGCCACACCCCAATGTCTATTAAGTCAGAGTCTTGGGAAGGGGGGATCCCACACCATCAGGGTCTTTTAAAGCTTCCCAGGGATTCCCACATGCACCCACATTTGAGAAGCCGTGCTTTAAAAAGCACAGTCTCTAGCAGGATGTGGCCAAATGGCCTGGCTGGCAGATACCCCTGGTCCCTGAACAGCTTCTCGCTGTTATTCATGCCTCAGAGCTGACCAGACCAGCAGTTTTCAGACCTCAGCAAGCAGCAGAATCACCTGGAGGGCTAGACACTAAGACATCTTTCTGTTTCATGAGGGCTGGCTTGGGGCCTGATGTTTGCCTGTCTCACAAGTTCCCACGTGGGGCTGATGCCCCTGGACCATGGAGCTCCTTTGAGAGCCCTTGCTAATGACCCTCCCCTCAGTGTCTTACCTGGGAGCAGTGGCTCCACAGCAGCCATGACAGACCGAGAGGTACTCCCCCAGCATCCTTGTCCCTTTAAAGCAGGGCTTCCTGCCCTTGTCTTGCCTTTTGACATACAGGTCTTCCCAGTTTGAGGTGGACTGTCCCTGCATTTGCTGTCTGCCCACAGGCTTTGCAGAGTCACCTTCTCACAGACATTCCATGACCCTGGCAGAAGCAGTTTGGACAGAATTTGGCAGAAAACAGATATGTCTTGGGAGAAATAGTGGGAATGAACATCGGACTGGGAAGCCAGAAGTGGGCTCTTGTCCAGGCTGTGGCACGACCTGGTGGTGTGACCTTGGACAGGTCGCTACGCTTACTCTGCCTTCATCTCTCTGGTTTGGGGGAGTTAAACCCCACAGTTTATAAGCCTCCCTCCAGTGTCGCTGTCCTGTGACTCTGAGAAGTGCTGTATTCTGTAGGTGACAGACCTGTGGGAGCCTAGCTGCTGCAGTGAAAGGAGCACATAGTTAGTCGGGGTAATACATTGGCCGGAGGAGGGAAAGACAGGTGTTTGGAGTGAGAGTAGACAGTGTCTGGACACCTCTCTGTTTTGCCCTTCAGCAATGAAATAATACTGCAGTGGGCAGCTAGGAAAAATCTTCCTCTTTCAGTCAAGCCCTTGAATGCTGTTCCTCACAGCCAGTTTTTATTTATGCAAATACAGCTTGCTGCGTGAGTGTGCTGGACGGTCCCACGGTCCCACACGGAGAACTAGGTGGCCGGTCAAATTCCATATTAAGCAGGTAGTGTGTGGAAGCAATTGGGTGCTTTTCCTTAAAATCTCCCCCAAAAAAGGCAGGATGAGAGTCCGGTCTGGTGCCCAGTCCAAGTGAAACTGCTTTTCCTTTTTCTGTTGTACCCAAATTTGTGGGAGCGTCATGGCCCCTGATGTGTGGTGGGCTGTCCGGCTTTACCCAGCAGCTCACAACAAGGGAAGACGGGGGTCGGGCGCCTGGGTGGCTCAGTGGGTTAAGCCACTGCCTTCAGCTCAGGTCATTATCTCAGGGTCCTGGGATCGAGTCCCGCATCGGGCTCTCTGGTTGGCAGGGAGCCTGCTTCCTCTTCTCTCTCTCTCTGCCTTCCTCTCTGCCTACTTGTGATCTCTCTCTGTCAAATAAATAAATAAAATCTTTAAAAAAAAAAAAAAAAACAAGGGAAGACAGGGGTTATCAGGCAGATTGTCAGCTGTGTAGGAGGCTGCCCTGGAGGTCATGGGTGGGGAAGCAGGTGAGCAGAGCTAGGAGGGAGCCCAGGGTGTCATCTTCCTGATGTTTCTACAGCTGGGACAAGAGTCTGCATCACGTTTAATGCAGGCAAAGGCTAGGCCTACGCCTTTAAGAAATAAGGATTAAGGAATCTGTGCAAATGTAGACTTTGAAGAAAAAGAATGAACAAAAGGGCCCTAGGGAGTTGAATATGTGTGGCTAAACTCTGGCACAAGCCAGAGAGGACCGGTTATCTTGTAACATGCCCATAGCAGTGCTTTACAGAGTGGATTCCAGTGCCCACTCCTAAGATAAAAATATTAAAGGAACATGCCCAGGAAATTCTTTTTCCTTTTAATCAGGATAAGGCAGCCTATTGAGTCCTGGACAAGTGTATTGGATTTCACCTTTAATCTCCCACACATCAATCTCTTTTACAAGGGGTCATTCTCTGAAAGGTACGAGTCAGGAGCTTTTTGGCGTGGAGTTCCAGAATGGCCTTTATCATCTTGATGACAATTTTTCCAATTTAGTTAACAGTTTATTTGGTTGTAAAACTACAGTGACTCATGTAATTAGAGGTTTCCTTCTGTGTCAACAGAGAGGATTTTTGGAACTTGGTAACAAGTTGGACAACTTTTCTGCCACACTTCAAAAGAAGTAGTCAATCATGGGATAATATTTTTAGAACATCAGAACTGGAATATGGCTGGCTGCTAATCTTCCTCAAATAAAACCCTTGATTAATTACAGAATGAATTATCCAAGAGTGACAAAATTTACTTGGGCCTCATTGAAGTTCTACCGGGTCACCTCCTCAAGGCCAGGTGAGCAGGAAGAGCAAAACGATGTCCTCCTTCATTAATGTGCCACTTAAAACAAACACACAAACAAAATAAAAAACCTACAGAGCTCTGAACGATGGGTGGGATATCTTGTAAAAGTTTTATCCAGTGAAGTGATTTTTATTTTGCCCTTCCTGGGTTTTGTGTCTTCCTTGAATGTGGGCAGCTGAAAGTTGTGTATAAGATATTCTTGAACACCAAAGCGAAATTTCTCTACAGTTGTCTTAATAATAGTTCATTAAATAAATGGGTTTTTTTTTTTGAACTGCTTGAATATTTCATGAGAATAAATGAATCACGGCAACTCTTAGAAAGATACTGCAGATTAATCGAGTGACCACAGGGCAGAATGAAAATCTGAAATTAGAAATTCAAGAGAATTCCAGCTCTGATGCCCTGGTCAAGGTGGTCCTCTCTTTTTCTGTTCCGGAGAAGTTTATTTTTTGTTTCCAGTTGCTTGAGTCATAGGTGAGGGTAATTCCTGGGCCTGGAAAGCTCTACCAGGGTCCACCGTTACTCTGTGTGAGTGTGTGGTTGCCTACAGTACTTGACCTGGTGCCTGGTTTATGAGGCATTCATGAAACATGTGTGTAACGTGTGTTAGATGCCAGCTACTTTTTAAGATAAAAAACGAACCACTTAATCCTCACTGTTATGCCCCCCCCCCCAATGGGTCTGTGATTAAAGGAGCAAGATTGATATAAAGCGAAGGTCAAGCAAAGCTTTATTTCGCGCCAAGCATCAAGAATCAAACTGACTGGCCAGGGCCGCGCCTCTTACAGAGAGGGCGACCCTTCTCTGTTTCCCAGACTAGCTTTTAAGGGCAAAGGCCATGGGGTTGGGCCTGGCCATGCACAGGTGGCCAGTGAAATTGTAACACACAGAGAAAGCTGCACAGTGATGCTAGGTGACCAATTGAATTACAATTTACCCTAGTAGACATTTGAACCAGCCTATCACCTTGGTCAGAATTGGCGCCCAAAAGGTGCCCAAAGGGCGGGGCCCATACTCCTTGGTAGCTAGGGAGACAGTATGCATCCCCCCACTGATGGGATGTCTCCACCTGGCCAGACCCACCCTTGTATCTGGGCTTTCTTACCTGGAGCTTGTTTCCAGGACTTGTTTTTAAGTAAGTCCCCTGGGGGAAGAGGAGCAGGAACAGTTTAAGGGTTAAACAACGTTATTGTTTTAACCTTGATGGAAGCCTCTAGCTAAGTAGGTCCTTACACTCACGTAACCCTGTTGGATAGGCAGGTACTTTTATCCCATTTTCCAAATAAGAAAATTGAGGGTTGGAGAGGTTCCTAACTTGTCCGAGGTCACAAAACTAGGAAGTGCCAGACTGGAATTTAAACCCCAGGCCTTGTGATTTGGGAGTCTGTGATCTGTGCTCCTGTGTGGCTTCTCTCAAGAAATCTTTGTTGAAATGAAAATAAGTCTTATCTATGAAGAGTTTATATAGCAAATTCCCGTGCCATTTCATGTGATCCCCCTACCAGTGTGGAAACCTTAGCTCTTTTCATTTTAGAGTGGACAAAATTGGGGCTCAGACAGGTGGGTGATTTTCCCAAAGTCCCCTGGTTTGGGAGTTATGGAGACAAAAGGTGGGAACTTGGATGCCCCCCGGCTGGGGCTCTTGCTTTCCTTCTGCTTTCGCTGTGGTGGGGTATAGGAATCTACTTCAGCCTGCTCCTTTTCCTGCCAGCCCGCCTCCTTCTGGCTTCCCCTTCTCCTGAGTTGGAAGTTAACTCACATATAAGGAGGCTGGAAGGATGTTTGCATCAAGGAGGTTCCTCCCAATACCAGCCTTTCTGTCATTCTTCCTGGTGCATCACCCTAGTTTTTCTCCAAGCCCTGCCCCATGAACAGCTAGCAACCACTTAGTATGGTGGGGGTGGGTCTGGGAAGTCCCGGGGAAGGGACACATTCCCGGCTGCTGCTCTTTTTACCGAGTACCTGTTTACTGCCTGGACCTCAGTGTCTCGGGCTGCGGGGTCTGCAAAGCAGCAGCCACCCCTGTTTTCCACTTTAGCACCCTTCGCACCTCAGGGAGCAAACTGCTTGCTTGTTTGGGGCCTCTACTGACTACTGACAGAAACTAATGAATTTGGGCTGATTTCTCCACTTCTTTCCCAAGGCTAACCTTACTTTCAGGTCAAGGTCATTTCTTAAAAACCTGATCTTTATGTCTATTTGTTTATATTTCATCTTGTCCCACAGAGGTTGAGGTAAGTGAAGGGGAACATAGAACAGTAAACTCAAGTAGAAAATAAGGGTGAGAGAAGATAGAAATTAGAATAGGGCAAGGCCTGAGGATAAAGAGATTTGATTTCCAGCTTCCCAGCCAGAAACAAACAGAAATGCAAAATGCAGTTAATTCCGAATTCTTGTTGAGGAGGAGGAGGAGGAGGAGAAAAATAGCCTTAAAGGAAAATTCTCACTTGAGGTTCCTTTCAGATGGTAATTCCCCATGAAAAGGATTACAGGCACTGTGGTAATAAAGGTGACCCGGGCTCTTTCCACCTAGCAGGTGAGGCAAGCAAATCAAAACCTACAGATAAAGAAGCTCAAGGGTAAGCCCCCCTCCCCACCATACTCCCCACCTTTGCATCTAGGGAAGAGAAACTCTGACTGAGGGGTTTGGGTAGGTGACAGGAAATCCCACCCAAGTGAGCCTTGTAAGGGGCTGATTCTGATTGGAGAAGAATGAAGAGATGGGCATCCCAGCCCCAGGCAGTGTCAGGAGCTGTGGTCAAGGTGAGAGGGCTTGTGTATGGGTGGCCTGAGTGGGGGGAGTGGGGAGGGTGGAGTTAGTCATTTGGAGGAGACTGATGTAGGCGGAGACTGATGTAGGAGGAGACTGATGTAGGCGGAGACTGATGTAGGCGGAGACTGATGTAGGAGGAGACTGAGGTAGGAGGAGACTGATGTAGGCGGAGACTGATGTAGGAGGAGACTGATGTAGGAGGAGACTGATGTAGG
>PISX010000963.1:0-223965 GCA_004024625.1 Mellivora capensis
GTTTCCATGAATTGTTTAAGTTCTTCTTTGATCTCCTGGTTGATCCATGCATTCTTAAGCAAGGTGGTCTTTAGCTTCCAGGTGTTTGAATTCCTTCCAAACTTTTCCTTGTGGTTGAGCTCCAGTTTCAAAGCATTGTGATCTGAGAATATGCAGGGAATAATCTCAATCTTTTGGTATCGGTTGAGTCCTGATTTGTTTTGAGAAAACTCCATACTGTTTTCGAGAGTGTCTGTACCAGATTGCATTCCCACCAACAGTGTAAGAGTGTTCCTCTTTCTCCACAACCTTGCCAACTCTCGTTTCCTGTTGTATTAATTTTTGCCATTCTAACTGGTGTTAGGTGGTATCTTACATGTGGAGCATAAGGAATAGCACAGAGGACCATGGGGGAAGGGAGGGCAAATTGAACAGGAAGATATAAGAGGGAGACAAACCATGAGAGACTACGGACTCCAGGAAGCAAACTGAGGATTACAGAAGGGAAGGGGGTGGGAGGATGGGGTAACAGGGTGACTGGTATTAAGGAGGGCACGTGTTGTGATGAGCACTGGGTGTTACTACACAACTAATGAATTGATGCACACTACATCAAAAACTAATGATATACTATATGCTGGCTAACTGAACATAATTTAAAAATAAAAGGAAAAAAGACAATAGATCATTTGACTTTGGGAAAAAAATAGGTAAATTAGGGGTAGGCTGGGTGGGTCAGTCAGTTAAGCATCTGCCTTCAGCTCAGGTCATAATCCTAGGGTCCTAGCATCAAGCCCCACATTGTACTCCCTGCTCAGTGGAGAGCCTGCTTCTCCCCCTCCCTCTGCTGCTCCCCCCGGCTTATGCACTCGGTCTCTCTCTCTCAAATGAATAGATAAAATCTTCCTTAAAAATGATAAATGAGGGGGCACCCAGGTGCCTCGGTCAGTTGAGTTGCTTAGGTCATTGTTGATTTTGGCTCAGGTCATGATCTAAGGGTCCAGGGTTTGAGCGCCTCCCTCCCCGCTATCAGGGTGGGGGTCTGCTCTCAGAAAGGAGTCTGCTTGAGGATTATCTCTCTCCCTCTCCCCCCACTCATGCACACTCTCTCTCCTTAAAATAATAAATCTTTTTTAAAAAAGATTTTATTATTTATTTGACAGATAGATCACAAGTAGGCAGAGAGAGGAAGGGAAGCAGGCTCCCCGCCCAGCAGAGAGCCCGATGCAGGGCTCGATCCCAGGATTCCGGGATCGTGACCTAGGCCGAAGGCAGAGGCTTTAACTCACTGAGTCACCCAGGCACCCCTATAATTATAAATCTTTTTTAAAAATCATAAATTAAAAATTCAGGAGACTCCATTAAAAAATATGAGTAGGCAAGCCACCGACTGGGAAAAAAAATATTCACATTATATAGAACTTGTATTCAGAATATATAAAGAGCTCCCAAAACTCTATAACAGAAAGACAAACAACCCAATTTAAAAATGGGCAAAATACATGACTAGAATAAACATTTTACAAAAGACATAAAAATAACGAGTAAACACACAGAAAAACATTCAAACTCATTAGATATCAAGGCAGTGCAAATGGAACTTAGAATGAAATTGAAATGAAAACTACTCGCATGCATTAGAATGACTAAAATTAGACTGCCAACCCCAAATGTTGGCAAGGGTATGGATCAACTAGAATTCACATATATTGTCCATAGGAGGGTAGAATTGTACAATTATACTGGTAAACTGTTTGGCAGTTGCCTACAATGTTAAATATATATCTACCCTAGGAACCCACAGTTCCACCCCTAACTGTTAACCTAAGAGAAATGAGAGCAGATGGCCATACAAAAACTTATACGTGAATGTTCACAGAAGTTTTTTTCATAATAGCCCCAAACTGGAGATGACCCGAATGTCCACCAGTGGGATGCTTGGATAAACAAATTGTGTATATTCAGACTCAGCAATAGAAAAGAGTTACTGTTCATACGAGCATCAGCATGGATGAATCTCAAAAACATGTTGAGTGAAAGAAGCCAGACAGGAGAGAATACATACAGCATGATTGCATTTTTTTTAAAGGTTGTATTTATTTTATTTTAGAGAGAGAGCATGAGTGGGGAAGGGCAGAGAGAGAGGGAGAGAAAGAATCCCAAGAAGACTCAGTTCTGAGTGCAGAGCGTGATGTGGGGCTCAGTCTCAAGACCCTGAGATCATGACCTGAACCAAAACCAAGAGTGAGAGACTTAACCAACTGAGGCACCCAGGCGCCCCATGATTACATTTATATAACAATAAAATTGGAACAATGGTTGTCTTTGAGGGGGGGCTGTGCAATAGACTAGAACTCTCTGGGACATTGGAAATGTTCTATCTTGATTGAAGTGTGGGTTACAGTGGTATGTGATTTTGTCAAACATTTGCTAAAACTCATCTGACCATATACCTAAGATCTATATGTAAATTATACCTCAAAAATTAAAATATAAAAAAATTGCTTTTGTAAGCTATAAAGTGTTATATACAAATACTAGAAAGTGTTTTAATTTTTAAAATCTTCCAAGAAAAAGATGAGTTTGAGAAGGTTTGAGTGCTGAACAGATGCTCAACAATCATATGGCAATGCGTATCCCATTTTCAGCTGGAAATCCCATTTTCAAATGGAAATTTGGTGCAGTTTGTTCCAGTACGATGAGCTTGTTTTATAACTTAAAAAAATGAATGCAGTGCCTTCTAACCACTCTTGCTAGCAATTAAAAAAAAAAGACCTGGTACGAAGAGTAATCTGTACTATATTTAAGTGTATAGAATCTTGAACCTTGGCAAAGTTTTGGCACTTTCACTTAGATATTGCAGTTGTTGGTGATTTCAGTGATTTTGTAGTGATTTTTTTTTAGTGATTTAGTAATCTTACCTTTACATCAAAGTGAAAACAAAATAGAAGTTTAAGATATATGACACTAGAAATCACATTCTGTAAAGCAAATCCTAATGATAATTAAACAACAGTATGAAAGTATGTGCATGATGCTAAAAAAAATAAAAACTGATTTAAGTATTTTACAGCAAAATCTCAACTGAGAAATTCTCCAAGAACAAAAGTCCTGCCTCTCTGTTTTTTTAACAGACACGCGCACACACACACACACACACACACACACGGACACACACCCTTACACCTTCCATAAAGCACCAGGAGTGATTTTCATCTGCAGGCAGGTCCCAAGAGCAATGGGAAGACTGAACCACAAGGACAGGTACCCAGGACAAAACCCCTCATTGCCCTCCTCCTTTCTCACCACATGGACATTCAGATGTAAAGAGCCGTTCTAGACAAAGTTGTTTAACCGAGAGGGTTTGCTCCAACAATACCAGCCTTCTTTGGGGGCTTTGAAAATACTGTGGGGCTCTCCCCAATGCTAGATGTTGGGCCTAGAGTGCTCCCCACACACTCCTTCCCATCCCCAAAATTATTCTGTCAGGGAAGCCCCAGCCTAGCATCTGGTCTGCCCATTAGATGTTCTCATAAACAAAACAAGGAGCCTCTCCTTCACTGCATTAACTTGACATAAAGGTGCATCTGTTGGTAGAGGAGCAGCACACTGGGGGCTTTGCTCGTTATTAATCCCAGTACCTAAAATAGAGTGGGTGCCATATATATTTCGTACTGTGCGGCTCAGTGACTGAGTGCTGACTTCATAGCGCCATTCTAACAGTTAATGAAGTAATATATTTGAAGTGTTAGCAGAACACCTTACACGTAGGTATTTTTCTCCTTCAGGGAACTCTTTCCTCTTATTCAGTGATGAGATCTTACTCATTTTAACCACCACAACCCAAGGCCTTTGGAAAAATGGGAAATAATTATTTACAACTTTCAAAAGATCGGTAACACTTTACTGTGACTATGTTATGGTTTCTATGTTTCCTCACCCAGTAGTGGACTTCTAGACACTTGTGATCAGGAAACTAAACACCCTACACTCTGATTTTTTTTAAGATTTTATTTATTTATTTGACAGACAGAGAGATCACAAGTAGGCAGAGAGGCAGGCAGAGAGAGAGGGGGGGAAGCAGGCTCTCCACAGAGCAGAGAACCCGATGCGGGGCTCGATCCCAGGACTCTGGGATTATGACCCAAGCCGAAGGCAGAGGCTTAACCCACTGAGCCACCCAGGCGCCCCTAAACTCTGATATTTAATAAAAGTTCCCAGAGAGATCTGGAAATGTGTGCGTGTCCATGTGTGGGGTGCTTGAATGTATACGCACATGTTTGTGTATGAAAGACTGATTTGTGAAATTCTAGCAGTGGACTTAAATGTTATAAATTCCTGTCCCAGAATAGGAAAGTAATATAAAATGTCCAATTATAATTCCCCTTTAAAGTTGTCTTAGAAGGCAAAATGTCAAAAGTCCTCCTAGGATATTTTGTTTTCCCTTTTTCTTCACAAATAAACACACTGTCCATCTTCTTAAGTCTCAAAGGAATCCAGTCAGGACTAATGATTTCCCATTTATCTTGATCTGAATTTCACTGCATCTAATGGAATAGCTCAGGTAGGAAAACACACCTTAGAACAGAAAGAGATGGAGACCAATAGAGTATAAAAAGCAAGGTGGTTTGGGAGAATTATTATTTTGTGAGATTTTTCAGTTTGATATATGCAGTGTGTGCATGTTTACTGGGTCACTATGTAAAAAGAGTGTTTCTTAGTGGAAGTCATGGTCAAAGAAATTTGAAGGCTACTGCTCTGTGTAACAGCACAGAATGCTCAGGCAACAACCAAGGTGAGAGAGTCCAAATCTGGCAAAAGAACAGGGCTGAGGTATGCCAATGTATGGAAGCTCAAGAGGATCCAACACAAACAGGGATTTTCCAGGCAACCTGAAGAGAGACTTTGTTTAGTTAATTGAGACAAGCTTCATGAGGTGAGGGAAGAAAGGGAGGCAAATCCCTCTCAACTTACCAAAAGAGCAACAATTGCTGTAATTGTCAGAAAGATGTCCGAAGGAACCCAAATTACCTAGAATGAGCTATGTGAAATCTGAAGCCCAAGTCAGGATTCTGTTTATTCTATGACTATATAAATTTTGCACTGTTTTTTGATAGAAAGGAGTCTGTGACTACCTCAGTAAGTCATCCCACGGAGAAATCTGCAACTACGATGTCCTTAGAATCTGTTCCCCTCTCACAGAATTTTACTTGAGCCATGCCAGTGTCATTTAGGGTGACAGCAAGGGTGTGGTTGGGGACTGTGTGTGGTCTTTCCCTTGCAAACAAATTCCTATTCTTTAAAGGGTATGAGGCAGAGACTGGACAGGCTGCTAAAGGCTTATTCCTTCAAGCTGCTGGGCTGGAGGTGGCATCCCACGTTTGCTGAAGTCTTTAGGATCTTTTGGTCAGAAGTGACCAGCATCCCATCCCAAGTCTGCTTCAAAAATGTCCTTTTTCCAGAACTTCCTTATTTCCCTGTCTTCTCCCTCCACATGCACACACTCCCAGATGACTCCTGTATACCTCTCTCTGTCTTTATTCCATCTCCCATGAAGGAGTTTATCAAAACAAAACGAATAGTTGAAATTCACCTTCTTGGTTAAGAGACGTCTCAGAACTGGAACAGTACAATGCTGATGTGTTTTTCTTCTTAGTTTTTCCATCATAAAGACTGAGCCTCGGGGCACCTGGGTGACTCAGTCAGTTAAGCATCTGCCTTCAGCTCAGGTCATAATCTCAGTCAGAGTCCTGGGATCGAGCCCCATGTTGGTCTCTCTTCTCAGCAGGGGGTCTGTTTCTGCCTCTGCCTTCACCCTCCGCATGTGCGCACCCTCTCTTGCACGCATGCACTCTCTCTCTCTCTCTCAAATAAATAAAATCTTAAAAAAAAAAAGAGACATTGGGCCTTTCCCCCACTCAGGATCCATACCCTTCCTCTGTACCTGGCCTTGTGACTTGGCATATAACTGTTGCAAGCAGAGACTTCCCCAACTAGGTTGTCACACTGTCCTTCCTAAACTTCCCCCTGCTGTGATCAGCCAGCCAACCCTCATCACCTTCTACCCACTGGCTGATGTCACACTAGTCTTTAAGTCCAGTGTACCTAGAACATCCCCACCTACACCTGGTGAACCAGAATAACTCTTAGTAACACCCCTTTCATTTTCTTTCTTTTTTTAATGTTATTTATTTATTTGAGATAGAGTGAGAGAGACAAGGCAGGGGCAGAGGGAGAGGGAGAAGAAGACTCCCCATTGAGCAGGAATCCCAACCCAGGGCTCGAGCCCAGGACCCTAGGATCATGACCTGAGCCAAAGGCAGACACTTAACTGACCGCGCGGCACCTGGATGCCGCACCCCCTTTCCTTTTCAAAAGCATTCCAGTGTGGAAAGTCACCTGGCTACCCTGTGTAGGGCCTGGTCTCCTGTGACCTGCCCTGGGGCCGTTCTTTAGGTCTACAGTTACAGATTGGCCCAGAGAGCATCTCCTGCCTCCCAGCATGATCTTGAACTTCCAGAATGGAAAGCTACTCTAGCCAGATAAACCTTGGAGAAAACTGTAATGTTGTCTTGGGGTCTCTGTGACCCAGTTTTAATGTTTCTAAATCTTTTCCTGCTTAACAGCCCTCCCCAGCTTAGTGACTTAAAACAATAATTATCATTTGTTACCCTCATGGTTTCTGTGGTTCAGGACTTCAGAGATACGTATTTTGGGCAGTTTGTCTCTGCTCCATCATGTCTGGAGCCTCAGCTGGCACGTTCAGAGATTGAGGGTTGAAATCATCCACAGGCACATTCATTCACACATTGATGCTGGCTGTCAGTTGAGACCTAGTTGTGTCTGCTATCCAGAACACTCTCATATGGCCCCCCCCTTGGTACCAGGACTTCCTCCCCACATGGTGGCATTGTTGCAGGACAAGTACCTGGGCCAGGTGGAAGCGGATCCTTTACTGACGTAGGCTCACTTAACATCAAGTCACATGGCATCCCTTCACTGTGCTCCACTGGCCAAGGAGGTTGCAAACCACTGCCAGGATTCAAGGGCAAAGGACATTAGACTCCACCCCTTTTTAGCAGGAGAAATGTAGTGACATTGTAAGAAAATCATCTGGATTGGGAGATGATGGATGAATGGGCAGATAGATAGATAGATAGATAGATGAAATATCTAACTTAGGAAAGTAACCAGGTACTTCTTCCAAGCACCCCATCAACCATAGGCAAAATGTTACCATCCTTGTTAACTCCTTCTATCAAAAATGTCTAAGGATAAATCTCTTGATATTATGATATGGGGTGACAATTTTCTTATCAGGAATACTACTCAAATCCCTTACATTTGTGAGGTTTGTTATAGTTTCCCAAGACTTTACATCTGATCCTCACAACCCTGTGAGGCAGAGAAGGCAGGGCTCATACTCCCCACAGCCAGGTAAATAATTTACTCAGAGTCACAAAGCTGGGTCTCAGTACAGTCAGTCTGATGTGGAATCAGATTTGTTTCTACCACCAACTAACATCTGCTAATGAGAAAGCAGCACTGCCCCAGAGTCTGAGCCTCGGCTTTGCACCAGATGAGCCTGAGTTGGAGTCCTGTTCTATCCCTTGGTGGCTTGGAACAAAGAGCTTACTCACCCGGAGTTTCCATCTTCTTATCCTTTGAATGAAGGCAGTACAATCCACTTCATGTATTTAGTTCCTGCTGTGGAACTAAATGATGTTTGTAAAGAGCCTAGGACAGTGTCTTTCATGTCTTTGGTGCCTAAACAGTAGCCAAGAAGTTAATTTTAACCATGATGTGTGATGCAACCTATTTAGAGCCTGTGCTCAGGGAAGTGTAAGCACTAATCTTGACCACGGCAGAAAGGAGATGCTCTGCATCTGAGTATAGATGGGAGACCATCTTCAAATCACTCCTGCAGGATGATTTTTCATCAGTTGGAAGAAGAAAACTTACAGAGGACTACCATGCAAATATTATTGAACAGAATACAGGCTAACAATGAAATCTCCAGCTCAAAATGCTGTTGACGATGCGGAGAGTTGCTTCATCATGCAGAGCATGTGGCTGGTAGATGACCTTGGAGGGCCAACCTTTGATGGCCAAGCACAGGGTTAGCACGGTGGAGAGGCTTCAGCAAGTTACCCTTGGATGCCTTTGTGATACAACTCTCTATCATATCCCTGTCTGTGAAAGTGGACCCAGAGTCATTCAATGGCCCTGAATTTTGCTCTCACTGTTTCAAGAGGGCAGTGTGCTACTGGCAAAGGCTCCCAGAAAGTTGTCATTAATAGAAGACAAGTAAAGGACCAAAGTCATCAGTGTTTATAGTACCTAACACTCACACAGTATGTGCAGGGACAGTTCTAGAAGATGCCTCACAAACCTGGAGAAAAAGGCATTTTTCTAGAGCTAACTAGTAGTTTTGCTGTGTCTCCCATCCTATCACTTAGGCCTGGACTTAAGGCCCTGATTCTGCTTCTGGGGGCAAGAGGACAGCAGATTGGCTCATCAGAAAGCCTGGGGGATCCTTAGAATTTATGAGCCAGTCCTCAGCTCCTTACTGTGTACAGTTCTCATTCGTGTCAGTGGGAAGCCTGCCTACAGAGCAGAGCATCTCATTCCAGTTCTTTCTCTGCTTTGCTGGTTCCCCATCACACTTGCGCTGTGGCCGCTTTAAGTGTTGATGTCTTGGCAAGGAAAAGCAGAGAGACAGCTCCATTTTTTCTGGTGCCTGGAGCCTGTGCTTCAGGGCAACTCACCCTCCTCGCTCTGGGGTTGCTGTGGAATCCTCACTGTTTTTTTTTTTTTTTTTTTTTAAGATTTTATTTATTTATTTGACATAGAGAGGGATCACAAATAGGCAGAGAGGCAGGCAGAGAGAGAGAGGGGGAAGCAGGCTCCCCGGCAAACAGAAAGTCCGACGCGGGGCTCGATCCCAGGACCCTGAGATCATGACCCGAGCCGAAGACAGAGAGGTTTAACCCACTGAGCCACCCAGCCACCCTGGAATCCTCACTGTTTATGAAGGAAGCCCACATTGGCCCCGTTGTCCCTCAGGAGCGATGGGGACTTTAAATGTCTTAAGTGACTTCTAGAGTAGCCAAAACCCTGAATTCCCTACCAGAGTAACTGACTTTCTGCCATCATGCTGCCTTGGAGTTGAATTGAATGGCACTCTATTTTCCAAAGCTCCTTCATGTGCTTGGTCTCCTGTGGGTGGCAGACCCTGTGAGGAAAGCATAGCAGAGGTAGCTGGTCCCATTTCACAGACAAGAAGACTGAGAGGCAGACAGTTCCATCATGCAGCTAGTGAGCTGTAGGCTGGGACCTAAACTCCCCACCCACTGCATGGTCCCCCAGGATGGCTGAGTATTTTCCTTTCTCCTCTTTACCTCTTTTCTGCTTATTTCCCCCTTCTCATTCCCTCTCCCCCCACAACTCCCTTCCCCTTCTCCCTTTCGTTCCCACTTTCAAAGTCTCTCCCCACCTCTTTCCTCAACAAAAATTTCAGGCAGGATGATGAACACTATAGAATTATAGTGTTCATAACATCCCTGTTAGGCCCACAATTGAAACAGGCACTTGAAAGCTCTTGGGAGAAATCTCTGCCTCTCCAGGACTCATTTTCTCCATCTGTGAAATCGGATGCTATGTAGATAACTACAGGATGACAGAGTTTAAAAGGTTCTTAAAAGCCAGAAGTGCCCAAAGGAATATTGATATAGGAGCCACATACAGTCAGTATCTCTTTAGGTCAAATTTATGTCTGCCTCAATGTAACACTTTTTACTTTCTCTTTTAGAATTTGGTGTTAGGGGGCGCCTGGGTGGCTCAGTGGGTTAAAGCCTCTGCTTTTGGCTCAGGTCATGATCTCAGGGTCCTGGGATTGAGCCCCCGCATCGAGCTCTCTGCTCAGCGGGGAACCTCTTCTCTGCCTCTCTCTCTCTGCCTGCCTCTCTGCCTACTTGTGATCTCTATCGAATAAATAACAAATCTAAAAAAAAAAAAAAAACCTTTAGAATTTGGTTAGGTTTGATTGATACATTTGAGCTGCAAGCAAACCCAGAGCTCTCTCCCTGCACCACCCTCTCTACTTGGGGAGACATGCAAACCAGGTATTTCAGGATGTGCAGGGGAGAGCTGAGTCTGTCTGGTACTCTAAATAAGGATAGCTCAGCAATTCAGAGCAAAAGTATAAAATTGTCTATCTACAGCCAAGCTCAGGCAGATGGGAGCTGGTCTCATTAATTACTGTGCTAGTTCCCCCGATAGCCCCTCTCACCTCAGTCTTTATTGATTTGCAGATATTTGGAGGAATATCTGATCAAAATTAGTCTCTGAACAGTGTCTGATCTCATTTCCTTCCTCCCTCCTGTGAAACTTAATGACATGAAGACAAGCTTTCATGAGTGACTATCTCCAGTGTCCAGGCTATGAGGTCTATAATGCTTGGAGAACACTGACTTAATAGAAGGATTTAAATACTTTCAACCTAATTAGAGGGGCAAAGAAAGGTTATCTTTCAGAACTGTGCCCCGACCCCTTTGAAGCAGTATTTCCAGTTTGCAAATAAGAGTCTGGGTCATTTCAGACCATCCCATCCTGAGGAATTACCAGAACCAAGAAAACCCTATTGAGACCGTCAATAATTTCTAGGTGCAAAGGGTCTCCAGAAGAATGTCAGTGGAGCTTCTCAAGGGCCAGTGGTAATTTGGTCCCATGTCCACATCTTTGAAGAATCTATTCTTGGTCTTCCTAAACTGCTTATCTGATTTTACCCCTGTAAGGGCCTTGGATGCACGTTTTTTTGTTTGTTTGTTTGTTTGTTTGTTTTAAATTTTTTAAAGCTTTTATTTATTTATTTGACAGAGGGAGACAGAGATCACAAGCAGGCAGAGAGGCAGGCAGAGAGAGAGGAGGAAGCAGGCTCCCCGCGGAGCAGAGAGCCCGATGCGGGGCTCGATCCCAGGACCCTGAGATCATGACCTGAGCCGAAGGCAGAGGCTTTAACACACTGAGCCACCCAGGCGCCCCTTGGATGCACGTTTTAACTCATTAATTGACTGAACACATGGGGCTCTTCTATTTTGAGTGTACTCACTCTCATAACATCAGAGGAAACTCCTGTGATTCGGAAGTGCCTCCTAGACATGACCAGTAATGTCCAAGCAGGATAGATCAGTTCAGGTCAAGACCCTGTCAGTGGACATGGGCTATCCTACTGGATATAACTGACCTTCTGATGTCCAGATATGTACTAGTGCAAAGTACATTTAGCCCAAAGCCAGATATTATTCCAGTTAACTGAACCTTGGCTTCATCTAGCTGGGCTGACCTGGACACTGGACAGCTGCCTGTTATAGTGGCCTTGGGTAGCCTTCGCTTCTTGCCCAACTTGGCCTATAATACTTTGCTACAGGGTTTGGAGCTTAATAGCGGAGCCAGCAGACAGCCTTGCCACCCAATGCCTCTTCCCGTGGACCTTCCAGACAGCCTTGCCACCTACTGCCTCTTCCCGTGGACCATCCAGGAGTTCTCCAGTGCACTTTTGAAGCAAGAACGGGCTGTGGCTTCTGACACTTGGTTCAGAGGCAGCTGTTGAACTTTGCTAGCTTGTTCACCTATTTCTCTGAAGTTCCCTTTTAGTGCCAAATACTTGCCTCGAAAATTAATTGGCAAATGATCCTAATTTAACTGAGAACCAGGACTAAATTGGCTTAAAAGAGGAGTACTTAATCCATTAAAATACATGGAATTCTCCTGCAGTTTGTGACCAATTCTTTATCTCCTTTAGAGCTGCTGCCAGTACTTTTCCCTTCATTTCAGCAGGACGCAGGAGAGCCGACCAGGTGGCATCTCAGAAGGGGCATGTTGCCGAGGACGTACTTTGCTAAGTAGTGGCATCATTTGTACCTCCCTGGTTTTCCTTTTCATCGCTGGCATGGAAGAGGCTGAGTCAGATTCCTGCTAGGACAAAGTAAAACTTGGTTTCCTGGGGAGTGCAGCTGAACTGACTCAGAGGCAGAGGATCTCATAATCACAGGAGGAAAAACAAACCAAATTTCAGTATTCTTGATCCTGTACCATCTTAGGGCTGCCTTCCAGGGAGCAAAGTAATGGGATGAAAAGCAACATGTGGTCTCCTCTGTATAGAGTGTGGCTCTGAGAGGCTAAGGACCGTGCCTGGGGGGAAAAGACTTGCTCTGCCAGAGTGTGCCAGATTCAGAAGGAGACCTTTGGGGGAGCAGTGGAGCTATCCACTCTTACTCTGTGTAGTGGTTCTCTAGGTGGTCCTGGGAAGGACAGGGATGCAGACATGAGTATGTGCTGTTTGTTTTCCCCAGACCTTTGTTTTCTATGTTTACCAAACCAGACAGTTTCCCAGTTAGCATCTGTAACCATTTCTAGCTAACATCCATACTCCCTTAAGCAACTGGAAAGCAAAGCAAATAAATGTAGGCTCTCTAAGCAAATCAGAGTTTGATTAAAAAACAAAACAAAACAAAATCTCACCTAGCTAACCCTAGCGTGTTAGAAGAGACCACAGGATGAAGGCACACTGCCTGGGCTGCTGAGTCAACTGTAGGAAAGAACTGCTCATGCTGAGAACGCACCAAAAGCCTATTAAACAGGGTCATACTTTTCTTACCTACTCATTCTGACTGTGGTGTCCTCCAGTGGCAGCAGAATGACCGTCCCTACGGAGGGGTCACTCCTTGGTTTGTACCTTCATTTGTGCGTGTGTGCATGCATTTATTTGCTCAGACATTTATTAAGCTCCCACTTACTGCCAGTGGTTTTCATTTCCATCTATCCATCCATTTGTTCATAAAGTATTTATTTCTGAACCTGACTGGTGGGCCAGGTACCACTGTCTTAGGTCCCGGGCATGGAAGATGTATGAGACACAGCCCATAACATGAACAAGTGATAGCCTCGGTAGTAATTCAGACTCTAGTCCCTCACCTACTCATTCATCCACTGATCATTCCCTTGACAGACATTTGCTGAAGACCTGCAGGCCAGGTGCAGTGTTAGGCACTGAGCCAAACATATACATCCTCATCTTCTCTACCTTCATTTTTAACTCCGTGTCTCGCACATAGCTGTGCCAAGCACCGATGCAGAAGCAAACCCAGCAGCGTTTGGGGTTTGGCAGGGGTGCATCTGTGTGTGTGGTTATTTTAGGGGGAGGAGTGAGTGGGCTTCAGGTGGGCAGGGAGGCTGGTGAGCTCTACAGCATTCTTCCAAGTAGACATTGGTTTCCTTTGGGCTAAGATATAAGAAGGCAGGTAAAGAATTCAGTACAGCACAGAGTGAGCCTCTGAGCCATAGGACCGTGGAGAAGTGGGATAAGGTGCCACAGAGTGGTAGCCTCCCCACCCCCCAAGATGAGGTCAGAGGTCAGGCGATGATCTGCCAAGGCCAGCACAGGAAAGATGCTGCTTCCGAGAAGACTTCTGATCCCTGATTTAGAGTCTCCCCCTACCCTGAGAGTTCATTACCAAAACAGCCTCCCTGACACATTCCAAGTATTCTGTAAATACTTGTCAGATGAATGAGTGAATTTGTTGGACCTTGAGGTCCTTGAGGATAAGAGGTGGGCCTTACACATCGCTTGCAGTCCCAGGGCTTCCGACCCTCTCCAGGGCTCCAGGGAACCGTCTGAAGGCCTTTGTACTGGAAGCCCCCAGACTCCTTTTTTAACATTCCGAGCAGAAACATCTGGTGGTTTTAGTCATCCGGCAGATTCGCTCAGCAAGTGGAGCATCCTTTATAGGCACATTCAGTTGTCTTTTCTTTAAACCCCAGGCTTTGTTTTCCTCTCTCATTAGCAAATTCCTAGTCCTCCTCCCTACCATGAGACCTTATGTACTCAGGGAACAAAAATTTGTTTTGTTATCAGCTCGAAAGGCAAAATAACTATATAAAGAAACCAAATAATGCCTTCCCAACGTAAACAGAAGAATTGGCTTCTGGGTCAGCTCTGTTTGGGTTTATCTGTGGCTGTTTCCCTTCCTCTGGTGACACCCGTAATCATGAAGAGAATGCCTGATTGCCTCTGGAAACCCAGTGATTGATCTGTAGCACTGTGGGCCAGACACCACTGCCTGAAGGAGGCTAGAGACGGGGAAGCCAGAAGCCGACTTCGAGATTCTTGGGCCGCAGGCCACACCGTAATTCAGGTCATCACACTTTGCCAAGGAAGCTTATCAAAGAAGAAAGCAGACTGACATTTTCTGGCCCTCTGGTCTGCTCTCAGAATGCAAGGCTGGAAGTTAGCCTGGCTTTCTCCATCCTACGGAGAGATAATAGAAGTTTGAGAACTTGATTCTTGATAATACAGAATATGGAGCCTAGTACAGCATTGTGAATGCTGTTTTGCCAAAGCAGAGATGCAAAGCAAGACCCAAAGAGCACACGCTAGAGCACGGGCCTGACCTGCTTGCACTGTGGCTGTGTCATTCAGGGACAGCCCAAGTCTGGCAGAAATTTTCTGCCACAGTGCTCAACCCATTAATTTAGATGAATATATTACTGAGGGAATGCTGATTCTAAACTCCCTCTACTCCCAGTATGCTAAGAAATGTCCGGAAGCAGTGCACACTGCACAAGCCTGAGCCATCAGGGGGTTGGGTAATTTTTCACAGGGCATTTTGATGGGTGAATCTGGGAAGGCAATCACAGTTTGAGCAAGGGCATATAATCTTTCCAGCCACAGGAATGAACTCCAATTCCTAGGACGGCTGCAGAAAATGACTAAGCTTGTTTGCAACCATCTCTAAAATTACATCAAGTAACAAAGAAGCCAATATCTTTTCCCGTTATTGATGGAGAGGAGACTATCAGAAAACAACGGGCCTCCTCTGGCTTTTATATGTTAACGATCACCCCTGGGACTTCAAGTGCCATAGACCTTCCTTGGGAAAGCCCCCATGTCATGATCTGGAAGACCCAGTTTGAAATGGGCCCAGTTCTCCTGGTGACGATCTGTCTGGTCTTATCACCAATCCATCATTTCAGCAGAAAGGCAGCGTGGCATGGAATTCCCTTTAAAATAACACAGCAGAGGCCTCCTTCTCTGGAGGGTAAAGCTTTGGCAGATCGTCTTTTCCAGCTGTGTTCAGAGGTGCTCCCAGACCGGCCGGATCAGCATTGCCTGGGAACTTGTTAGGAATGCAGACCCTTGGGCCCTACCCAGAATTCCTGACTCAGAAACTGGGGTGGGGGCCCAGTGGTTTGTTTTAACAAACCCTCCATTCCAGTGCACACAAATGTTTGAGAACCACTACTGTATGCTCCATTAAAAAACGTGGGTCCTACCATGATATAAAGAAATCTCTTTATATGTTTGGTAATATGTATACATTATATATTTAAGTAATGTATATCTCGTAATACATCCATATATATTTAATAATATATACACATATTTAGTTCTATATATATGTATATATATAAGTATATATGTGTGTATCATTAGTACTTAGTACTGCCATACACACACACACACACACACACACAAAATCAGTACTTAAGGATTTTAAAAATTCCATTTATTTTAATAGGATAGAAACTTCTATTGAAACCTCTGGCTAATTGATGTGATAACTCAGGGTCCCTCATGGACTACCTCCATGTGTATCCTGTGATCTCAGTACCATGGGTGATAAACCAGTAACCCAGGAGATCAGGGGATTTTTTTCTCTTGGCCAATTTAAAATCAGCTATTACGAATCTACCCTACCACTGAAGATTCTCTAAAAAAGTAAAATGCTTGGTCTTCCTTGGCATCTCTATGAATCTGATGAAGAGAAGTTTACACAAATATGAGCTATCTTCTTAAAAGAAGCTGATTAGAGTGCTGATAAAGAACACGGACTTTGGAGTCCAATAGATTTGGGTTGAAGTCCAAGTCCATCCCTTGTCCACTGCGTGACATTGGGAAAGTGGTTTAACCTCTCTGATCCTCCATTTCTTTCTTCTTCTCGGTAAAATGGGAAGAGTAATAGCGCTGAACTTCTAGGGCCAATGTGAGTATTAGATCAGATGATACAGTATCCGTATCTTGGCCAATATCACTGTCCATGCAACATTCGGTCTCATTGTTACTATGATTTTACTGGGTTCACCCACAGCGAATAGGACCAAAGTACCCAGAGGGTCCTCACTATGAAGTGTAGCTTCCCTGCATTTCTTTAAAACTCTTCTTCAGGGACGGTCCAAGATAATGAATGAGACCTAGAACTTTGACTTCTGTGAGCATTTGGGGAACATTCCGGGATGAGAAGCAAGGCACAGGCGTGGGGTGAGGGGAATTTGTTGGCAGGGTGGAGACTGCAGTGGATCATTGGCCTCTGAAACTCTGTGGTGGCTGCAGTTTTCCTTTCTCATTGTTATGGCGTCTGGGCAGAGAGGAGCTCCGGAGCCAGACCTCTGAGGCTGTGTGTGGTGAGCCTGCAGGGGCTGGCAGTCGCTAAGGGCGGAAACCACTGTTCGGGAGCTGCTGGCGGTTTAACTGTTTCTGTGGCTCAGTGCTGAGGATGAGAAAAAGGCAGGAGGGCCAGAGCATTACACATCATGATGCTGTTCATGCTAAGAGCCTTCTTCCCGAGAGCGTCCATCAGAGGTTTCTTTGGAAGCTTATCAAGCTTATTCTTAGCTGGTTGCTTATCAGACATCCGTCTCTCAGACCCCTGTCTTGGTCTTAGTTCTCCTCTCCTTCTGTGTATTTTGAAAGAACAATTTGGGCCACTTCAGAAATCAGCGATGGCTGCCTTGTGAGAGACATTAGCTTCCCAAGGCTTATTGAGGTCTGTGCCACACATTTAAAATGATTTCCTCAGGACCATTCCTTTCAGTGGTGTGGGCAGTATGATCCTTTAATATCCAAAGGAGCCATAAGAGTGTAAATGTTTCCTTTTATCTCACAGCCTTAGATGTGGTTGCTTCTAAGTCTCAAGACTAGAGGTGCATCTTATACCTTAGCATTGTTTTCTTAAAAATATGACAGCCTCCATGGAGGTTCCTCAAAAAGCTGAAAATAGAGCTACCATTAGACCCAGCAATCACACTACTGGGTGTTTACTCTAATGATACAAATGTAGTGATCCAAAGGGACACATGTACCCACATGTGTTTATAGCAGCAATGTCCACAATAGCCAAACTATGGAAAGAACCTAGATGTCCATCAACAGATGAATGGATAAAGAAGGTGTGGTGTGTGTGTGTGTGTGTGTGTGTGTGTGTGTGTGTGTATATATATATACACATACATACAGTGGAATACTATGCAGCCATCTAAAGAAACGAAATCTTGCCATTTGCAAGGACGTGGATGGAACTAGAGGGTATTATGCTGAGTGAAATAAGTCAATCAGAGAAAGACAGTTATATGATCTCTCTGATATGAGGACTTTGAGAGGCAGGCTGGAGGTTGTGGGGGTAGGAAAGGAAAAAAATGAAACAAGATGGGATCGGGGGGAAGACAAACCATCGGAGTCTCTTAATAGGAATAGGATGGTTGGGTTATGGACATTGGGGAGGGTATGTGCTATGGTGAGTGCTATGGAATGTGTAAACCTGACAATTCACAGACCTGTACCCCTGGGGCAAACAATACATTATATGTTAATAAAGACTATATAATCATGTAAAAAAAATATGACAGCCTCCAATCAATGGGTATGGGAGGAACTGTCCAACATCAGGGCATGGTTAACAAATCATGTAATAAAATATGATGCAGCCCTGAGAAAAGAGATTTTCCAATAACTGTAATACTCCTGATGGTGTTGGGTCCCCCAGTAATGGGTCCGCCAATAACGGGTCTGTGATTAAAGGAGCAAGACTGATACAAAGCAAAGGTCAAGCAAAGCTTTATTTCGCGCCAAGCATCAAGAATCAAACCGACCGTCAAACAGACCAGTCGGGGCTGCCCCTTACAGAGAGGGCGACCCTTCTCTATTTCACAGACTAGCTTTTATGGAGCAAAGGCCATGTGGTTGGGCATGGCCATGCACAGGTGGCCAATGAAGTTGTAACACACAGAGAAAGCTGCACAGTCATGCTAGGTGACCAATTGAATTACAATTTACCCTAGTAGACATTTGAACCAGCCTATCACCTTGGTCAGAATTGGCGCCCAAAAGGTGCCCAAAGGGCGGGGCCCATACTCCTTGGTAACTAGGAGACAGTATGCGCCCCCACTGATTGAATACCTCCACTCGGCCTGACCCACCCTTTTTACTTGGACTTTGTTACCTGGGACTGGTTTCCCGGACTTGTTTTTTTTGGTAAGTTGGGGGGGGTGGACAGAGTCAATTTAAGTTTTACAACAAAATGGCAGTTCAACCCGGGTGGGGCCGCTCTGGCTGAATAGGCCCTTACAATGGAATAAGAAGTGATCCAAACCTCACAGAGCCGTGGATCCCAGAGTGTGGTCCCCAGACAAGCAGCAGCAGCAGCACCTATAAACTTGGTAGAAATGCATATTCCTGGGTCCCAGCCAGATCTCCTGAATCAGAGACTCTAGAAGTGAACCCACAGCAATGCAGGAATTAATAGCCTGGCAACTCTGATATGAGTTAAAGTTTGAGAACCACAGATACAGAGCTTGAATTCACATAAATATGTAAATTTTATACACATATGGAAGAAAATATAGAAAGAGACAAGATGGTTTTTCTCTGTGATTGAATTACTGATACTTGTTGTTTTCCCCGATTTACCTGTTGTGTTTTTTATATATTCTGCTTTTTCTACAATGAGCATACCTTGCTTTTGCATTTAGAGAAAAAAGTAGGAGTGAAGTTATCAGGTGTTTGTCATCCATGTATCATGTCAACTCACACACACCATATTCACATTTTCTTGAAGACGTAACTCTTCATGCACCTTCACTGTTCATCACTTATTCTGACGGATCAACCTCCCTGTATTTTCTCTGATAAGTCTTTTCAGCCCTGCTGCTTGTTTACTGACTTTCCCACCCTTAAGTCTTGAAGCCCCTGCTATTAATAATAACATTTTGCAAATTGTCAAAAGTGTCCATGCTTGGTGTGTCATAAGTGAGCAGGTATCTATTTAGAGGTTAATGTGTTTCATGTATTAGTAACAATTTACGGTTCTACATATATTTATGTGCACAGTTTACGTTTTGTTGGGATTGATTCTTTTAACATCTTGACCTTATTAATTTCAAGGGTTCGTTTACAATTTTCAAAGTAAGCAGATAGAGTGGATTTGCATCTGTATAGGGGTTTTAAGTTCTAAAAGTCAGCAAATCACATGGGTTAAAATTGCTCCCTCTCAGCAACACCAGCAAAGAGTGTTACTGCTCCATCCCTGAGCTAGCTAATCACTTGACTACTAGCTAAAACGGTTAGGGTCTTTGTTATGCAAAAATGTGCACAGTTCCTCTCTAAAATCCCTCCACACTGTGAGATGCTCACATCACAAGATGTTGGCAGAGTCAGAACCAACTGGAATGACAGGCTCCTCCTTCCATCTTAGACTCCCTTTCTAGGCAATGGCAGGTGAAATGGCCTGAGCAATTTCTTTTGGAGGGTTTGTTTCCTTTTGTTTTGGTTGATGGTTCATGATTGCCCTTACTGGAGTCAGAGGTACGTTGGGCGTGATTTTCGTGCATCTCTGCAGTACCTTCATTGTGCCCAAGGCTTTCTGCTCTCATTCCTGTCTCTCTCGGAAGTGCTCCAGGCAGAAATGACTCAGACATCTCCCCTGGTATTCCTATCTTACCCATCCTTTAAAACCTTATGCAAAAGCTGTCTTCTACACAAAGCCTTCCTAATCTCAGAAGAAAGTAATCCTTGCCCCGAACGTCTCTGGGACATTTGTCACCCTTTATTATACTTACATTGAATATGTCTTAGCTTGCCCAGGAGACTCTAGGGTTCTTGGAGGCAGAATCCAAGTGTCTTTAACACCAGTCTTGGCTTTAAATCCTAGATCTGCCCATTCTAGCCAATCTTAGGTAAATTACTAAATCCCACTGTGCCTCCCTCCTCCTCTGTAAAGTGGAGATAGTCATAGTACCAACCTCTGGAAGTTCAAATGAGCACTAATGGAGACACTACTTGGTAAGCAGCCATCACAGTATCAAGCACATAGTAAAACCCAATAAATGTTAGCTGCCTTTATTTCTGTTCTCTGTTGTGATCCCAGAATTACATTTGTGTTCTGTACGCATATGTTTATTGACTGTATGAGTGCATGAACCATACAAATTCATACACACCCCTCTGAATTCTCAGTGCTCGACGGGGAGTTTATACTTGGCATCTGTCTATGTATCCATTATAGAACGTAATGAACCAATGATTCTCTTTTATTCTCAAGGCAGGTGCAGGGTGTAGATGGGTAAATTTTCTGTCTTAAGAAAGCTGCCACCAACCATCTTGTTTAAACCCCATCGAGCTCTGTGTTTTCATCCATGAAATGGGAATTATAACGCTTATCTGTGATTTTGCCTGGATACGAGGAGAACCCGAAGAGGACTAGGCCTTTAGGGAGAAATTTTATAAACAGGGACTGTTTTGGGTAATTTGAAGAATCAGAGCATGAGCTTGCAAATTAGCATATTTCAGCTACAGAGCTTCCAATCACATGGGACTCTAGATGTCGCTCAATGAGGGCATAGGGCAAACCCAGCTGCTTTTTGGGTTTGTCAAGCATCTCAAGTTATTTCTCAGGAGTTGGGGTTTGGCAAGGCCTGAGATCCACATTGCCAAGTCCTTCTTCCCCCCTTAATTTTTAAGCCCATGTGTATTTTAAGGGAAATTTAATCCGTATGTTTCTGTTTCCTTTACACTTAACTCATAAAAATGGTTTGTCAGAGCAATTTGATGTCCCAAAAATCTTTGGAGCCTTTATAATGATATTTTTTAACCTTTCCCCCCTCCTTAGACACAGGAAATTGCGTTTTTTAAAAGAAAATGAATCAAACTGAAAGTCTCAAGGTCAGTATTGATGGGTCAGACACATAAGCTCAAGGAGCTATGCATTTGCAAAAATGGCATCTTGCTGCTCCTTCAGGCTCTGAAGGCGAGAGAAAAATCACTTTCAGAGGCAGATGGCAATGATTGGCAATGTGTTGTGATAGAGTTCTCAGATATTTGATAGTTTGCCCATCGGGCCGAGAGTCTCTCTCCTAGATGTACTCCTGAATTGGGAGGTCTACTGCTGAGAATTTGGGTCCCTCCACTTGAGTCAAATCCCAGTGTTCAGCACCAGAAGTTCATGCACACAAGTAGTCTGAAAGAATTGAAACCACTAATTTCACAACAGTAATTGTTTTCTAATCTAGTTTTCCACATCATCCCTAGAGAGAGAAAACAGGAGTTGGCATGTATTAACAGCCGTAGGAAGTGTTCTCACAAAGCTTTGTTCGGATGGCGTTGCTCCAGAGTTACTGAGTTTGCTGTCATGAGAAGGGTTCCCATAATCCCCAGATAGCCACAGCTCGGGCAGAAATGTGCTATGCATCGGTGCTGCACCTCAGCCATAAGAGGGACTAACTAGGGTCATTTGACCAGCCTCAGATCTAGTTTCAGAGCCCTGCCACCTCTTCTGTCATCAGCTGGAGTTAAACTCTGGTCAGGCTCCTCTCTGGCAGCTGGATTGAATTGCCTCTTTCTGGACACTAAGGATCACAGAGTCTCACCAGGCATGGCATGTAATAGTGTAGGACAGATCAACCATATGGCTCTGTTTAATTCAAAATGCCCTAAAATGCTGGCTTATCTCATCCCATTTTCACTATATGGCATTAGAATTCAGTAATGTAACGGTCCAAGCCAAGGCTTTCTCTTATGGACTCTTCTCATTTCTCAAAACAAAGTTACAGGTAAGAATGGAGCCCTGGGTGGCTCAGTCAGTTAAGCGCCTGCCTTCGGCTCAGGTAAAGATCCTAGGGTCCTGAGATTGAGTCCCATATCGGGCTCCCTGCACAGTGGGGAGTCTGCTTCTCCCTCACCCTCTACCTACTGCTCCCCCTGCTTGTGTTCTCTCTCACTCTGTCTGACACATACATACATACATACATACATACATACAATTTCCTGTGTTTAAAAAAGAAACAGTTACAGATAAGGAGTCGCATCCAGGAATGCCCTGGTGACTCTGCCATTTTTAAAAGGGGATAGATGCAGAACAGCTGAACCCATTAGATGATGAAGATTCAGAGCTTTGAAGGACCATTCTCTACACTAAACTAGCTTATGATAGAGGTGGAACAGTGAAATTCTAGCCCTGAGTGGCTGAATGAAGGGTAAAAGGAGGGCATGTCTATAGAACACCAACATCAAACCAAGGTACTGAAACTGCATGTTGCCTTTATTTTGGACCTTGGATGAGAATAGGAAATGATACGAAGTGGCCAGTCTTGGAAATTCATTGAGTCGATGGGACCTCATGACTGGGAAGTTTTTGTATTTCATTGCTAGGGGATCTGAGAGCCAACAATTCCATTAGATTTGAGGAACAACCAACACAGTCCAACTCTGAGGCAAAACAATGGATTTCTGAAAATATCCTTTTCTATAATATTACATTCAGGAGCTACTGACCGATTTTTAATTTTGTGAAAAGCCCTGCACCAGATCCTGGGTAAGCAGTAAATTGGGTAGCATACCCTCTGGCCACTGGAGAACTGGTTTGTACAAAATATCTCTGCTGCTCTGCGCCAGAGTGCCACCGTGCAGGGTATACCTAGCTGTGGGGTTCCCAGAACCACGCTTCTGTGTTCATGTCTGCTCTCGTGCTACAGAACCACAAATGGAGGCACTCTGAAAGGAGGTTAAGTATCAGGCTACTGAATGAAGCATGCTATTTTCATAGTTGGTCAGCTTTTTGATTAAACTTATAATTTTGAGATAACTGTAGGTTCAAATGCTGTTGTAAAAAATAACACAAGGCAGGGGCACCTGGGTGGCTCAGTTGGTTAAAGCCTCTGCCTTCGGCTTAGGTCATGTTCCCAGGGTCCTGGGATCAAGCCCCGCATCGGGCTTTCTGCTCAGCGCGGAGCCTGCTTCTCCCTCTCTGTCTGCCTACTTGTGATCTCTGTCCGTCAAATAAATAAATAAAATCTTTAAAAAAAAAAAAGAAAAAGAAATAACACAAGGCAAACCAATGTGCCCTTTACCCAGCCCCCCTCCCCATAACCTCTTGGATCGTATGACAACAATATCAACACCAGTTATTGATACTGATACAGTCCAGAAACAGAATGTTTCTGTCATCACAAAGATTCTCCCTGTTGCCCTTTGACAACCATACCCACTCCCTCCTTAACCCATGACAACCACTAATCTCTTCTCCATTTTGATATTTTTGCAGTTAAATGGAATCATACAGTATGGAAGCATTTAAGATTGACTTTTTCACTCAGTAAAAACTTCTCTGGAAATTTATCCAGGTTGTTGTATCTGAAGTCTATTCCTTATTATTACTGAGTAGTATTCCATATTATGGATGTTTGTGTAACCATTCATCCATTGAAGGATATCTAGTTTGTTCCCAGTTTGAGGCTATTATGAATGAAGCCACTATAAACGTTCATGTACCGCCAAAACTCGTCTTCATTTCTCTGAGATAAATGCCTTGTAGTGCAATTGCTGGGACATAGGCTGGTGTCATTTTCAATATTTTTTAAAAATTGCCAGTTTTCCAGAATGACCACCATTTTACATTCCTGCTGGCAACATGAGTGATCTACTTTCTCTGCATCCTCACCAGCATTCAGTGTTGTCACTGTTTTCTTATTTTAGCCATTCTGATAGGTTTGTAGTGACATCTTATTGTGGTTTTAATCTACATGCCCCTAATGGCTAATGATGGTGAATATAATTTCATGTGCTTATGGTATATTTGCCACCTATACATCCACTTTGGTAAAATGTCTCTATCTCTTGCCCATTTGAGAATTCTTTATATATTCTAGATACCAGTTATTTGTCAGACATGCAGTTTGCAAGTATCTCTCCCCATTCTGCAGCTTGTCTTTTTATCCTTTCACAAAGCAAAAGTTCATTTTGATGAAATCCAGTTTATTAATTTTTCATTCTATGGAATGTGTTTTTGGCATCAAGTCTAAGAACTCTGCCTAGTCCTAGATCCTGAAGACTTTCTCCTGTGTGTTTTCTAGAAGTGTTGTAGTTTTTCATTTTACATTGAAGTTCATGATCCATTTTGAATTTATGTCTGTATCAAGTGTGAGGCTTAGGTTCGTTCTTTCTTTCTGCCTATGGATGTTTAATTGCTTCAGCACAGCTTGTTGAAAGGCTGTCTTTCCTCTGTTGGGTTACTTTTGCACCTTTGTTAAAGGAAGGCAGTTGGGCATATTTGTCTGGGTTAATTTCTGAATTACCTCTTCTGTCCCATTGGTCTGTATGCCTGTCCCTCTGCCAATGCCATGCAGCCTTGATCTCTGCAGCTGTATGATGAGTCTTGAAATTGAGTGCACTTGCTCCTCCCAGTTTAGTTCTCTTTTTCAGAATTATTGGAGGTACCCTAGTTCCTTTGTATCCCACCTATATTTTAGAAAAATCTATTCTACATCTATAAAATATCTTGCTGGGATTTTGGTAGTAAGAATTGTATTAAAAACTAGCTGTCAGCCTGGAGAGAACTTACATCTTTACTATGGTGCATCTTCTAATCCATGGACATAGTATGTCTTTCCACTTCTTAAGATCTTTGACTTTTTTTTTTTTTTATCTTTGACTTTTTAAAGTCAGTATTTTATGGTAAGCATATAACTCTTACACAGGTTTTTTAGACTTAAACCTAAGATGTTGTTTTTGGAGCAAACTGTAAGTAGTATTGCATTTTCAGCTCAGTGTCTATATATTCATTGCTGGTATACAGAAATACAATTAGGTTTTGTATGCTCATTTTGTATCCTGTGTCCTTATTGAATTTACTTACTAGACTAGGAGTCTTTTGTAGATTCCTTAGTATTTTCTGTGTAGCAAAGCATTTTGTCTGCAAATAGGGACAGTTTCAATTCTCCCTTTTGTATTTGTATGATTTTACTTCCTTTCCTTGCTCTACCATACTGTAAGAACTCCCAGTATTGTGATGAATAATAAGAGTGGTGAGGGTTGACATCCATGACTTACCCTGATCTTAGGGGGAAAGCATTCAGTCTTTCAACATTTACTGTAATGTTAGATATGGATTTCTTGGTAGATGTTCTTTATCAAGCTGAGGGCCTCCTCTGTTACTATATCTCTGACAATCATTACCCTGAATGAGTGTCGAATTTTGTCTAATACTTTTCTGTATAAATTGATATGATCAGGTAAGGTTTTTTTCCTTCAGTCTGTTAATATGAATTATATTATTGATTTTAAAATATTAAACTAGCCTTGCATGCCTCGAATAAATGTCATTTGGTCATGGTATATAATTCTTTGATATATTGTTGGATTCTATAGCTAATATTTGGTTAATGATTTTTACACCAGTATTTATGAGAAATTGTGCTATGTGGTTTTATTTTTTGGTGCTGTCTTTGTCTATTTGTGTTTTTATCAGGGTAATATTAGCTTCATAAGATGAATTGGAATGTATTCTTCCTTCTTCTGTGTTCTGCAAGCGATTGTGTAAAATTGATACTAATTCTTCTTTCAACATTTGGTAGAATTCTCCAGTGAAACCATCTGGGCCTGGAGATGTCTTTTTTTTTTTTTCCATTTTATTTTATTTCTTTTCAATGTTCCAGCATTCATTGTTTATGCATCACACCCAGTGCTCCATGCAATACGTGCCTTCCATAATACCCACCACCAGGCTCACCCAACCCCCATCCTCCTCCCTTCCAAAACCCTCACTTTGTTTCTCAGAGTCCACAGTCTCTCATGGTTTGTCTCCCCCTCCAATTTCTCCCAACTCACTTCTCTCCATCTCCCAATGTTCTTTTTTGGATATTTTAAAATTATGAATTTAATTTCCTTAACAGTTAAAAGACTATTCAAGTGATCTGTTTCATATTGATTGTGTGGCTGTGGTAGTCTGTGTGTTTTGTGCTGTTTTGTTTTGTTTTCAAAAGGGGTCTATTTCATTTAAGGTATCTGATTTATGTTTGTAGAATTATTCATTGTATTTCCTTGCTATCCTTTTAATATCTGTAATGATAGCCCCACTTTTAGTTCCTTATATGGCCTACACAAGTTACAGGAAATGTCAGAGGAAATATTAAAAGGCCCCTCTATACATTTACATTCAAAATTGAATTTAGAGTTATGCAAAATGAGCTTGTATAAAGAGTTTGATCTTCAGAAAAATTGTTCCGCAAGAATCATCAGCCATAGCTGTACTAAAAAGGATATTTCAAAGTTATCAAAAATATAATTACTGTTATTACTTATAAAATACTCTTAATAGGTCCAGTAATAATTTCATCGAAAGAAAGATCCTCTCAAAATTAAAAATTATCAAAAAGTATCTATGATCTCGCATTTGCCAAGAGTAACTAAATAATTGATTTGCTTTCAATTATATCAGCTGAAAATGAAGTTACTAAAATTATAAATGCTGATAACCAATAAAATGAATTTCCAGAGAAGCAAGCTAGAAAAGTTTTATGGCCAATCAAGATCACATTACTTAAATGTTATTATTTATTATATTAGATAAGATTTTGACACCAAAGTATTGTATTTTTCTTCACACTGGTATTGTTAGCCGTTCTTGGTATCTTGTTCCTAATCGCAGCTGCCCTAGCTGCCAGGGCTCTGGCCTCCCATGGTCCTCCCCAGATTTTTGTTCCCCTGCTGGTGTCCAGTTGTATAGTCTTTGCTACCTGATCACTCACTGGGAAAGTTGTTAACTTCCAACTTCATACTTCCCCAGGCTTCTAGCTGATTCTGTCACTCAACATTGCAGAAACCCACTTTGTGGTATGTACTGTACTATACCTTGGGGTATTATGTTGAACAAGAGGCAGACTCCCTGCTCGTGAAACTGATAGTCCTAGATGGAGGAGACTGATGAAGACCTCATAAGGAAATGCTAATTGCAGATTATTAGTCCTATTAGGACATATGTGTTGAGATAGAGATTCATGGGGATGAGGGCAGAATATTACCTCCATGAGGAAATGGCATTTATACCAAGATCTGAAGGATAAAAGAAAGCCAGCCCTGTGAAAACAGGGACACGTGTTTCAGGCAGGTGGAACAATGTATACAGATTGGCGAGAGCCCTCATGTAGAGTTTTGCAAGTTGCTCCTGGCCCAAACAAACCTGGCCCAAAGACTAAAACGTTGCTACTATTCCTCTAGTCTCTGCTGCCTAGGCAATGTGCCATAGTGAGGGGAAGGGAAGAGGTTTGCTCTTCTTATTCTCACAAAGGCACTGTGGGGACTAGGAGCAGCCCTGGCCTTGAGGTGGGAAAAGGATGGCTCTTTATCCTTGGGCTGCAGCCTGGCTTCACATCCTGGGATCTGCACTTGGCCTCTGGATGCTCATCTCCATGTGCCTGCCCATAACCTAGTCTGTGTTTGCTTTTATCGCTCAAATGGCAACAACAAAGATGTACATGGCATTTTCCATTTGCTTTTGTTTCTCATTCAGTCTTCCAACATCTGTATAAGGGAACTAGAGCAGACTTTTTTTTTCTTTAAATTGACATACAATAAAATGAATAGATTTTTTTAAGTGTTTGGCTTGATATGTTTCAATAATTGAATATATCCACCTAACTAACACCTCAATCAAATATAGAACATTTCCAACATGCCTGTTGGTTTTCTTCTACCACTGTCCAGGCCTAGGCAACCACTGTTATGCTTTCTATCCTTGATGTGATCAGTTTGCCAAATTTCTTCCTAGAAATGCATTCATGTAGTAAGTATTCTATTGTGTCTGGCTTCTTTTGCTCAGTGTAATGTGGTGGTGGGGGGGGGTGGCAGTTGTTTTTGAGACTCATTCAGTCGCATTGTTATGTGGCTTCATAGTTCATTTGTTTTTATCATCCAGTAATATTCCATAGACTGACGACACCACAGTTTGCTGATCTGTTATCCTATTGATGACATTTGAACTTCTTCCAGATTGGCTGTTTTGACCAAAGCTGCTATAAATAGTCTTACAAGTCTTTTTGTGGGTATTTCTTTTCCTTACTTTTGGGTAAAACCCAAGGAAGAATTGCCAAATCATAAGGTACATTTTATTTAATTTTATAAAAAGGTACCAAACCGTCCCCTAAAGTTATTATACCATTTCACACTCCCTTGCATTCCAGTTGTTCCACATTCTCACCAACATTTGATGTTGGCCATTCCACATGGCGTACATTGGTCTCTCATTGTGGTTTTATTTTGCAATTCCTTGGTGACTAATCAAGTTGAGCACCTTTTCATGTACTTATGCGGCCATTTTAAAATCTTCTGTTTAATGTATCTATCCAGGCCTTTGGCAGGGTGACTACTATTCATTCCATTGTACAGATGAGAAAATTGAGACTCAGAGGTCAAATGACCTGCCAAAGATTCCCTGGTAACCCAAGACTTTTAGCCACATATCCTGACCCTAAGGCATTTCATTGCCTATATCCTAGACTTTTTCCTACAATGGATCCCAGAGAAGAGGGAGTCACTAAAAAGGATCCTAAACAGGGATTCAAGCTCTGAGACAGAGTGAAGAAAAGGGAGTGGGACAGAGAAGTGTGGCAGAAAAAGGTATAGGTGTGGAGAAAGGAAGAGGGGAATGATTTTAAGGTAACTGAAAGTGGCAGTGATTCTTTTTCAAGCAGAACTCAAAATCATTTCATTGTAAGTGTGGGATCTTTGCATGACCCCTGATGCCACTTTGGGCAGGAATCTGCCCTGTCTCAACTACTCAGTGCTGACGGGCTCAAAATAAACTCTTCTTGTTTGGGACAAGTGTGTCTCACTAGTCTACACATGATTCTTTATAGCCTATGTGGTTTTGATTTAATCGGTTTAAATAGCCACAGTTTCTACTGTCCATATGCCACATTGCACAAAATTCGTATTTAGCTGATAAAGCGTAAATGTTCCCAAGTGCTTGATTTTCTCACTTATATATCCGGAAAAGCTGGTGAATATGTAGTGGTGTGTGTGTGTGTGTGTGTGTGTGTGTGTGTTTTAATTTGAGAAGGAATTGCATTTTGACATGACATGAATATCCCTACTTTTCCTTGATGTTGCAGGTAAATCACTTAGGAATAACTAGCTGTGGTTGTATTTGATACACTGAATTTAAATGTGGAGGAATGAAGAAGTAAGTGAGACTTTGTGACCTCCTTTCAAACCAAAAGGAGGTGACCCAGTGAGATTGGCAGCCCTGATGGAAGGCGCCCATTGCAGTCCTTTTAATCCTCTCTGAGCAGAGTCTTAGAGTTTCCCCCAAATAATGAATGAAGTGAATAAGCCATTGAGCCTCTAATTCCATTCAGTGCCTTGCTCTCCTGCGAGGTGCATCCGGTCGATCTGACAATGCCATAGAAGAATTACTTTGAGTACTTGGCATATGCGGTCCTTGAAAAAGCTCTGTGGAGCAATCTTACAAAGTGGCCAGAGTACCCCATTCAAGCCCTTATGGGTCTGCTGTCATGGGGGTTCAGACTCTGGGACAGAGTGAAGAAAGGAAAGTTGGGGCAGAAGTCTGAAGACAGAAGAACTAGGCCAGAAATAAAGGGACTGTGCCAACGTCTGTGAGGGGAGGCAGGAAGAAGAGAGATGAGGCTAAAAGTTAACAAGATGAATCTTGAAAGCCTTCTTTAAAAATACTATTACAACCTCTTTAACTTTCCTTTTATTTCGTCCTCTGTTTTTTTTTCTTCTCCAGTTCATTAAATGCCTTTTTGCTTCTGACATTTGTACAGCAAACTTGATCTGGCATTTTCAGGAGAAATGGGGAAGTTTTCCCTTTTAGCAGAGAGTAATTCCAGTGGGTAAAGTGGCATTTGCAGTCCAGGTTTTAAATAATGGTGTAGACTCCCTTTATAACTGCTGGGTCCTATCACACGTCTGTAGGTCTTCATCCCCATGTTTGAAGGTACAAATACAATGAACATTTCAGCATTTTGAATTCTCACTGTGATTAGTTACAAAGAATCTTCTCCTCTCTACTAAGATTTGGTGTCATGAATTCACAGACATACACTGTTTGTCGCATGGGTGAGGTGTTTCTTGTGGGTCTGGGCAGATGAGCAGTTGGCAGGAGACTGGATCCTAAGCCAGCCACACAGGGATCATCTAAAGGACTCTCAGGCTGCAAAGTAAATGGAGAAGGAAAACCTGGAAAGAGGGAAGACCTGCTGAGATTTATTTATCAGTTAACCAAGGGTAAGGAGATGCTCTTTGAAATTTGGTCTTAGGATCTAGAATCCAACTTAAACCTGGACTTAATCTCCAAGCAGAAAATAGTATTCCCAGATGAATTTATGGAAACTCATTGTGGTTGGTACTCAGGAGACAAAAACAAATGAGGATGGAAAGAGAAGAATTTGGTTTATGGCTTTCCGCACCACCAAAACTACCCAGATTACTCATGCAAGTCACTACCCACTACATGGGGCCACCTCCAATAATCAGAGGATCCAACGCTCTCGTGCAATATGGTTGGTGAGGATGTAAAGAGCACCAGCCCCTCCAACAGAAATATCTTGCTGGTTTTATCCAAAGAAAGTCTGAATAGATATAGAGCTCTATTAATGAGATACATCTACATTCTTTTTCATTTTTAAAGCAAGCATTCCTGGTAAATAATGCGTGCTAAAAGCAGATTTCATTGCACTCCAGGGAAAGAAAGTTCATGTCCATTGGTTCTGAAGTATCAGAACCTATTTCCAATACAAACCAAGAGTCACTGGATAGAAATAAACCATTTTGTCTTTATGGCAGAGACTCTTTTTATATGCTAAGCTCTCTAGCAACCTCTCCCTATGTTAGCGTTGCCTCAGAGCCATCTAGTTTAACCTGCTCAGTTATGAGAGGAGAAAGCCTCAAGTTGTTTGGCTTTCGTTTTTTGTTTTTCTGTGGGTTTTTTGGGTTTGGGGTTTTTGTTTTGGTTTTTGCTTTTTTAAAGTCAGGAAACTCTTTGAGAAGATTCCAGTTGATGTCAAGAGATACTACCTGTCAACCTGCTCAGGCAGACCTTTGTGCAGAAAGGAACAACTCAGCCTGCCTCCATCTTTGACTCACAGAAGAGGTGTAAATCCCACCCACGTAGCCAAAGTTTTCTTGCTGGACTGCTATTTATTTTGAGGTTAACAAAGGCTGAGGAAGCCCATTGTGAGATGTTTGTTTGGAGGGCCAGAATCTAAACTTACACTCCTTGTCGTGGTCATTTTTTTAAAGAAGATGACAGATTGGAGCCACAGGAAGGGAGAGACTCCAGCCATGCCAGGAAGAAGAAGATGCTCTTTGTGGTTTGCTGCTGTTGTTGTTTTCCATGTGCTTCTAGGGATATCAGGTTTATTACCAAGGCTGGGGACAGGGCTGAGAATGTGATGGACACTATGAAAACTGTTTCCTTCCTGGTGTGTCCCTGAATGGCCAGCACAGTCAACACATAATCAGACAATCTACGACTGCACTGTTGCTGCTGACAACTTCATTATGGCTGTGATACTCAGCTGGGTAATTCATTTCCCGAGCATGGCAATAGCTCCTGATATGCCTAATGGGTTGAATGTAATTTTGTAAGCTTTTGAAGATGAATGTCCCCTTGTGCTTAGCTATGCCCTAATATGGGAAACAATGATAGCTACCATTAGGAAACAGCATTGTAGTGTTGGGCTTTTCAGTGCAGGTTGGGTCTCTAAACCACAAAAGCAGGAAACATTAGTGATTGGAATGATCTACTAGATGCAGGTCACTTAACATCCCTTGTAACAGCTTTTTTGCCCACCTCTGCATTGAACCTTCATGTGGCCAGGGCATCCTACAAAATAAGGTGGCCTTGCCAAGGATATAAAATTAGTTAACTAATGGTTCTGGGGCATGGGGTGGGCTTTGGCATGATATGCCTGCAGTCACTTACCAATGCAATCCTTAAATGAAAGAACCAGATGACAAACAAGAAATGTGACCCAGGCATGGTTTCTAACACCTGAGCTGCAATTTTTCTTTAAATCTAGGAAGGGAAGTAAAAGATGTGTTTATCTGAGTTCTCTAATTCAGTTCAACTAAACCTATATGTGTTGGATATCATCGACCATACACAAGGCCCAGGTCCTTGAGCTGAGAGGCAAAATCGAAAGTTAGGGAGGTCTAGTCCCACTCTCCTGAAGATCTCTGTCCAGTAGGGAAGTGGGGCCTCAAGTAATTCTAGCGAAGGTAGACTGTACAGAGCGTGCTAACATTAGTTACAAATGCTGCAGTGAGAGGAGAAAGACACTCATTCCGTTTGGGAACATAAAAGTTAAGATGCCGTCTCTGAAGCCTTCTACCTTCATCCACCAGCCAATCTGAATTCTTTTGAACCTGGTCTCCTGAGAATCTTCCTGAGTCACCTTCTTAATTTCTCAGAGTCAGGACTCCTCATCTAATATCTCTGTGCTTCTCGGTCGCTTCTGACAATCAGTTCCAGGTATCCCAAATGAATATGAGGAAGTCAACATAAAAATGGGCCTAAGACTGTCTCAGCTTATCTAACTTTTACTGGCCACCACACCTGTTTTCCTGACTTTGTAAAACTAAATCCTATCCGGCAGACTCTTACTACAAGCAGCTGGAAAATAGAGACAGATTCTGTACTAATACTTTTAACTAAAGGTATTTTTTATACGATTTTCTTTACAGAAAAAAAGAGAAGAGGAGGATACATAGGAAAAGGGGGAAGAGAAGAGTCTGCCTGAAATCCAGTAGTCATTTATGCTTCAATTGTCTGACCTCATCAACTTGACCACTTTGACTTGTGTATTGAGCACTTACTTACTTTACGGACCCAGTTTTCATGCATCCTGGCGAAGATTCATATGGTTTGCTGGGTGCATGTACATATACATAGATTTTGAAACCACACTAAAACCATGAGGTCTGCCAGTTGCTTTATCATCCTGATCTGAGCAAACTTTCTCTGAATTACAAACATCTGAATTACCAAATCCTAGGGCATTAATAATTTTATTTTTAAATTATTCAAAAATTCTGCATAACATTCTTAAAGTAGGTGAAGACACAAATTATCTTTGGCTTCCTGTTGCAAACAAAAGACCTTCCCCAAAGAAATGGCCAAACAGATGTCGTGAATGGAGGGGGGTCCCGAGGTCCTCTGTGATGGCACGTCTCCCTACCACACAACCCACTACAGTCCAGATCTCACTCTCCAAAGGCAAGGTGAAGATCCAGTTAGCATCTCAATTATTGTAAATGCTATTCTTTGTGATAAAATCCAGTGCATCAAAGAACGTAGATGGCCTTGGGGATGGTTGTAAGGAGAAGTGACCTGTGCGAATTCCTCTTGGAGAGATTTAGGTGAATACTGCCACCTATTGATAGGTGAACCATATGCCACAAATTCTTACTCTGACCTGACAGGGTGCTAATACTTACCAGAACAGATCTCCATATTCAGTTGGCCAAAACCTTTTAACAGCCCTAAATTCAAAATTCTTTACGTATTTGTGATGAAAAATCGCTACGTTATACTAATTTAAAATTACTCACAAACTGTATTTCTGGGAAGAGGCAAAGGAGAGGGGTACAAATGCTTTGAGCTTCGCAGTCAGAGGTCTGGGTTTGAGTCTTAGCTCAGCCCCCAAATGCACAGAAATCAGTTTATTAATCTCTTTGAGCCTTAGTTTCCTCACCAGTAAAAAGCGGATAGTCCTCTTTGTGGAGTGGGAGAATGCAGTGCCGGTGCTGCACACCACACGGGAGGGGTCGAATGAATGGCAGCATTTGTTCCTACATTTCCACCACGCTGTTGAAATTAACTATTGGTGATGCAGTGATTGGTAGTATGACAAAGCATATTGCACCTCCGTCTCTGGTGAACTCTTCTCAGTTCATTTATCCTTTGGCAATGCTACTTGTCTCATATAGTATCTTTGACATTCAAAATTAGGACAGTGTGAACATAAATATTAGAACCGTAAGTGTGCTGATTGAGAAAATGAGGATAAATGGGCTTCATTACCAAACGTCTCCTGACTGCCCGAGAGGATATATGGGGCTGAGCAGATAAAGAATTATGATAAAACTTTGGAGCCGAGTATAAATGGGGCTTTGTGACCTGCTGGACAGGGTTGAGGCTTAGGACCAGACCTAGGAGGTTCACATTCCTTCCTCGGCATGGTGTGGGGGATCCCGGGCTCACACAGACAATAGGGGATTCATAGTTTGAGAATTCTTATGATGACTGAAAGGAGGGTGGCAGCCAGAACAAGAAGACTTTTCAGAAGCTCGGACCCTGATTATCACATCGGTGCTATAGCCCGGCGAGAGGCTGCTGAGAGGCGGCATGAAGCCGTTCTTGGAAAGCTTTCAGTGAAGTGTTTGTAACCTCCTTAAGAGAATCCCATTTCTCAAAAATCCAGCACTGGAAAATCTCACATGATTAGTTCAGATAAACACTCTGTCATCAAATCACAGCAGAAGTCACACGGCCCATCTCTTTTTGAAGAGTCTTTCTGAACGTCATGAGTCTAGTCTCCAAGACTTAGGCAGGGCGGGGTGGGGGTGGGGGGGCAAGAGAGAGTTTCTCAGGATATTTTGGGACCTTTGCTTTTAGTCTGAAAGGTCAGCTGGTGCTTAAAACAAAATAATCAAGAAATAGCATGCCTATGAACAGTCTGCACCTTTTAAAAGGTCTGCTTTGGACTGAATAGCCACTGCCCTCCCCCACCGCTGTTTCCTTTTTTCTTTGGGGCTTAGTAATTGAGAGGGAGGAGGAGGAAGAGTTTTTACATTCATGACTAACAACTTCGCACATAATAAGCATGTTCAGATACACCCTGGGGTGTTAGGATTTTTTTTTTTTTTTGTCTCCTTTTGAGCAGCTTTTGATAAGTAGCACATTTTATTTTTGAAAAAAGAATCAGAGCTGTTCCTGAGTGGCCGCGCCCTGAGGAAGGTCAGGAGATTAGGGAGCGGAAGTAGGCTGGCCAGACTCTCTGCTGACCACAGTAAGGGACTGCTGCTTTCTTCCCATAATTTAATTTTGAGACTCCGATGAAAAGGCACCCCTAAAAAAAAAAAAACTTTGCTGAAAAAAAGAGTGAAAAATTGTTAGAAAAAGGTCATCAAAAAGTGATCAATTTAAATTTATGTCTTATAAACTAACCACTAGAACTAACCACAGGGCAGACATGCATTTGCAATGATATATGAACATTCTCAAAACATGGGCATGGTTTTGCAGGAGAGAGTGGACATTGCTAGCCTCTGATGTTGGTGGGCTTTGGCTTCGTTTCACAAGTTTCCTGAAATTCTCAACGTGGCACTTCACAAATCAGAAGAGAGTACACCAAAAGGGGCCTTTGAAGTAACTGGCCCCACTCCCTCACTTGCCAAGTCAGGAAGCTGAGACCTGGTGGATAGAAAATAACTTACCCAAGGTCACTCAGCCAGTGAGAAGCATCTCCAGGACTCAAACTCCTCATCACCAGCTAGACTTTCTTCCACCAAGCTCTACAACTCTGAGATGGGAAGCCCGGCACTGGGAAGTCCTCTTTCTGGGGAGACTCTGTGTCCATTTCCTTGCAGATGGCCCTGCGTGTTGCTAGGGGTAGTTGGTCCACCACAGCCTGAACTGACCTCTTTGGCCACTATTGAATGGCTTCTTCAGAGCAGTCCAGGCACTTTCCACATGGCTGCAAGGACTCGGCCTCTTGCTCTTGCCTCTACCTTCACAAGATGCACAGACCATGTCATGAATGTCTACATTAGCCCTGTGTTTGTCCACCCGCATCCTTGGTGTCGCCATTATCTGCCGTCACACAGGTTAAAACGTTCAAGCCATCTTCAGCTTCTTGCTTACTCCCTCTCCCATCTTCCCTCACTCTCAGCTGCACCGCTGACAGGTCCTCCTCCAGAGTGTGCCCGACGGTCAGCTCCTGTTTTCCAGTTCCACAGGCTCTGGCCATCCACATCTTCCTGCTTCCTGGCTCTCCCCACTTCAGTTCTTGGGCCTCAATGGCTAGACCAGAGGGAGCTTACTCCTCAGCGCTGCCATTCTCCTGCCCAAATTCCTGTCACCTCTAGGAAAAATGTCCAAACTCTAATATCGAATCCACACATACACCGATCCCACCCTAGCCTATTTCTGCAGCTGGAATTCCATTAGATCTTACCCTCCACATGTACTCCAGCCCAGCTGGATTACTTGTCATTCCCTAAACATTCTAGGAATTCTGTGCATGAACTCCATTTCCTTCTCTTCTGTTCAATCTCTAGAGGTCTTCGTTCTGCCAGATCAGTGCAAGCGCAAACTTCTCTGTGAATCTTCCCTAAGCATCTAAGAAGGAAGTACTGATTCTCTCTCCCTAAAGTGAGCCCTTTTATCCTTGAAAAGAGACCTCTTCATCTTTGTTCCCCGCCTCATCATAGTGCTTTATCCAGCGCTTTGCATAAAGAAGGTGTTTTTCTTAATACTGACTGAGCACTTAACTCTCTAGACACACCAGGCCAGGCAGTGAAAGGGCTAGAGAAAGAAGATACAGATGAACTAAAATGTAATCCCTGTCTTCAGAGGAGCTTGAATTAGTGAGACATGTTCACAAATAACCTAAGCAAGTGAGCTAACTCTGGGGGTGGAATTGGGTGGAGGGGAAGTGCTGAGTGTGGAACAAACATTCTGAGTGTTCCAGATGAGAACACGGGTATTATGATGTAGAGGGTGGGGTGGTGGGGGGAGGCAGAGGAAAAGAAACACAAAGCTGTTTTTAAATTCTATCTCTGTGCTGTGGTCATTATTAGAGTCCTGTCTCGGCCTAGTCAATGTAATCCTTTCTTCCTCAATACCAGAGTAATATTCCTAAAGTGCAACTCTGATCGTGTCTTTTAAAGATTTTGTTTATTTGTCAGAGGGAGAGAGAGAGAGAGAGAGAGTGAGCGCACATAAGCAGGATGAGCACCAGGGGGAGAGGAGGAAGCAGGCTCTCCGATAAGCAGAGAGCCCGACATGGGGCTTGATCCCAGGACCCTGGGATCATGACCTGAGCTGAAGGCAGATGCTTAACTGACTGAGCCACCCAGGCACCAAAGAATGATCATTTAACTTCCTGTTCAAATATTTGCTATTGAATGTACCAAGCATCAAATAACTGCAGGCTTATGCTCAGCATTATGGGGAATACTAGTCTATAGAGAGGAGACAACTGCTGGGAATCAGCTGGAAAACAAAAAGCAAGAAAATGCTCTGAAAGTGCTGGAGGCCAGGGGACAAAATAAGTGTATGATCACTCTGGGCTGAGATGAATCGAGAAGAAATAATTAGAGGAGGTGAGACTTCACTGGAAGGCCAGTTGGCAAGAAAAATTTAGATGGCACTAAGGGAACTTTAGGGTCCTTTTCAATTGTAAGACCGCTATTATTCTTTGAAATGGTTTATTCATTCAACAAATACATGCTAAGCAATTCAACCAAACGCTCACTAAATATTTATTGAATGCCTTGTATGTGCCAGGAATTCTGCTAGCCTGGAAATAGAGCAGTGAATAGAAGACTTCACACTTAAACTCTTAGAGCAAAATAGGGATGGCTAATGTAAAGCAAATAAGTGGAACAAAATGTGATAGATATCACGAAGGGCAAGGAGAAGGCGCTCTAGGACCGCAGAGTGAGGAGCCTAACAGCCCAAGGGCCAGAAAAGTATCATGGAGAGGTGATGTTTCAGCCAAGACTCTAGCACTGTACATGAGTCATCCAGACAAAAGGGACCGAGCATTGGGGCAAAAGAATATCATATGCAGGATTCTGGAGTTGAGAGATGGAATGGCATGTCCAAGGATCTGAAAGACGTTTAAAAAGGCTGCATATGGAGGGCGAGTAGGAAGGGGGCAAGAAATTAGGCTACAGAGGTAGGCAGAGCCAAATTACAGGGAATTTTGCTAGTTCTCATTGATAAGCTTTTTGGTAACATTAAAATATTTATTAGCACAGTGTGACACAAGGACTGAGTACTTAGTAAACTTAAGTACTGTTTGTTAAGAGCGGATTGAGGAATGAATGGATGAATGAGTGCGATGGACAGGATATGCATAACATGACTCAGTCTTGGGCATTTGCTCCTGGAAGCGATAGCACCATTACTAAAGCTTCATCCCCTTAGGTTTGCACAGCAGATTGAATCATGACCCCTCGGAGGCAGCCCCTAATCTGAGTAGAATGACTCAGTCACCTGGCTTTCCCTAGCAGACGGAATTTAAGTAAATCTGCATTAAAGTCAAAGTTTGTTTAGAGATAAGGGTAAAGTTTTACCTGGCAATCATTTAGGCTTAAGCTGCAAAAGGGTAGCCTGACTCTTTCTTAATCCTTGTTAAAAAATAGCCTTCTGAACCTCAAGGGCATGAATATTGCCAAATTAGATTATTCATAGCAATGCTTCCATGGACAAATAAGTCTAAGGAGAGGGAGAGGAAAAACAAATATTCCAAAGAGAGATTTTGCCTTTTGAGCGAGAAAAGATAAAGACAATTGTGAAAAGCTAACCTGAGCCCCTCTATGGGAGATTTTATGAGTCACGGAGTTTCGCCTCAGATCCCAACTCCAGAGAAGACACTTGTCTAGGACGAGTCAGCTGCCAGAATGAAATGCTGTCTCTAGAAAGAGGAAGATTTTTAGGAACACAAGATGCCATTCCCAGGATTCTAATTAATTACCAGTCCAAAAGACTAACACTCCACCCTCTTGTTTATAACTAAGACTTTCTCCTGATTTGCTACAGAGTTGCATTCAAAATTTGGGAGTTGATTTGGCTCTCAGTATAAATAACATACCAGAGTCAATGCCTAGTAGAAGGGTCCAAAACTATTTCTGAAGTCATCATAGCAGCTAAGCTTTCATTTGGCAGAGAGAGAATCTGAAGAGATCTTTAGAAAGATTCTTAATGCTGTTGCTAGGGACGTCTCTGTGTGTGTATCTGTGTGCTGGGGGGGAGGGGGGCTGTTAATATGTGCTCTCAATCAGCAATGTCTCCCTAACATAAAAGCAGCCTGTGAAGGTCATTTGCCATTTTATTTCAGAGAGAAACATGAAAACTGCCTAAATAAGTGGTTTTCTAGGAAATTCATTCTCTGTGTTTCATTAGTCATGTAAGGCATAACATCATTAAAGGAGCCAGGTGCACCCATACGTAGCCAGCATGAAAGGAGCACTGGAATCTTCCTTCTAAGACTGAGCCTCCTCATGTCTTAAGTCCGAGATATGCAGACTACTTCCTCAGAACCTGCTCAGGCAAAAACTCCAGCAATGCTTGAGCAGCTCTGACCAGACTGGAAGCTTTCTTAGCTCCTGCTGGGAGCTTTTAAAGGATTGCACAGGTGCCTTAGGTGGGGGAATGCGGTGGCCACCTGTGTGCTACTTGTCCCAGGGAGCTGTGGGAGTAAGGGGGCGTCTGGTCCCAGGAGAGCTGTCGATCATTTGCAGTCACAGATTGCTGGATGGGCTCTTGGATGCCAGACGATATTTCTTTGCCTGCAGTTGATAGAGTGCAAAGCTAATGGCTGCCTGGCTGCCCTTCTGCTCATCCTTGAGTGACAGCCGGTTCTGATTCAGGCTTGTTTGCCATGAAGCTTGTTGTCCCTGCGTGCCGTTCCTAATGGACCTCACAAACACAATAGGCTAAAGACACACTGAAGTCATGGCATCCTTTTACTACACGCACAAGAGATTGAGAAATCAAGCCTTCTCAGGGCTGCAGTCCTGAGAATACACCTAGATCCGAGCCACGCTGTTTTCCTCTCCCCTTTCCTCCCTGTGCATCATTTGCTCTTTTATTTTGCAGCAAGAGTAGCTTAGTGATCATGGACTTCAGCTCTTGCCTGAACTGATCCTGTTCGCATTTTATTCTTTACACAGAATAGGAAGGAGGTTCGCTTGCTTTGCGCAGAGGCTGAGCCACAGGAGAAAGCAAAGCCAATGTGATTTATTGAATGAAAGCGCTGGACAATTACCAACAACTTGTTCCTCTGCTGCCTCGAACAACCTAAACTGGTAAGTAAAATTTATTGTTGTCTTTCTTCATATGAATGTGGGGCTTTCTGATTCACTGATTATTTTTTAAATGTATGTGTGTTGCTGCGGTTTAAGTGATATAAAAAAATGTGCATCTTCCAAAGTTAGCTGCAGGCAGTCCATGAAGAACACACACAAGAACATACATGTCCATGTGGAGAGGTGAGAATGGGAGTGGGGAAGCCCCATTTCTGATAATTAGGCATTTTATTTGTAGCAGGCTTGAGGACATTATGTGCTTGCCAAACAGATTAGCAAGAGCTATGAAAAATAGAATATTCTTTTGTTGTATCAGATCATTTCCCAATCAGGTTCCTGAGTACCTACAAAATACCTGTTGGATTAGGTAAAGGTGGATCCCATCGTGCTGATAATCCTAAATATAAACCCAGGCATCTTGTCTTTAATCTAGCTGGACATGCAGAGTGGGCTACCAGCATTCTGTCCATCCTGGGTGAGCACGCCCATACATAGCATCATGACTGTGATGTTGAGGGTAACTGCTGAGGACATACAGTGGACATGCATGCAAACCCTTGCTTGATCCACCGTGACTTCTGTACCCATATGCCTTACATCCTTTTTTTTTATTCTATGAAGATAAATGGTTGGTAGGGCATAACAGGTTCAAAGTGGGATATTGTAAGGGTCTTGTTACCCATGCTGGTCTTTGGCTCCGCCAAGGCCACTGGGAGTACCACTGGTAATCAAGTCTGATTTTGCTTCTCTGCTGGGACACAAAATCCCTGTACTCACTTGATTTCTTCCTGTCCTAAATTAGATGTGAGCCAACCTCTGCAGAGGGGAAAGGTGAATGGAGCAAGCTATTGCTTTTCCTACCACCACTGCCACTATCATGTCTTCTTCGTCTTTTCTTTGCCTGGCTACTACAAGGCATTAGGGCCTCTACAATCCATTTCTGGTTGGTTCAGAATCCATATAAATGTTATATAGAGTTTACTATTTTTGGTGCACTCTATCTGCAGTGTATCACTGGCCTTTCAGTTGGAGTTGTGGCCTTGGATGCTGACAAAGATGGATGATGGTAGAATAGTAAAGCATGCTTTTCTAAATAAAAACCAAAGTTAGGAAATCTGAGAGATGGGCAAAATTTTGCAGAGTAGAAAGGATCCCAGACCACTCAATAATCAGAGCAGGGTCATTCTCCCATGTGATTTGGCTATTTCACAAACGATGGCATTCTAACAAGAAGGAGATGGAATTGCCTAATGGTTAGAGATATCAGGATAGCAGGGCACCTCTACTCATTCCCAAACTGTGTGCCTTTAGCAAACCCCTTACTTTCCCTGGATCTCCATTCTTCCTTTTTTTTTTCCCCCTTCCTGATTGTTTCAAAGAAGACATGCTAAGCTCACTTAATTTATCCATGAGGTACTACTTAAAACTTTCCAATTAAAGATGCAATAGGTAGTCAAGATCATTATTCACACACGGCAATCCAGAGACCAGGTATCAGAAACCTGTGGATGAGGGTTTATATGGGGTGTTGATTCCTCATCAGAGGGATACAGGGCACTCTGAAGGAAGCATGATCATCCTCAGGGGATTAGAAAGGGAGAATAGAACTGAAAAATGGCATTAAAAAAACCAACTTCAAATAAATAGGTTATGTCAATAATTTTTATCAATACTAGTCAGTAATAACTGACTTTATATACTTAGGACACCACGATACTGAAGATCTTTTTTTGAGAGGAGTTAGTTCAAGGGTAAGTAAAACCTCTTCATAGAATTTATGTTCAAATTACCCCCTACCCATGCACATGGAATTAGGAGCTATAAATGTACTATGATTTATTTGAGGAATTCTGAAAGACTCATTGGCCAAAAGAATTGTCCCATCTCTAGGATTAAGGTACCTGAAATTCTTTCATCAGGGATTCAGTTAAATATTGCTGTCTTTTATAAAACAATTATTCTTAGGAGGAATAACAAATTAAGACACTCATAGCATATCATAAGTGAATGTATTAAGTTCAGGGAAAACCCAAAGGATGTTGCCTTAATGCTATATTAATTCTTCTGCTTTCTATTTATTTCATACCTGTTTCCAAGAATTTCTCTTGTAATGACCACTTCACTCTTTTTTTTTTTTAAGATTTATTTATTTATTTGAGATTTATTTATTTATTTATTTATTTATTATGCTAACCAGAGGGCAGGGGTGAAGGGTAGGGGTGGGGGAGGAGGAGAGAATCTCAAGCAGACTCCCACTGAATGCAGAGCCCAATACGGGGCTTGATCTCACCAACCTGAGATCATGACCTGAGCCAAAACCAAGAGTCTGATGCACAACCCACTGAACCACCGAAGTGCCCCTTTATTATTTCACTCTTGATCAGAAAATTAAGTAGCCTTAGGACAAGCTATTTCCTTCTTTTTATGGGATGCTTGAATTAGATGGCTTTCCTCTAGACCATTGAGAGTCACATGTAGAAAGCTAAACTCACCATCTTTCCCTTTTAGATCCACTAGTCCCCCTGCATTTCCCCTCTTTTCTTAATTATTGGTGGAATCATTTGGCATCTAGTCAACTAAGCAGAGCTAACAAAAGCTATCCTCAGGTTTCCTAACTCCTTACATCCCTACATCCAGTCACTAAGCAAGTTTGGTCTATCTTACTTTCTCCCTCTTTTTAATCTGCCTAGCCCTCTCCATCCCCATTGTCACATGCTGGAGTTGAAGTCACCAGCTCTCATGGGGACTTATTCAAGGGCCTTATATTTGGTTGTGCCTGTCACTGGTCCCCTTCAAATCACCCTCTGGATAGTACCAGAGTGATTCTCTAAAAATGCAAATCTCAGCCTTTCTGTAGTGCTTCCCTCTTGTGAACAGGTTGAAATCTATTGTCCTTCATAATGGTATACAAAGCCCTTGATGGCCTAGCCCTGCTATCTTCCCAGACTTCTTTCCCAAGGTCCTAGTGTGAAGGTTGAAATATCCTTTGGAAGTGTCAGAGCCCAAAAGAATTCCATTAGAGCCCCTGTGGACATCAGCCTGCCAGCAATACTATGACATGTCCTAACCTGAGCTCTTATATCTGGAATGCCCTTTCCTTTCCTTCCTGTTCGTTGATTCCTCATTCATTGTTCAAAATGTTGCTCAGTCATCACCATCTCTAACTCATTCCCCCATACCCTCTTCTCCCATGACATCTCCTGCCACTCATCCCTCTATGCTTTTTCTTGCCTTAAACATTTGAGAGCACTGTTGAGAGGCTAAGCTCTCAAATCATCTCTCAACTCCATATTGCCTGCATTTGAATCCCAGATCTGCCCCCTTAGTAGTTCCCTAATTCCCTACTACATAAGGTGGGGATAACGGTAGTCCTTACTTCACAAGGCTATTTTGGGATTCAGAGAGCTGATGCACACGAAGGTATTATTCTGAAGAGTGCCTGACTCAGAAAGTGCTTTAGAAGTAAAAGCCATTATCATTTTTCCATAATCTTACATATCACACTATTTCAGACATACATACATACACTTGTGTAACTGTCTTCCTTGTTAGCCTGTGAACTCATTGGGGCACAGGTAGGGTAATAAATTTGCCTGGGATTTTCCCAGTTTTAGCCCTGAAAGTCCTGCATCCTGAGTACCCCCTCAGTCCAGGCAAACCAAGACAGTGGGTCACTCTATGGCTATGTCTCACTCACCCCTGAAGTCCCAGGGTCCGTCACAGGATACGTAGGTTACCAAGTTGATTACCCAAAGGGTTTATCGAATTACAGACCAAAATTGTCTTTTCACCTTCTTCCTCATAAACATCCTTTTAAACTTCAAAAATAAGTCTTCTTCCTACTGTGAAGTCACCACTGACATTTGGAAACTTATCACTGAACAACTGAACATATTTTTTTAAATGCACAGGAACCTGGAAGGCTGCTTCCGCCCTGTTACACATTATCAATCAAAGACCTACCTGTCATGGTAAGAGTGGGTGGGGAGGGACGCCTGCGTGGCTCAGTTGGTTAAGCGGCTGCCTTCGGCTCAGGTCATGATCCCAGCGTCCTGGGATCGAGTCCCACATCGGGCTCCTTGCTCGGCGGGGAGCCTGCTTCTCCCTCTACCTCTGTCTGCCTGTGCTCGCTCTCTCTCTGACAAATAAATAAATAAAATCTTTTTTAAAAAAGTGGGTGGGGAATAGGAGAAGGGTCACACTTCCTTTTCTGTCTAGTGACAGGCAGGTTGAAGTGGGAAGGTCCCTAGTTCACATCACAGCCTGAAGAGCGATCTTGTCCCAGTCAGAAATGTTCCCTTCGCTGAATGTATCTGTCTACCCAGCTGTCAAGAACTGTTTCTAATATGCTTTGTCTGACAACTGCTCCTCATCCAAACTGGCTCAGGTCTTTTTTCACAATACAAATATGATGAGAAAGTCCCACAACCAAACTCCTCTGAAAAAGGGACTCTGAGGTGCCACAACTCATAACAAGGACAAGATCTTCTCCTTAGATTCAAGGTCTAGGAAGAAACTGGCAGACAGCCAGACCAAGCACCCTCAGGTAGAATAATAGCAGAATTGCTAAGAGCATGGACTTTGGAGTCAGATTCAATCCTGCCTCCTCCATTTACTGGCTATAGAATCTTAGATAAACTACCTAACCTCTCCAGGCCTCAGTGTCCCTGCTTGCAAATGATGGTTTAATGATAGTTCCAACTTTCTCATAGGGCTATTATTATATTTTGTCTTAGCCTTGAAAGTGAAACCCAAGGCAAAGCCAATTGTGAATGTTCTGTTGGGTATTGAGAGATACAACCTCAGGGCATTAAGAATGGAGCCATCATGGTAAAAGGGAAATGAGTAGAGAAAGAAGGGAACACAAATATAGGTGGTTTGTAACTGAACTAGCCAAGACTTCACGAGAAAATACATCTAGGGGTTTGTTTGTGTGTGATTGCTTCTAGGAAGCCCTCAAAACAGTCCATAAAGGGAGAATGGAGAAGAAATCATCTGAGGGCTACTTCCAGTCTCCTGCCTCGCCTTGGTCCAGTTTTCACATTTCCAGATAGTGACCCAGTCCCTCATGGTAGCCATGAGTAAAGCTGGAGCCTCCCTCTGTGGGTCTGGTCGGGTCAGAGCTGCTGCAGCTGCTGTCACAGCAAGCATGGTGGGGGCCATGCCAGAACCCACCCTTCACTTGATACAGCTAGTGTTTGGAGACAGGAAAATGGTGGCAGCCAAGGCTTTCTACTAGAGCAAGCAGCCAGAACCCAGGGAACAGGTGGTTTTAAAGTAAATCTGGGGAGGCTCCACTCTCCACAGATTATTCTTGCCATTTTGGGTCTGGATTCTCCAGGCTACTATCACTCTTTCCTTAAAGCTTGGTCCAGGTGTATTAAAAGTGTAGCTGGGGTTATGCTGTAATAAAGAACAGAAGTTTTTAATTTTCATAAAGTGTAATTCATCATAATTTGTTTTATGGTTTGTGCTCTCTGTGCCTCTTCTAAGAAATCGTTGTCTTATTCAAGTTCACAAAGATTTTCTCCTGTGTTTTTTCTGGAAGTTTTACAGTGTGAGCTTTTGCAGTTTGGTCTCTAATCTATTTCATTTCAAGTTAATTTTTTATATATGGTATGAAGTAGGGGTTGAGGTTTTGTTTTTGCATACAGATATTTCATTGTCCCAGAACTAGTTGTTGGAAAACTTCTTCTTCCCTATTGAATTACCTTGACATCTTTGTCAAAAATCAGTCCATCAGATATGTGCATGCTATTTCTAGACTCTCTGTTTGTTTTCATTTAATCTGTATGTCTGTCTTTATGCCACAGTCTTTATCTGGAGAGCTATCTTTATACCAATACCACAGATCTTGATCACCATGACTTTATAACAAATCTTGAAATCAGATAGTGTAAGCTTTACAACTTTTTTCTTCTTTTTCAAAGTTGTTTTGGCTATTTTAGATCCTTCCATTTTTATAAAAATTTCAGAATCAGCTTTTTGATTTCTTAAAAAAAAAAAACCTGCTACATTGGGACTGCATTGAATCTAGAGTTCAGTTTGGAAGAATTAACATCTTAACAATATTGATTCTTCTGATCTGACCCATGAAGAAAGTATAGACCTCTGTTTATCTAGGTTTTCTTTAATTTTACTCATTAATGTCATGTAGTTTCAAGTGTACAAGTTTTGCTTTCATTTTGTTTATTGCTAAGTAGATTTTTATAGATTTATTAGACTATTCTACAAAATGCTCATGTCATCTGCAAGTGAAGGCTTTCTTTCTTTCCAGTGTTTATGCCTTATTTTTCTTGCCTTGCTACTCTAGCTAGAATGCCCTGTATAATAGAAGACATAGGAATGGACATCCATGCCTTGTTACTAATCCTAGGAGAATTGCTTGGTCTTTAATAGTTAAGTATAATGTTGTCTGTAGATTTTTGTAGATTGTCTTTATCAGGTTGAGGAAGTTCTCTTATATTCCTGAAAGCTTTTTTTTTTTTTTAATGAACAGATGTGGAATAATGTCAAATGCTTCTTTTTTTGCATCTGTTAAGATGACCATATGATTTTTAAAATTCTGTTAACGAAATGAATTACATTGATGAGCAGTTTAATGTTATACATAACCCTGCTTTCCTGGAATAAGCCCTACTTGATTGTGATGTATTATCCTTTATGTATATTGCTGGATTTTATTTGCTAACATCATGTTGAGCTTTTTTACTTCTGTGTTCATGATAGACATTGAGCAGTAGTTTTCTTTTCTTGTAATGCCTGTTTTCTGGTATTGATACCAGGGCAATGCTAGCATCAAAAATGAAACCAAATTTTTGGAAGAGTTTTGTGTAGAATTGGTATTTTTTTTTCTTAAATGTCTAGCAGGCTGTAACATTTAACATGACCTTTATGAAATATTGTGGGAGAAAAGAAACTATTAGGATGGAAAAAGAAAGAATAAAACTAGAGACTAGCTTTCACATACAAGCTCTTTTCCTGTCTCCTAAATTCTGGCCCTGTAGCTGTATTGCAGAGACCAGCCCACCTTCAATCAACAGATCTATTTGTTCTTCTCTTTGGAGCTCAGGTCCCCTAAAGCCTCTGTGAACAAAGAAAAGAAAAGATACATTTATTTCCTTAGAGAAACTCCAAGAGTTTTTCCTTATTTACATAATGCCCCAAAATTGATTAATAGGATATACCCATCCAAGAGAATACTACTCAGCAATAAAAAGTAAAGAACTACTGACAGACATAACAATGTAGGTGAATCTCAAGATAATTAAGCCAAGTTAAAGAAGGCAGACTTTTAAAAAGAGAGAGAGAGAGTGCATAGTGATTATTCCATTTGTATGACATTCTAGAAAAGGAAGCCTTTCTAGAAAGCAGCAAGCAATAGTTGCCTGAAAGCAGCAGGCTTGAAATGAGTATTTTATGAACATCTGTTTCTTTCAGGCACTTTGCTAAATAATTCATATGTATTGTCTCATTTAAGACTCTAATACTCTTTTTAGACATGATTTTTATAATTGAGATAAGGAATACTGGTAATGATAAGGAAATTGAAGGTTAGGGACAGTAAATAATTTGCCCAATGTCATGCAGTTAATAGGTAGAAGAGCCAAACCCAAAGTTAGATCAGCCTGATATTAAAGTCCCTACCTTTTTTTTAAGGTTTATTTATTTATTTGGGAGAGAGACAACACAAGTGGGAAAGGCAGAGGGACAGGGGGGACAGAATCTCAAGCAAGCTCCCTACTGAGTGTGAAGCCTGATGCAGGACTCCCATCTCACAACCCTGAGATTGTGACCTGAGCCTAAATCAAAGAGTTACTCGCCTCACCAAATGAGCCACCAGGCACTCCAAAGTCCCTACTTTTAATTCTGTGCTTAAAACTTATCATGATTATCTGAGGTTGAAGAATGGAGTAAAATATAACTATAGATCTCAGCCTGTTTCAGTAAAAGTGGCTAACAAGGAATGCCCTCTGAAGAGTGACATCCCAGACTTAACACAAGGAAAACAATTTCCCTGCCAGTTCTCCTCCTAGGATTCTGTATCTGTTTTACCCATCAGTTATTTCATTCAACATTTGAGTCTCTTTTTCTTCCCCAGTTAAATTTAATACAGAAATGCAGAGAGTACTGTTGCTATTGTTTTCCAGACAGTTATCCGGGTGCTCCAGGAATGATGCAGTATGTTACTAAAATTCCCAGCAGGAATCATATGGCATATTAAAACAGTAACTGAGGAAAAGTTAATGTATTTTGTACTTCTTTTGTTAAATTTATTCCTCAGTATTTTAATCTTTTTAATGTCATGTGATAATAGAATTGTTTTCTTAACTTCATTTTAATTTCATTTCATTGTCTTAAAAGAATAGAAGAGTTATAAACCAAAGATAGACTTATATTGTCTTATATTTTTATTACCTTTTATATTTACCTCCATAATTTCCTTACCAATGCTCTTTCTTTCCTTGTGTGGATTTAAGTCACTGTCTAGTATCCCTTTATTTCAGCCTGAAGGATTCCCTTTAATATTTCTCTCTCTTTTTTAAAGTTTTATTTATTTATTTTTAGAGGTGGGGGCAGAGGTAGAGGGAGAAAGAGAATCTCAAGCAGACTCTCCACTGAGCAAGGAGCCCAACATGGGGCTCAGTCTCACAATCCTGAAATCAAGAGTTGGATACTTAAAAGACTGAGCCACCCAGTTGTCCCTCCCTTTAATATTTCTTGTAGGAAAGGTCTGCTGTAAAATTCTGTTAGTATTTCTTTATCCATGAATGTCTTACTGTCACCTTCATTTTTGAAGAGTTGTTTTGCTGTATAATCTTATTTGACAGTCTTTGTTTTGGCATCTGGAATAGGTCATCCCACTTCCCTCTGGCCTCTATTGTTTTCTGGTGAAAAATCATCTGTAATTCTTCCTGAGAATTTCTTGTATGTAATGTTATTTCTTTTTTTTTTAATTATTTTTATTAACATGTAATGTATTATTTGCCCCAGGGGTACAGGTCAAAGGTCATCAGGCTTACACATTCCACAGCACTCACCATATCACATACCCTCCCCAATGTCCATAACCCAACCACCTTCTCCCTATCCCCCTCCCTCCAGCAACCCTCAGTTTCTTTTGTGAGATTAAGAGTCTCTTGTGGTCTCCCTCCCTCCCGATCCCATCTTGTTTCATTTTTTCCTTCCCTACCCCCCACAACCCACACTCTGCCTCTCAAATTCCTCATGTCAGGGAGATCATATGATAATTGTCTTTTTCTTTGACTTACTTTGACTTACTTTACTCAGCATAATACCCTCTAGTTCCATCCACTACATCACAAATAGCAAGATTTCATTTCTTTTGATGGCTGCATAGTATTCCATTGTAGATATATACCACATCTTCTTTATCCATTCATCTGTTGATGGACATCTAGGTTCTTTCCATAGTTTGGGTATTGTGGACATTGCTGCTGTAAACATTCAGGTGCACGTGCCCCTTTGGATCACTACATTTGTATCTTTAGGGTAAATACCCAGTAGTGCAATTGCTGGGTCATAGGGTAGCTCTATTTTCAACTTTTTGAGGAACCTCCATGCTGTTTTCCAGAGTGGCTGCACCAGCTTGCATTCCCACCAACAGTGTAGGAGCATTCCCCTTTCTCTGCATCCTCTCCAACATCTGTCATTTCCTGACTTGTTAATTTTAGCCATTCTGACTGGTGTGAGCTGGTATCTCATTGTGGTTTTGATTTGTATTTCCCTGATGCCGAGTGATGTGGAGCACTTTTTCATGTGTCTGTTGGCCATTTCAATGTCTTCTTTGCAGAAATGTCTGTTCATGTCCTCTGCTCATTTCTTGATTGGATTATTTGTTCCTTGGGTGTTGGGTTTGATAAGTTCTTTGTAGATTTTGGACACTAGCCCTTTATCTGATATGTCATTTGCAAATATCTTCTCCCATTCTGTTAGTTGCCTTTTGGTTTTGTAGACTGTTTCCTTTGCTGTGCAAGAGCTCTTTATCTTGATGAAGTCCCAATAGTTTAGTTTTGCCATTGCTTCCCTTTGCCTTTGTCAGTGTTCCCAGGAAGAAGTTGCTGCAGCTAAGGTTGAGGAGGTTGCTGCCTGTGTTCTCCTCAAGGATTTTGATGGATTCCTTTTTCACATTGAGGTCTTTATCCATTTTTAGTCTGTTTTTGTGTGTGGTATAAGGAAATGGTCCAGTTTCATTCTTCTGCATTTATTTGGCTGCCCCATTTTCCCAACACCATTTGTTGAAGAGACTGTCTTCTTTCCATTGGACATTCTTTCTTGCTTTGTCAAAGATTAATTGATCCTAGAGTTGAGAGTCTATTCCTGGCCTCTCTATTCTGTTCCAGTGATCTATGTGTCCGCTTTTGTGCCAGTACCATACTGTCTTGATGACGACAGCTTTGTAATAGAGCTTGAAGTCTGGAATTGTGATGCCACCAACTTTGGCTTTCTTTTTCAACATTCCTCTGGCTGTTTGGGGTCTTTTCTGGATCCATATAAAGTTTAGGATTATTTGTTTCATTTCTTTAAAAAAAATTGATGGTATTTTGATAGGGATTCCATTAAATGTGTAGATTGCTTTAGGTAGCATAGACATTTTCACAATATTCGTTCTTTCAATCTGTGAGCATGGAACGTTTTTCCATTTCTTTGTGTCTACCTCTATTTCTTTCGTGAGTACTTTATAGTTTTCTGAGTACAGATTCTTTGTCTCTTTGATTAGGTTTGTTCCTAGGTATCTTATGGTTTAGGGTACAATTGTAAATGGGATTGACTCCTTAATTTCTCTTTCTTCTGTCTTGCTGTTAGTATATAGAAATGCAACTGATTTCTGTGCATTGATTTTATATCCTGACATGTTACTGAATTCCTGTATGAGTTCTAGCAGTTTTGCAGTGGAGTCTTTTGGACTGATACATACAGTATCATATCATCTGTAAAGAGTGAGAGTTTGACTTCTTCTTTGCTGATTCGGGTGCCTTTTATTTCTTTTTGTTGTCTGGTTGCTGAGGGTAGGACTTCTAGTAATATTTTGAATAGCAGTGGTGATAGTAGACATCCCTGCCATCTTCCTGACCTTAGGGGAAGAGCTCCCAGTTCTTCCCCCTTGAGAATGATATTCACTGTTGGTTTTTCATAGATGGCTTTGATGACACTTTCCCTACACTTTGAAGAGTTTTGATCAAGAAAGGGTGCTGCACTTTGTCAAATGCTTTTTAACATTTTGACGTTGAGAGTATCATATGGTTCTTATTCTTTCTTTTATTAATGTATTGTATCACATTGATTCATTTGCGGTTGTTGAGCCAACTTTGCAGCCCAGGAATAAATCCCACCTGGTCGTGGTGAATAATCCTTTTAACATTCCATGTGCACTAGAGAAGAATGTGTATTCTGTTGCTTTGGGATGGAATGTTCTGAATATATCTGTGATGTCCATCTGGCCCAGTGTGTCATTTAAGGCCTTTATTTCCTTGTTTATCTTTTGCTTGGATGATCTGTCCATTTCAGTGAGGGGGGGTGTTAAAGTCCCCTACTATTATTGTGTTATTGTCTATGCGTTTGATTTTGTTATTAATTGGTTTATATAATTGGCTGCTCCCATGTTAGGGGCATAGATATTTTTGTTATTGTTTTTGTTATTTGTTATTGTTATTGTTAGCTATTCTTGTTGGACAGACCCTCTAAGTATGACATAGTGTCCTTCCTTATCTCTTATAGTCTTTGGCTTAAAATCCAATTTATCTGTTATGAGAATTGCCACTCCAGCTTTCTTTTGATGTCCATTAGCATGGTAAATTGTTTCCACCCCCAACTTTAAATCTGAAGGTGTCTTTGGTCTAAAATTAGTTTCTTGTAGACAGCATATTGATGGGTTTTGGTTTTTTATCCATTCTGATACCCTGTGTCTTTTGATTGGGGCATTTAGCCCATTTACATTCAGAGTAACTATTGAAAGATATGAATTTAGTACCATTGTATTGCCTGTAAGGTGACTGTTATTGTATATTGTCTCTGTTCCTTTTGGATCTACTACTTTTAGGCTCTCTCTTTGCTTAGAGCACCCCTTTCAATATTTCCTGTAGGGCTGGTTTGGTGTTTGCAAATTCTTTTAATTTTTGTTTGTCCTGGAAGCTTTTTATCTCTCTTTCTATTTCCAGTGATAGCCTAGCTGGATATAGTGTTCTTAGCTGCATGTTCTTCTCATTTAGGGCTCTGAATGTATCATGCCAGTTCTTTCTGGCCTGCCAGGTCTCTGTGGATAAGTCTGCTGCCAGTCTAACATTTCTACCATTGTATGTTACAGACCTCTTGTCCTGAGCTGCTTTCAGGATTTTCTCTTTGTCACTAAGACTGTAAGTTTTGCTATTAGATGATGGGTTGTGGACCTATTTTTATTGATTTTGAGGGGGTTTCTCTGTGCCTCCTGGATTTTGATGCTTGTTCCCTTTGCCATATTAGGGAAATTCTCTACTGTAATTCGCTCCAATATACCTTCTGCCCCTCTCTTTCTTCTTCTTCTGGCATCCCAATTATTCTAATATTGTTTCATCTTATGGTATCACTTATCTCTCAAATAGTCCAGTAGTTACCATTGTGTTTCTTTGGACACAAAGAAATAATGGACCACTTATCCCGTCGTGGTCCAGTAGTTGTTTGTCTCTCTTTTGCTCAGCTTCTTTACTCTCCATCATTTGGTCTTTTATATCATGAATTCTCTCTTCTGCCTCATTTATCCTACCAGTAAGAGCCTCCCATTTTTTATTGCACCTCATTAATAGCTTTTTTAATTTGAACTTGGTTAGATTTTAGTTCTTTTATTTCTCCAGAAAGGGATTTCATTTCTCCAGAAAGGGTTTCTCTAATATCTTCCATGCCTTTTTCAAGCCCAGCTAGCATCTTGAGAATCATCATTCTGAACTCTAGTTCTGACATAGTACCAATGTCCTTGATTAGATCCCTAGCTGTCGGTACTGCCTCTTGTTCTTTCTTTTTGTGGTTTTTCCTGCCTTGTCATTTTATCCAGATAAGAATATATGAACAAGAGAATAAAATACTAAAAGGGGGGCAAAGACCCCAGAAAAATGTATGCCAGCCAAATCAGAAGAGATCTAAAACTGGGGGACGAAGAAAGGGGGAAAAAAGAAATAAAAATGAAATAATAAAATAAACATATTTATTTATATATTTATGTATTTTTATTTCTATATAAATATTATAATATTTGTTATAATAATATATATTATAAATAATATCATATATATAGATATATATTAGACTGGTGAATAGAACAGAGCCACCCACTTGATTTTGGGTGTATTTTGGTGTTTTAGAAGAAACTACCTCCCAACACTTGAAAGAAAGAAAAACTTATGTATATACAAAAATAAGGGGTAAAGATGATGAAGGGATGGAATATGACTGTAAAGATGAAAATTTTTAAAAATTCTAAAAGAATTGATAAGTTGGTTGGAAAAAGAAAAAAAAAGAGGAGAGAATGTGCTCAGGCTGGAGACTGGAACAAAGCTATGTGCTCTGGGTATATTTAGGGTACATTTTGATCTATTAGAAAAAATTGTATACCAGAATTTTTTAGAAAGAAAAACCTATATGTATACAAAAAATAAGGTTAAATACAATGAAGGGATAAAATATGACTATAACAATGAAGGTTTAACGAAAAATTTTAGAAAGGTATTGTTAAGATAAACTGGTTAAAAAATGTTGAAAGAGGAAAAGTTAAAAAAATAGAATAAGAAAAAAAAATTTAAAAAAATTTAGCTTTGCAAGAGTAAAGGATCATGGGGGAACATCCATGAATTCTATGTGATGCTTTCCCCTAGCTCTAGAGTTGCATAGTTCTCATTGATTGATGAACTTGGTCTGGGCTGGATGTTCTTGCTGATCTTCTGGGGGAGGGGCCTGTTGCATTGATGCTCAAATGTCTTTGCCCAAGGTGGAATTGCAGTACCCTTGCCAGGGACTGGGCAGAGTAATCTGCTTGGGTTCGCTCTCACAGCTTTTGTTCCCTGAACACTTTCCATACCACTTTGGAGGACGGGAATGAAAATGGCGGCCTCTCAATCTCTGGCCCAGAGGAGCCGAGCCTCAGGGCCCCACTCCTCAATGCGCCCTCAGAGATAAGGAATCACTCCTGTCTCCCTGGTCTCCGGCCGCACTCCAAGCTCACCTGGCCTGTGACCGAGCATTTCTATCTCTGGCGCATGGCCCTGTTAGGAGTCTCCAAACCCAGCAGATTCCTGCCACACTGCTCCTTCTGGAGGAAGAAGATGAGTCTCCCCGGATCTGCCACTTGTGGGGTCCGTGCTCAAGGAGCAGTGGCCCAACTGTGCCTTGGATCACAGTTTAAGGTAACTCCGAGTTGAGAGCTCACTCCTCAGCTCTGTCTCTGTAGCTGGCCTCCTCACTCCGATTCCTGGGAGCTCTGCCACACTCAGACACCCCCAATCTCTCTGTGACCCCACGGGTCCTGAGACCACACTATCCCCACGAGGGCTCCACCCCCGCTTAGCCTTTGGAGCTATGTCCCTTAGTGGAGCAGACTTCTAAAAGTTTGGATTTTGTGCTCCGTTGCTCCACTGCTTGCCAGGAGCTGGCCTTTCCCCCCCACCAAAGTCTATCTTCCCATCTCTTTGGATTCACTTCTCAGCACGTCCTACCTTTGAGAAAGTGGTCGATCTTCTGTTCCTAGAATTGGTGCTCTTCTTCTCTTTGATCTCCTGTTGAGTTTGTAGGTGTTGGAATGGTTTGTTACCTATCTAGCTGAACTCCTGGGATCTGATGTCATTTCAGTCTGCTACTCCACCGCCATCTTGCCTCTCACCGTAATGTTATTTCTGTTTTTAGAATTTTCCCTTTGTTTTCAGTTTTTGGTGGTTTAATTATGATGTGTCTAGCTGTGAATCTCTTTGAATGCATATTACTTGGTGTTCATTGAGCCTCTTGGATGTGTAAATTAATGCATCTCATCAATTTGGGGAAGTTTACGACCATTATTTCTTCAAATATTCTTTCTCTCCCCATCTTTCTCTGTCGTAAACTCCTATTATGTGTATGTTGGTAGACTTGGTAGTGTTCCACACTTCTCTGAGACTGTTCATTTTTCATGTTTTTCTCTTTTTGCTCATAAAACTGGATAATCTTAATTGACCTATCTTCAGCTTTGCTGATTCTTCCTATTCAAGTCTGATATTGAGCTTGTCTAGTGAATTTTTCATTTCAGTTCTATGTTTCAACTTCATAATATTTATTTGGTGCTGGATTTGTTTTATAAATTCTACCTCTTTACTGGTATTCTCTTATTTGCTGAGATATTATTCTGACAGTTCTTTATTTCTTTAGAGATGGTTTCCTTTGGTATCATATTTAGAATTTTTGTCTAATAAGTAACATTCAGACATCTTCGGGGCAGTGTTTATTGATTGCTTTATTTCCTGTGAATGGGACATATTTTTGTTTGTTTGTTTTGTGTATGGCTCATATTTTTCTTGTTAAAAACTAGGCATCTTAAATAATATAATGTCACCACTCTAGAAGTCAGAGTATCCCACCTCCTCAGGGTTTATTGTTTAGTGATTTTTCAGAATTAAATCTGTGAAGTCTATATTCTTTGTCACTTCAGTGGCTGCTGAGGTCTCTACTTGGTTAGCTTAGTGATCAGCTAATGATTAAACAACAATTTTCTTAAATGCCTGGAACTAGTAAATCTTCCAGTCTTTACAGAAGGGCTCCGTGCACATGTTGGGGTACACTTTACATACTCAACCTGGCAGTTGACAGCCCTGCCTTACTCTTCACTTCCTGCTTGCACACAACCTCAACTTCAGACAGAAATAAGAGCTTAGGACCTTTTCAGGTGTTTTATGAGAATGTGCCCAGCGCTGGACATACATATGGTTTGATAGATCCCTGGCAATGTGTCAAAGCTTTTCAAAGTCCTTCACGGACATCTCATTTCCTTTTAAATTTTTTGGTTGGCCTATTGTTTGCCCCACCTTTTATCTACCACCTTAGGCAGCTGTGATGATTAAACAATTGCAAACATTTGTTTTTTACAAGATTCCTTAGAGGAGAAGGTTATGTGCACTTTGTGAACTCTGAGGCAGGTCAAATAAAGAAAAATCTTTGAGTGGGGTCTTCCAGGGAACTACCAGTCAGGTCAAATAATGATGATTCTCTCAAAATGACATTTTGAAGGAGCTCTGTCACCATTCTTCACCATCCAGTGGCTGCCCAGTTACTGTTTTGTGTGTGTGTGTGTTTTGTTTTGTTTTTATCATCAGTATACATTGATGGTCTTCAAGGCTATCACAGAGTTGAGGAAGATAGGAAATGAGCAAGTTAAAAATGCCACAAAGCTCACTGTTCTTACCAAATCAGCCACTATTCTCAAATAAACACTTCTTGGATTGCTGCAGACCTTTGGTTAATTTCCAGAGTTCTGAGAAAGTTAATTTTGACAATTCCTGCTAGTGTTCTTATTGCTTTTATGGAGGAGCGATTTTTAGAGGTCATTACTTTGCCATTCCCACTCTCATGCTATTCTTTTATTTTTAATTTTTCTGTGAAATGTTTATTTAGGTGCACCACTTGTAATCTCAGTTAGAGGGGTAACTGGGTGGTTCAGCCAGTTAAGTGGCTGACTCTTGATTTCAGCTCAGGTCTTGATCTCAGGGTTGTGAGCTCAAGCCCCATGTTGGGGCTTGAAGAAAAGCCTACTTAAAGGAAAAAACACCTCAGTTGGAAAGTTTTGTCTTTTATTAGGAAATTAAACCATTTGGGTATATTGTGTTCACAGATATATTTAGTCTTATTGTTACTACTTCATTTTACATTTCTATTTATCGTGTTTTCTTATTTTGTGTTTTTTTATTTTTTAATTTTTTAGGCTTATCTTTATTCCTCTCTTTCTGCTAATAGTTTGAAGTTCAACTTTCTGTTTTACTAAAAGTTACTGTAAACATCCATATAAAAACACCTAAACTTACATTTTTCTATCAAAATAAAACTAAATAGTATAATAAATACATAAAGTCATATCTTAAAACAATGTTTAAAACAAATGAGAAAACTATTTAAATTACTACAATGTACTCTAGTGTCTTCCTAACAATTGCTACTATATATTGTGTGGCTCTTAGCGTTAAACAGGATGCATGCTTTCATTTGTTAATTCATTTAATCTTCACAACTCTGTAAGAACTCTCCTTATATATGATGAAACAAACTCTGAGAATTTAAATAAATTTCCTAGAGTCACTTAGATTATAGATAACAATATCATGATCCAAGCTTGGGTCTGCCAAATTCCAGAGTGAAAACTACACTGCTTCTCAAAGGTTTACCCCTTTCTATGAGGGTAAAAATTTAAGAGTACAGTTAGTTGGGAGGAGTGTGCATGTTGATGAGAACAAATAATACAAAGTGTCTTTCTCAATATCTTTCATCAAACAAAATTTTAAATATGGGGGGGAAGAAAATATAATGACAGATGAAATCTAGAAGAATAGAAACATGCTGAAAGATGGCCAGGAAGGAAGGGACAGCTGGGGCAGTATGAGAAGGAAGTCAAAGAGACAGAGAAAGTCAACCTATTTTGACTGAAGGGAACAGATGGGAGATGAGCAAAGACAAAAGGGGCCATGTGGGTAGGTGTCATCAGTTAAAGGGCAAGTAACTGGAATTTGATCAATCGACAAGAATTTATTTACTGGACTCCTGGGCACTATGTGAGATACAAAAGAATGTAGAGTTATTTTGGGAATGATAATGATGTAGACAAGACAGATGGCTTGAACCTGGGGCATTAACACTGAAGGAAAAGGCTAGAGACAGAAGGCAGAAAGAAAGAGGTTAAGGCAATCTCCATGTGAGCCAGCTTGCATATAAATCTGGAATTTCTGTGGGAAGAGCAAGATATAGAGGAAATGCTGTAATTGCTATTGAATCAAAGTTAAAGGATCTATAGATGGAACGAGAAAGATGCCAAATCACCTACCCCCTCTATTTCTGCTTTTGTGTAAATTAAAAGATTATTAAAAATGAAAATACGGGCGCCTGGGTGGCTCAGTGGGTTAATGCCTCTGCCTTCGGCTCAGGTCATGATCTCAGGGTCCTGGGATCCAGTCCCGCATCGGGCTCTCTGCTCGGCAGGGAGCCTGCTTCCTCCTCTCTCTCTACCTGCCCTCTCTGCCTACTTGTGATCTCTCTCTGTCAAATAAATAAATAAAAATCTTTAAAAAAAAAAGAAAATATGCCCATATGTACATACACACTACAGATGGTGCTTTAAGTCATCCTTCCAAATGTAAATATGGCCATTTATCTAAGACTGGGTGGGGCCTGGTACATGTGACTACAACTGAATAGGTCTGACGACCTCAGAAGGTACTAGAAAGTCTTTTTGTGTTGGAGGAGATTGCAAGCAAGACTTAAAATGTACCTAAAGACATTCAACAATGTAAGGAGGACAGCTTTCCATTTGTTAAAGTGAAAGTAAGTCAAGGTTAGTTGGCACCAGATGGAACCCAATTCAGAAGCTTGAGGAGGAAATGAGCTTTCTGAGTAGTCCCTTAATATATTATTTGTCATAGACTCTCATATGAGCATTCGTTTATTCTAAAGTATGTATTGAACACCTACTGTAACAAAAATGATAGCTGCCATGAGTTTCCCTACATTCTAAGCTCTCTTCATGCATTATCTCATCAAATACTCATAACTGTATGTGATGTTAGAATTTTCCCTATTTTATAAATGAGAAAAATAAGATTCAGGTGTGTTAAATAATTCATCCAAGGTCACATAGTCAGTAGCTGGAAGAGAAGCAATTCATAGCCTAATCAGTATTGTATTTCCTGTACTTCGAGGCAGACATATTTTAGGTATAAAAATTAGGGGCACCTGGGTGGCTTAGTGGGTTAAAGCTTCTGCCTTCAGTTCAGGTCATGATCCCAGGGTTCTGGGATCGAGCGCCACGTCGGGCTCTCTGCTCTGCGGGGAGCCTGGTTCCCCCACTCTGTGCCTGCCTCTCTGCCTACTTGTGATCTCAGTCTGTCAAATAAATAAAATCTTTTAAAAAAATTAATACTTGGCAGTCCTTGTTCTTGAGAAGCATACAGACTAACTAGGAGACAGAAAGCCAAACAGCTGTAATACAATAACATATTTTCTGTAAGAGGCATATACTAAGTGAGTGAGTAAAGTAATACACAAATTTGCCTGTGGCTGTCAGAGATCACTTGAGCATAGACTTTAAGTATTAGTATTCGTTTCCTAGGTGATGAAAGCACAGATGGAATTCCAGTACAGGCAAAAGCAGTGCAAACAAGCACCCAGAGGTAGGAAAGAGTTTGCACTGTTTAGGAAACCCTAAAGAGATCAGAAAGACTGAAACATAAAACATAGAGGAACAGTAAGAGATGAAGCTGGAGAAGCACGCACCGGTATATGGGGCTAAAGAATTTAGAATGTATCCTATAGAAGTTGGGAGAGCTTTGAAGTCAATCCTGTGAAGAGTTGGGTTGATAAAAGAGGTTCTACATGATATTGTATCAGAGGGTCCATAAGCCTTTGAAAAGTCAAGGACTGGAGATGACCTCTGAGGGGCACAGCTAACTAGCAATGGCAGGATTACAAATGGAAGGCTCCATTGGAGATGCAAGGGGAGGTGGTGGGAAGACAACAGCGTGCTCCAGAGAGACTGGTCCCTGTGTACCAGAGGCTCCCCTGGGGTGGAGACACTTGGCACATAACTCCCTCAGCCATTTTTTTTTCATTCATGCATTTGCTCATCCAGTGCACAGATGTGCATAGCCATAGCCTTGGTAGCATCAATATTTCAGTAATAATACCCAACTTAATAGTGGATGCCTTTTGAAATGGCATGGCAGATCTGGAAATTGACTCCAAGGATGACATTCGTGAGGACCTGTGTAGAGATTTGTGGAACAGCAGTCAGGTACAACTTGGAGAACGCCAGTAAAGAGTGCCCTGGAGGACACTGTCTGGGGTATCTGAGGTGAGCAGAGAGGGACCTTTGGGTATAAATCCCCCAAACTTCTGAGCACTGAGGTAGCTCACCAAATCTCAGACAAGAGGCACAATTTAACACCCCAAGAGAAGGGGTATCTGCAGGAACAACCACACCCAACAGAGGGCAGCATCTAAAAGGAGGTAGGTAGAAAGATGCCAGTTAAATACACCCAAGAGAAACTGAACAGAACCCATGGATTATAGATTTGAGACACTTCTTCCCATTGGGATAAAGACTGAAAGACTTGAGTAGAGGCTCCTGTCATACATAGGTTTGTAGGTAAATGTATATGTTTAGATAGTAAACGGATGTTGTCATTTCATTCTTGCCCCCAATTAGCTATATGGCCATAAACAAGCTGCTTGCCTCCCTGGGATTAGCTCTCTTGTCTGTAACGTAAATAAGCTGGACCTCGGGACGCCTGGGTGGCTCAGTCGGTTAAGCGGCTGCCTTCGGCTCGGGTCATGATCCCAGCGTCCTGGGATCGAGTCCCACATCGGGCTCCTTACTCCGCAGGGAGCCTTCTTCTCCCTCTGCCTCTGTCTGCCTATGCTCGCTCCTCTCTCTGACAAATAAATAAATAACATCTTAAAAAAAAAATAAGCTGGACCTCTTCAAGATCCCTTCCAGCTACGGTATTTTATTAGGATTCCAGATGGCTACTGGTGATGATAAAATCCTTTGTCAACTTAGAATTATCTTGTGTAAAGGATACAACATCAGTTTTTTCTCCTCTTAGGAACTGCCGTGTGAAAATGACTCAACAAATGCAGAACCTACATCTTTCTCAGTCGAAGAAACACAGCGCCCCATCGTCTCCCAATGCCGCCAAACGCCTGTACAGAAACCTCTCTGAGAAACTGAAGGGGAGCCACTCTTCATTTGACGAGGCCTATTTTCGAACAAGAGCAGACCGCCTGAGCCTCAGAAAGACCTCAGTGGTAATAACACTGTGTTTTTATTCTCGTCTCTGCTTGATCGGTGCAGTTGTGTTTGGATTCGAGGAGATTCTAAGATGCTCCACATTCACTTCAGAACCTGCATTTACAGTTTTAGAAATGCTGAGCGTGCAGGAAGGCAGGACCTGCGCATGGGTGTGCTGTGAGCTAAAACTGGATTGTGAGAGTTTTCCTCTCTTTTTCTTAATTTCTTGCCCTTTCTTTTCTCTTAGTTTTTCTTTCTCTAATGTGTCAAAGAAACAACAACAAAATGGCAGTGTGACAAATGGGAGCATGAATTAAATAGGCTTTCTGAGAGCTCCAGTGTGCGTTCAGATATCGAATGAACAATGGACATTTCATTTACTTATTTATAATGTATGGCCCATATGCTTTTCCAGAGGCATTCAAAATAGAATCTAGGCAAAAAATGTGTATGTATTATGTAATGGGAAATAAAGTGGTAGAGAGGGAGAGAGGGAGCGAGGAAAGAAGGGAGGAAGGAAGGAGTGGGAAAAAACCTAGAAAATAATGAGGATAGAAAGAGAAATAGATATACTAAAATCCTAGGCAAATACAGTACCTAAAACTTAAACCGTGACATTTCTCTCTGAGCTCCTAGTCAGTCAAAGCAGAAAGGGAAGCCCAGTTGGTTATAGCATCCCATTAGCTAGTAACTGAAAGTATACCAGTCTACCAGAAGAAATGAGTGTTTACCTGTTCCTGAGTCCTCTGGCCTTTATAAGATGCCACAGTGAGTTGTGTGATAGAGAAGGAAGGTCAGTATTGGTGATGTTATACACATTGTCATAGAGTAGTCTCTGACACCGACCCTCCGTAAAAGCCAAGGGCAGAATATTACTGTGATTGGCAAGGGCGTTTCTGCAGGGGGTAATGGCACCACTTGTTTGAGCTTAGCACAGAAATGAGCCCTAGCCTTTCCAGAGAGAAGCATGCTACGGTTTGCCAACAAAAGCATGGAGGAGGAAATGACTCGAGAGTGAAAGCAAATATGGCGCATAAGAAATTAGGCATACTAAGGATCACATACAAATACACAACTGTGGACGGGGCAGCATTGCTAACTTTGTTCTCTCTGTTTTCTCATGTGTTGTCTCATTTCAAGCTCATCTTCTGGGAGGGCTCGGTTGTGGCTGAGTTACGGCCTCAGCAGCAGAGGCTCTTTCGTTTGGCAGACTGTAGACAAAACACTTTTCCATTCAGCAGACTGTCCTGTAGCAAAGAAAGCTGCATACCAAAAATAGTTTTATCCTTTGGGACCCCATTGTCAAAACATGTATTTGCATAACAGTGCTGTATTTCCCTCAAATTTCAATCATGTGTCATGGGCTCAGTTAGGCCGACCTGCAGCCTTCGATGGAGATAATTGATTTTTGGTGATACTAAAAATAAACCCTGCCAACTTAAATATTTGGTCACCGAAGACCTTGTGTGGTTTAATCAGGCGAGCCCTGTGCTATGTCAGGACCAATGGTATTTCAACATTTTTTTTTAAAGATTTTATTTATTTATTTGAGAGAGAGGCAGTGAGAGAGCATGAGCGAGGAGAAGGTCAGAAGGAGAAGCAGACTCCCCGTGGAGCCGGGAGCCCGATGCGGGACTCGATCCCGGGACTCCGGGATCATGACCTGAGCCGAAGGCAGTCGATCAACCAACTGAGCCACCCAGGCGTCCCGGTATTTCAACATTTTTAAAGAGCAAACAACTCCTGGAGTTATTCTCTCCTTCCTGGAGAAGATACCAGATAGATGTGTAAATAGTATATGTGTTGCTCTTCTCCCTTGAGCTGCAAAAATACATATTTGAGAGAATTCAAGAACTTTTCTCCTTTGTTTACCGTGAATCTCTGATAGAGCTTTTCAATGTAACCCTATTGTCCTTAGCTATTGTGTTCTATAGGTGATTTGCATCCTATGAATATTCAACTTTGGCCCTCTCAGCACCATAGGCCACCCAGGCACTGAAACCTGCACTGGACACCACCTCTTGAGCCCTTCCCTTGAGGGCTCAGAAATGCCAGGCGTTCAGTGATTAGGGCTTTGGGCTGACAAGGTGCAAAGGTTAGTACAGAGGAGCCTAGGAGCTGGGGAGCTGGCCTGCAGGCAGTGAGAGCTATTTGAGAGTTGCAGAAAGGAAGGGGTATGTAACATCATCAACTTTAGTGGGATTATTCTTGTGTCAGTATGGAGCATGGGCTGGAAGACCTTAGGACGAGCAATGGGCAGGTCACTGCCATCATCCAGGCAAGGGATGACAATGGTCTGGGTCTGAGTGATAGTATGGACCTGGGGATGGGGAGGGAAGGCAGAGAGAAAGCATGCTCTCAGTGGAAAGCCAGTCGTCATTTCAGCGACCTGTGCTGCATTTATCTATGCCAGATTTTCCAGAACTGTGTTCTGTAGAAGCCTGTTCCAGGGACAGTTAAAACAAATGCAATGAAAAAAAAAAAACATGTCTCCCATCTATTGGAGAGTCATAATTGCATAACTGCATGTTAGAATCACTAAGGCTCTGAGAGGTCTTACAGTAAAATAATGAGATAAGGCAGCTTAATCCAGTATGCACCAAATTTATATGACTGTATGCTGCATTCTTCATAGAACATCTCGTAATGACCTATAGACAGTATTGTACAGACTACTTGCGAGGAAAGCTGATGTTTGCTCTTAGCTGTAGACCAGATTTGCCGTACAGCATGGTCTCGGTGCATCTAAATGTAGAGATCCATTCAGAGCCCATTTGAAGGAGGGAGGGTCCAGCTGCATTTAACAAGTCACGTGTGTTGGGATAAATGGCAGTCATAAGTAGGGATGCAGTTGCTGACATCAGAACAGCTAAGCCACAAAGGCAAGCTGGAGGATGAAAGTGTGCTCACCTGCATATGCTCTTGCCATCCAGAACTTCCAGGGCAATGAAGCCATGTTCGAAGCAGTCGAACAACAGGACATAGATGCTGTGCAGATGCTCCTGTATCAGTACACACCAGAGGAACTAGATCTCAACACACCTAACAGTGAGGGGCTGACGCCTCTGGATATCGCCATCATGACCAACAACGTGCCCATCGCCAGGATTCTTCTGAGGACGGGGGCCCGAGAAAGTCCACACTGTAAGTAAGCCTGGGAATGAAACCATGTACTGTTAAGTCTAGACCCAGCTTCTTGCCGCCAAAATAGCCATTGCTAGGTTTAGAGCAGGAACAGTTGACGAAGACAGGCTCTGAATTCCTTTACATGTTCTCATGGACTTTCATGCATATAGTGATAGTGTTTAATCAGCCTAGGCATCGAGTTACATTCTAAACAGAATACACTGAGTGGAATTAAAAGGGAACCCAGAAAGAACTTCCTCCTAAGAATTTAGCCCAAGTTTAAATATATGTGAAACACACCAAGTGAGGCTATAGAATAGGAAGTGTACCTAGAAAAAGTTTAAGTATGCATGTGCAGTTGTCCTGTGTCCATGGGCATTATGCTGGCTACATTTAGTCACTCATTCATTCAACAAACACTGAGGACAGGGCACTGTTCTGGATACCGGAATGACATGGTGAGCAAGATAAAGTCCCTATTATCACAGAATTTAGACAGTAGTGGAGGACACTTCCAATAAGTGAGTAAATAGATCAATTAAATTATAAACTCAAATAGTGACGAATGCTATGAAGAAAATAAAGTAAGTGAGTGGCTAGAGATTGATGGAGTGGGGACTATTCTAAATAGGATTGGGCAAGAAAAGCTCCTCTGATGTAATAATGTCTGAGCCTGGTCCTACATGATATCAGGAAATGAGCCATGAGGAGATATGGGGTCAGATTCCAGAGCAGCAAATAGAAAGGTGTCGAGGCAGGTAGGAATGAGATTGCCATGTTCAAAGAACAAGGCCAGTGTGGCCACAGCACATCAACTAGGGGCGGAGTGATCACCGAGGAAGAGCACTCTGGCTCTTGCAGGCTATGGCAAGATGCTGACATTGATTTTAAATGGGATGGGGAGACAGAGCAGCTGAAGCACATGAATGACATATTCTGCTTTACATTTTAAAAGATCGCTGTTGTGCTCTGTGGGGCACAGACAGGGGTGGGGCAACTGTGGAACGGGGAAGACCAGTTAGGAGGCCAGGAGACAGACGTGGTGGCTTGGACTGGCATGGTAGTGACATTGATGGTGAGCAGGGGTGGAATTCTGGATGTATCTTTGAAAAGTTTTATTGAGATATAATTCCTGTGCACGTAATTCATCCATTTCACATGTACAGTTCAGTGGGTTTTGGTATATGCACCATGTGCAATGATGACTACAGTCAGTTTTAGGCCATTTTCATCACTCATACCCTCTCACTCCCCAGCCCTAGGCGGACACTAATCTACCTCCTCTTCCTATAGATTCGCCCATTCAGGACATTTCATGTAAGTGGAATCATATAATGTGTGATCTTTCGGGACTGGCTTCTATCTGGGTGTATGCTGAAGTAGAGCTGATAGTACTTTGCCAAAGGGAGCTGCTCTGGGGCCAATGACAGAGCCGGCCCCAGAGTGAACAGAACAAAGTCGCAGAGCCCTTAGCCCATGCCAGGCACTATTCTGAGCACTTTACATGCATTCACTCCTTTAAGCCTCACGGCAACATTCTGAGGTAGGCACTTGCATTCCCCTTGGTGCAAACTCTCTGACCCAATGACCACAATGGCTCTGAGCCATAGTTTTTATGTTTCCTAAAAGAAAAAAGTAAACTCATCAAACTGTTACTTTCACTAATACTGATTCACTTACTTCCAAGTGGTGAGACCCAGAAGGCTGAAAGAGAAGCAAGCAAATATATAATTAGAGGCCACATCTCTGCTCCGAAATTTCACAAACCCCCACCACCCAAAGACTAGGTACAGAGGCAGATCCTTGTATCAGAAAACTCTTTATTTTAAAAATGCTGAACTCACCCCATCCATGTCGACCAGAGCGAGGATTTGGGTTCAGTAGGATTGGGACTTTTCATCAGAGCTCCATCGTCAAAGTGCCCCTTCTTTCTCGTGGAAGGGGAGGCTCAGAGGGGTGGGCAAATAGAGATGGAAGGAACCGGAAAATCTTCTTTGCTACCTTCCAACTTATGTTGCAATAATATCTGTCCCAAAGATCCAGCAAGAGAGTGGTGGAGAGAGAATCAGAGGGCCTGAACACAGAGAATGCAGACTGAGCCCCATTCTGTAGGAACAAGGAAACCATTCATCCAGATGTTGCCTGCACTGGGCTGGATGAAACATTAGTCCCACTTACCTGAGACGTTACAAAGAACTCTGCATTTTCTGTGAAACCAGTGAGACTCCCAATCTCCCCAAGTCCCCTTGTGCATAATTAAATCTCCATAAAAGAGCCCACGTCCTAAGTATCTAGTTAAACCAAAAGTAAATTCATTCAAAAGGTCCCTGGTTTTTCTCATTCCCTCTGGCATGATAAGCACATGCATCATGACAAAGTTGTAAAGGAAGGTGAGAGATAAACCCAGGTTTTAGCCTCTAGGAAATATGACACCTAAGTCACCTTGGCCACCCAAGAAGTCAAAGAGATTGTACCCTGTGTGGACTCCCACATGCGCAAAGGTGGCAAAAGAATATTGATTGAGTAGCTGTGAAGCATCGTCTCTGGTTTTCACAGTAGCACAGATTCTGAGAGGTTAAGTGAATAACCAAAGGTCACACATCTGACAATTGAATAGGGATGTCAAGGACTCAAACCCAGGTCTGTGGGACACTCATGCCTGGGATCCCTCTATACAAACTTACTGCCTTTTCAAATAATCAAGATGGAGGGCTGTGGCCGCTAGGCCCTTGCATCTTTCCCTTTGTGCCATTTGCCAAAATCCTATGGTGTATTTCTTGGTTCTGTTCTATACACTATACACTAAGGTGCCATGCCTGTTGGAGAGATGCACAATAGAAAAGCACAATCTGTTTTCAGGGATGTTTAATTCACATTACATATCAAGTACAAGAGGAAGAGAATTGCTTCTGTGCATGAATGTGAGCCAGCCCAGGAGAAAAACCATGGTCCACCAGCCAGAACAAGATAAGCAAACACCTGCTGCAAATGGTTCCCCAGAAGTTGCAGAGGCAGGATATAAGAGAAGAAAAATAACAGTGAGACCTTAAGTTCGTGGAGCTTTTTACACATTCTGAAAATCCTTTCGCTTGCATCAGCTCATTTGGTCCTCACATCTGGCCTGTGAGATGGGAGTCCGTTTTCTCAGTCTGATCAATGAGGAAACTGGAATAAGAAAAGTCAGATAATTCACCCAATGCTACAAAGCCGGGAAGTGGTAGAACTATGACTTGAACCCAGATCCTCTATATTAAATGCTTCGGTGTTTGTGTAAAAGCATTAGCACGCTCACTGCCACACCTCATTCTTTCCGTCTCTGACTCTCCTTTGCTTCCTCTTCCTTTGCCATTCAAGTATTTCAAAGCAGCGAGCAGAGTTTCTAGCAGGATGAATTTTCTGTCTTCTTTCCCCTGGGTGTTCCCTTCTGAAAACCATTCCCATACTCTTTTCACTCTGAGAGCCAAGAATCCCAGCCCACTCAGAAGCAAGTCCTCTGTGATCCGCTTGAATTCATTGCAGGAATTACAGAGACACAGATGGGTTTAGGGACTTAACTCTAAACCATCGGTCAGGTGTGTCTTTCAGTCTTTAGCCCCTGAATCACAATGCTATATCGAGGTGTTCCTTACAAACACAGGTTGAAACTCAACGAGGTATTCTTTCCTTACTCATAGGGAAAGTCCTAGAAGTGGCCACCAGAACTTGCACACCACCCCAAGGTTAAATACATGCGGAACCCCACCTGATCATTAGACCCTTCTACTGTCTTTATTCCGTGATTTTTTTCTGTTCCTCACCTTTAGGCAAGCAGCAAAGTATACTCATTCCCTCTATTTTTTTTTTTAGATTTTTTATTTATTTGACAGAAATCACAAGTAGGCAGAGAGGCAAACAGAGAGGGGGGGGGGGGGAAGCAGGCCCCCCGCCGAGCAGAGAGCCCGATGCGGAACTCGATCCCAGGACTCTGGGATCATGACCTGAGCCGAAAGCAGAGGCTTTAACCCACTGAGCCACCCAGGCGCCGCTACTCATTCCTTCTAAAAGATAGTATCAGGGGCGCCTGGGTGGCTCAGTGGGTTAAGGCCTCTGCCTTCGGCTCAGGTCATGATCTCAGGGTCCTGGGATCGAGTCCCGCATCGGGCTCTCTGCTCGGCGGGGAGCCTGATTCCTCCTCTCCCTTTCTCTGCCTGCCTCTCTGCCTACTTGTGATCTCTCTCTGTCAAATAAATAAATAAAATCTTTAAAAAATAAAATAAAATAAAAGATAGTATCAGCCATTATGAAAATAGAATCCCAAGTACTTCGACTCAGACTTGTGTGCTGAGCTCAGGAAGCCCTCAGAGACTTGGAAAGGACTGACGCTGGGCCAGCTAATGTAGGGACACCCAGGGGCTCTGCCTCTGATGGTTCCAGCCATTCAGTATCCCAGTTACCATGACTCCTGTTCGGTGGAACAAATGCTATCTGAGAAAGACTTACCTCTGTTAGTGAAAGTCCCCAGTCGTAAGTCCTTCCTTTATTCTGACTAACTCCTGTCCTGCCCCCACTCTCCAATCCCAGTTCAGTGGTCTCTGGGAGGAATGCGCTGAATCAACAGTGAGCTCCTTGCCTTTTTTAGGCTGCTGTTTATTTGGCACCATCTATAAACTGTAATCATAAAGAAATAAGTTCTTTTTGGATACTTATCATGTGCAAATCTGGTCACTCTTAGGGATTTTGTCTGTCTTTCAACCTCAGTACCTGACACGTAGTAGGTGCTCAGAAATTTTCAGTTGAAATTTTGAACGACCCTGGGTTAGGCTGCTGGGAATTACAGGTATTGAATTCAGGCACATAGATACACGCATGAGTTACATGCATAGTGCATACACAATGTGTGGGAAATACCTCTAAGTCTTCCAGGGATTTATTCTGGGAGTACCTTCTGCTGTCGTCGCATTGTTATTTTCCAGGCACTGTTGTAGAATTTGGTTGTAGATGGAGCCTGTTTTCAGTTTTACGCTGTTGAATAACGTGGGCCAGCAAAAATGGTGGAATGTTCCTCATCTTTAGTCTCTGCCCTTCCCTGTGGCCGTGTTCTCCCTTCTCTGCAGACCCTCTCTGCTTCTCTCTGTGAACTCATTCACTTTCTCTCGGATATTGCCTCTGGAACTAGGAGATGTCGCCCAGACTTAGTTGTGTGCAGTTACTTCATAAAACGCGATTGCCGAGTAGCTGTCACACGAGTGTGGCGCAGACAGCAGACACCAGAATTCTGGCAGGCTCGTCAGGATGCACCACTAGGTTCTGCGGTAGTCGAGGGATCGTGTTGGTGCCGGGACCGGTTCAGGGCACGTCTAAGAGGTGTGACTATAAACTAATGAGCCTGGCTTTATATAAACAAACACCCCAGAAAGTCTACAGTCCAAACAAATGGTATCCTTTAACATGGTCCTCATGGGAGACCCCACACTTGCTCCAACAGAGCTGCTATTGCTCGAAACACTTTTGGATTTGTCCTCAGAGCCAGTTTATGAGAAAATCTGACTCGTTGCTTAGAGTCACACCTGATTTTTGTTCCAAAACAGCATTGCCCAGCGTCATCACCCTCCATGTTCACCAGACTTGGCTTCAAATGATTTAGAGAGGTTTCCTGAAATCAAATCCACCCTCAAAGGACAAAGATTTGCAACCATTAAGAATTTGTAAAGAACAAGCTTTGGGCAGGTCTCTAGAATGAGTCCCCGGGTATTTTTGTTTGCTTCATTAAAATAGGCGTAGAAATCCTCACCCTGACTTACAGCCCTGCTCCTCGAGCCTCATCTCATACTGTTCACCCCTCACGCATGGTACACTAGCCCTGCCAGCCTCCCTCCCGTCCCGTGAACACGCTGCACTCACTCTCTTCCCCAGAGGGCCTCTGTCCTAGCTATTCCGAGTTTGGAGGGGTGCTCGAATGCTTTCAGCTGTGATCATTCCCTGGCCAGCTCCTTCCTAACATTTTCACTTAATGTCACATCTTCAAGTGAGGCTTTCTCTGGCCACTTAGTCCAAAGTCACTTTCTAATCACATCACTTTATTTTAATCTTCTGCATACATAGCACTTATCACTGTATATTTTTTCATTTTATTTGTTTATTTTCCGTCTCTCCTGCATTAGATTGTAAGCTCCGCAGAGCAGAACCTGTCTGTTCATTCATAGCAGTATCCCCAGCAAACAGTAGGCACTCATTTATAAATATGTGTTGAATTGAATGAATCCCAAGGCTACTTCTTTTGAAGGGTGTGAATATATTATTTATTTTGAAAGAATGATTTTACTAAATACTGAATGAATTGGTCTTTTTTTATATTTCCAAACAATTATTTAGATATCAGGAGGCCATAGCCTAAGGTCTACTTACCTGCTTCCTGATAATTAATTGTCCTTTCATTCTCTTGTTTTTAATTTTTAAATATTCATACAACCAGAATATATTCTCCTTGCAAAAAAATGAAAACATTATAGATAAAGTTAAAAGATACCTTTGACAACCCATACAACCTGTCCTTGTGCCATACAGATGCTCACAGTCTAGGCCCCTGCCCCTGAATTCCCCCAGCATAACTGTTGCCATCATCTCCAGGCTGGACTGAGCTAGGGGATCCACTTCCAACCTTACTCAGAGTGACTGTTGGCAAGAGACTTACTTTCCTTCCTGCGTGGGCCTCTCCAGGGGGCTGCTTCCCTGACATGACCGTTAGCTTCCCTCAGTGCCAATGATCTGAGAGACAGAGAGAGAGATCAGGGTAGAAGCAACAGTGTCTTTTATGACCTAATCTCAGGAAGGACATATTCTCATTTCCTGCTGAACATTGTTGATCACACAGACCGACTCTGGTACAGTGTAGCCAGGTGTGAATGCTGCAAGGCAGACATCATCGGGGGCCCTCCTGGAGGCTGGCTGCCCCACCACCTATCTGAGTTGTTGAGGATTAAATGTAATAGCAGCTTTTTGGCATATTGTAAATGGTCAAAAAAAATTGTTAATCAATATAAATATCAAAAACAATATAAAACAAGTCAAGAGTTTTTGGTAAAGAATTTAAATATTTTATAAATATCAAAAACAATATAAAACAAGCCAAGAGCTTCTGGCAAAGAATTTAAATATTTTACCTATCTGCTGTATAGTTTGTGCTTTGAAAACACTGCCCAGTACAAGCATTCTTTAACATTTGTGGATTTTTATGTTCTAAACTGCTCTGTCCAACGCAGGAGCCACCAGCCATATGTGACAATTGAGTATTTGAAATGCATCTAGTCCAAATTAAAATGTGTTCCAAATGTAAAACAACCCTGATTTTTCGAGGCTTAAATATAATAAAATATATTTTGTTTATTATATGTATTACATATATTTATATTTATATATTTATTTTATATGTAATATATATACTGCCTCAATGATTTTACATTGATTACATGTTGAGATGACAATATTTTGGATCTACAGAGTTAACTAAGATAGATTATTAAAGTTAATATCATTTTTTCTTTTTTTTAATTTTTAATTTTATTTTTCTCAAATTTTTATTTAAATTCTAATTAGTTAAAATGTAGTGTAGTGTTGGCTTCAGGAACAGAATTTAGTGACTCATCACTTACAAATAACACCCAGTGTTCAACACAACAAACGCCCTTCTTAATACTCATAATCCGTTTAGCCCATCCCCCATCATCTCCCTTCAGCAACCTTCAGTACTTTCTTTTATAATGTCACTGCTAGGAAATTTTAAATGATGTGGGTTATATTATATTTCTGTTAGCACCGAAAGTATTGGTAGGAGATACGGTTATCTTCTTTCATACTTAAGCCATGACATCATTTGATGATCTGCTTTGGATTTTCTGAATAATTTCCTCAAGGCTTTTGTATGCTTGTTTTAGAAATGTCCATTTGCCCTTTGGAGTTTGGGAGACTTAGGTTGGAAGTATTGCTCTCTGTGTCATTGGCTCTGGCTTCTTAAAGAACCACAATTACAACTTAAACTATATAATACGGACTTTGTGAATCCACATTCTGGAAAGTAGCAGGGAAGAACATTCCAGAGCCCCATGTCCAGGGTGTAATGAGCTCTAGGAGGAGAAAACGCCACAGTAATTAAAATGAAACATTTAACCTCCAAATCTCTGAAACTTTTTGGAACCACATTCTCAGAGTCCTTGGGAAAACCTGAAATAAGACAACAGGTTGAGACCCAAGGGAAACCAGAGTGAATTCTGAGACGTGAACCTCAGCAAGACAGGTAAATTGAAACGGAGGTTTTGAGCTTTTCTGGTATGAGAGCTTTTGAATTAAAAAGCATTTATTTTTTGGACTCCTCTGTAGTATTTCTTTTGATGTTCTAACCTGAAAACAAGGCAGTGGTGAGGTTGTTAGAAGGTTGTCACTTATGACACCAAAGATAAATTTTATTAACTGCTATTCTTGATTGCCCAGAGGACTTTGGCTTACAATTCAAGGTTTCTATCTAAGTGATGTTGTTTTCTTCCCTGAAGTAACAGATAGGGTTGAAATTGATACCACTTAGTATATAATATATTTCTGAATGGTGGTTGGGACAGAAGATTTTTACCTGGGGCAAGAGATTTTTTTTTTTTAATGAAAGAGCATAGAGTATTTGATAAAACATATTTGATTTATTTTTGTGTGCCTCTAAAAAATATTACACAGACCAGCGAGTGTAATAATGATAATACAAAACTCCACTAATTGAGAGCCTTCTATGTAAGGGTTGTCAGTAACTTACTGGAGCTTGTGAGATAGCATATTATGCTACTTTTCAGATGAGGTACTTGGGTTCAAGATGGCAGCACAACTGGTGAGGACCACACATTCCTAACGGGCAGCACTTGACCTAGATCGATAACTTAAAGCCCTCTTACCATTTGGCCTCCAGTTTGTAAATAAGAAGAAAGCAGTTTCAGCTCAGGATGAGGAAACTTTTTAAATTTGAATGAAGCTCTTAAAACTGAAAGTGAGCGTGGGCAGGGCCATCTTGGTGACTATATATATAATCACCCTTGGGTCTCAACCTGTTGTCTTATTTCAGGTTTTCCCAAGGACTCTGAGAATGTGGTTCCAAAAAGTTTCAGAGATTTGGAGGTTAAATGTTTCATTTTAATTACTGTGGCGTTTTCTCCTCCTAGAGGAGGAGTTCCCCTCCTGGAGGAAATCCTACAGGGCCAAGGGTGTTATAAGAAGAGTCATCTAAGGCTGGTTAAGCCTCCTTCAGACTAAAGGAGTGTCTTGTGCCTCCTTTTCTCATCAATAAGTTGAAAAAAAATTGCTAGTAACAATAGAAAAGTTGTTGCTAGGTTGCAAAATGCTCTATCATTAGTAATAGGAAAATATATTCTTTTTTCTTTCAAGCAAATCAAATGAATTATTCCCTAAAACTTTCAGTTAAGAATTAAAATTAGTTAACATTTTACCCTCCTTGTATTTTCAGTCTCTAAGCAATTATCAACCAGGCCCAAACTCACCAATTACAGGGCAGGACGAAATTAAGAAATAGTAGGTAGTAGGCGCTCCATAGGTTAGAGTCTGATGGTGAGGAAAAATGTTCAGTCTGATCATTATTTATCTCAGGATTTAAACAGTAACCGTAATTGTATTCTTTGAACACCAGTTCCCACCCCACCCCCACCCCCACCTCGTAGTTAATTAGCTGGGCAGGTCTTAGAACAAATACCCACTCAGACACTGGGTGGTAGAAATGCTGTTGATAATTAAACACCACAATAGCATGGGGCCTATTTCAGGAGCAGCCGAGTGGTCTTGCCCCAACCGGACGGCTCACCACACACTCACAGACCCTCTATTGTGCTGGCTATGGCTGCTCAGAGGGATAGTTGCTTGGCTGGAGAAGGAACTAACTGCAGTAAGAGAGAAAAGACCAAACCTTGCAAACAGATCAGGAATTCTGCACTCAAGAGAAAATACCATGAGTGTGGAAGTTAAAGGGGAAGGGATCCAAGAAAAAGAGAAGTGGATGGTCAGGAGAACCAATTATATGAGAGACGTAGCCTTTCCAGTTTCTATGCCCGTCCAAATGAGCTCACCAGCCTCATGCCAAATCGATAGCAATTAGAAAACTGCAATACATAAATATGAGGTTAATTTGCATTCCATTTGGTTTAGAGGAAGTTCCCTGGGTTCTTTGAAGTTTTTAAGAAAATCTTGGATAATAATGTCACCTACTTGAGTCTTGGTTTCTTCATCTTTATAACAGACGGTTAAAAATATAATAATAAAATAAGGGGGTTAAAATGTTCTCATTCTGGGGTGGCAAAAATAGCAAGGGGGCTCTCAGGATAGTTTGCAAGGTGTCAGAAAGCCCAAACTTCCCACCATCACTCAAGCTAAAACTACACAGTCTAATATAATTATCATATTGCTTCTGCTTAAAATATATTAACCCAGTTTGCTAGGTTGATTATCTCATACTGAACAGATGTGACTCTTGGCAGCTATATAGGTCATTAATAATAGGGAGAAAAATGATTACTTTATAAGTCAGCTGATTTGGTAGTCAATAAAGAAAATCTTTCAGAAGAGAGTGTTATATTAAGCTATTAAAAAATCCATAGAAAAAAATAATAAAGGTTTTGCTGGGTGAAATGGTTGGAAACCACTGGCTCAGTTAGTGCCTTTTCTAGTCGTCCACGGAATTACCTCTAGCAACAGAGGCAAGTGAGTGTATTCTCAGGGGCATCTGGGGACTTAGACTGAGAAAAAAGTGGGGGGCAGATTTCCATAAAGTTTTCTTTTTTTTAAGCTTTCAATTTGGGGGGGAAATTTCCATTCTCCTCCAGAAGTGTTTGTTTTGATTTTTAAATAATATGCTTTCACCGAAGTCTGTGTGGAGACACTGATGCCCCAGGAGGGTGCACATATTCGCTCTGTGGCTCCAGAGATGCCCACTGCATGCCCCCCCACCATATTATATATTATATATTATATATATATTATATATTACATAGTATATAATATATATAATATACCACATTAGATCTAGCTGATCTTGGAAAATTCACATGGTTATAAAATTGAATAGGTTTCCCCTTAGCCTCTGAAGAGGCAACATGCTTGACCTTAAAGATGCGGAATCCCTTCACCAGTACAACTCAGACAGCGTCAAGGCCGCAGCCTTGGAGGAAAGGGAAAATGTGGAAACAAAGCATGTTGTGCTAAGAAAAGCAGAAAAAGTCTCAGGGGGAGCCAAGCATAGCTTGAGAGAAGCTGTCCATCTGAAATGCCACCTGGAATTCACACCAGTAATAACTGTTGTGGATATAAAAATTAATAGGGGGGATTTCATAGTATTAGAAAAATTTATTTTTATAAATCATGTGTCTATCACCCAAGTGTTGACGCATGCATGCAATTCAAACATTAGGCTTACAATAAAAAGCTCACTGAATGACTTAGCAAGGACAATTCCCCCATTTTCTCTATAATTTGGAGTGGAAGAAGGAGGGGGGCCGTGGGCAGAGGGTGCAGTTACTGGGTCAATTAATCAACCTGAGAACTGTGACACAAATCCTGACGCCTAACCTATGTCTAAAAATACACAAATGTATACGAATTTGTTTTCAACTGTCAATGCCTATATTTAGGACCTTCCCAGCAAGGCTATAATGAGACTGTGTTTGAGGCCTTCAGTCATAGCAGACTCTACCATTAATCTGAAGTTAGTTAAATTAACAGCATTTAGTACTGACTTGTCAATCTCACTGCTCCAGGAAATTGCACCTTGAGGCTACTAATATTGCCAATTTTTCCACTAGAGTATGTGCCCGCGTGTGTGTATGTGTATTTTTTTTCTCCAGAGCCTCCGTGTTCATACGCCATCAGTGCTTCCCTACGTCCACAGCCCTTATATTATCATTTATTCTGGCCTCCTTTAGCCTTCCCGGGGGATTCTGCGTAGTGTAGCTGCTCAGTGAAAGAGTTTTTTAGCTTTATATTTATTTGTTTATTTTTCTGTCATGGCTCATGACTGAGGCTTTAAAAAAAGTGTGACGGTATTCAGAGTACATGATTGACTGCTACAGCAACATTCATTAACCATGAGAAATCTGCAGCAAAACACAGTCCTGAGTGTTCTAAACAGCAACTTGAAAAAGAAAGAAGAAAGAAAGAAAGAAAAAAAAAAAAAAGACTTGCCTAATTTTTCATTGACATCATCTGTAAATAAATGGAGACTGATGGCGAGCAGGGGCAATCATAAATGAGTATTCATTTCCTGTAATCAATGCAAACATGCCTATGAACACAGAGAATATGAATATATAACCACCTAATTTCCATTTCAAAATACACCTAACAAATTTTCACTTGAGTTATCTTCATAATATTTTCCTCCCTTAATTAGAAGAATGAAATGTTTGGATTTCGTTCCCACCCACCAGGGTGAAATATTGTTTTGGTCACACAGTGTCAAACGCACATTGGTGACAGCAGTTGAGCTTGATTCTGGTCTGGTCTGTTCTTTCTGTGGTTCCTTCCACACACCCATGCTGAGGCTGTCGCCTCCTCACCACGAACTACGTCCTCCGAAGTGGCAAGGGACTGCCAGGGCCCCCCTCAAACATATGGGAGCCATGAGGAAACCCCCAGAAGCAGCTTCCCAACCTGACACACGAGGGTGAAATGTTCTGTCACTGTCATGAACATTCACTCTCACAAGGGCGGGTCGGGTGAATAGTATGGTATGACATGAATTTCATGGAGACACCATGTATGGAGTAAAACAGAAATATCAAACTGTATAATCTCTCTCAGGAAGAAGAGTAGTAGAACTTGCTGATGAGCATGGGCATCTGCAGAGACGATTCATTCCCTGAGATCATGATCAGAGATGGAATTGTTAGGAGATCATAGTCTGGCCACACCCAGTCATGAGGACTCACCACCGCTACAGTGGCAGTGGGAGTGGAACACTTCATCAGCAATAAATAAATTGGTTCATTACAACACAGTTACGCCACTAAGACATATGTACAAAAATGGCGGTGAGCTGGGTAGAATGTGGTTAAGAGCAGAGCATTCTAATCAGATTCTACCCTACCCAAAAAACACCAAACAACTTTAACAGAATGCAGCTTGCCTCCTGGATGCCTTTTCCTACGACCTTCCTAGCCCTACAAGAGCTTTTGGCCCTAAATGTTTGTCTTTGCAAAGGTCACGGGAACAACTGTGTGCAGTCTGGGTTAGAAGTGGTCCTCATGGGTACTTGATGGTGGAACTCTAATGAACTGTGCTAGCCAGCTGTTCGGGGCACATATGACAGGAGGGCCCCAGGGCAATGAACATATCTTAAATGGATGGACTTAACGTTTAATCTAGTTGTCAATGTCACCACTTAGACCCTGTTTGATAAGACAGTTAATAAGGAACATAGACTTACCCTGGGCATTTTTTAAACCCCAAAGTCAACTCTGAACTCCCCTGCCCACGAAGCAGTGTTCCCCCAGAAAGAGAAAGGAGTCACTCATGTCTTTCCCTGCAGTTGTCAGCCTGGAAAGCCGAGCACTGCACCTCACCACGTTGGTGCAGGAAGCCCAGCAGAGGGTGAGTGAACTGTCTGCCCAGGTGGAGAACGAAGGACCAAGTCTGGACAGCACGGAGAAGGAAAAACAGCTGAGAGCTTGGGAGTGGCGGTGTCGGCTGTACAGACGCATGAGGACCGGCTTCGAGCACGCCAGTGAGTATAAGCAGAAGGCTTCTGCGTTTAACTAGAAGCCAGGTTGGTTGGACACAGCCAGGCCTTTTTTTTACTGATTTTTTTTTCCCCGACTCTGCTCCAGGGTCATGGATGGCCGTTGTCAGCCTATTTGGAGTGAGGGCTCTGGGCGGCTGTAAAAGGATCTTTTGTCTTGCTTGATTTTCTGGCTCCCAGTAGGTTTTCTGACCACAGCCATGAGGCTTCAGTGCTGCTGGCCTCTCTCCACCATGTCACACTCATCTAGTGCTTTCCACCCGATACGCCCCAATGCCTAATAACCTGGATGGTCTGATACCCTAAGTGGCTATATTTTGGGATGGGGAGGTGGAAAATATTTGTTTGTCCAGTTCCTGCCTCCAACCCGAGTTTAAGTTGTTTTCAACTCTCTACTACATTTTTTTATAGAGTGCTTATATAAACCGACCTTCAGTTAATACAGGCCACAGAAGATAGTCAGCCCCTGAATTATGCTTTGTCTGCACTTCCATTCTCTTCGTCAGTTCTTTTTGTTAGTTTTAAGGAAAGCCTTGTTTCTGGATAATGCTCATTAGCACTGGAAGGTACAGTGTACAACAGTCCCTGATATACAAAAGTACCAAATTCAGACACTTGGGAAATATTAAAATCTTGTTCCAAAAGGAGATCTTATTTAAACAACAATGAAAAAAATTAGACTTATTTAAATATAAGGGAAAGGACTAGTTCATTAGTTTGGGAATATCTGCCTCTGCTGTGTCCTATAGGTAAAGACTGAAGGCAGTGAAAATCTTGTTCTCTGAAGCAGTTCTGTATAGTAAGGACTGCATCTAAGCCTCATCCTTTCTCTTAAAGCAAAAAGCTTAAGCGACATTAAGGAAAGTTTGTTTCAAAATTAACAGTCTCTAAAGCAGTGCTGATACATGTGCTTTTTTTATTTTAAAAAAGAGACATGCAGCAGTTGTTTTAATAAATGCATTTGCAATTGTGCCTCATTTAGGACAGATTACTACTAGAAGCAACCATAGTTTTACACTTACTGCCATTTGAGAGGGAATTTTCTAAATCACAAAACGCCTTCTGGGTGTTAAGGAACACCTAGAACTATCAGGAGTCCTTTAAAACCCAAGGTTATTAGGTATGACATTCGTCTGTGAATTCTTTTTCAGAAAATGCTACGTGATGTAATAGGAGGCACCATGAGAGAAGGCAGGTTGGCATTCTGTCTTGGGAAGAGCCCAGAATCAGGCCCCTGAAGCCATGGGGCTTCGTCCTAGCTCTGTGTCTTTGCTGTGTCCTTGAACAAGTAGTGTGGCCTCTTTGGACTGCAGGTTCCTCATCCTCAATAGGCACATGCTCCGCTTGCCTTTTCTATCCAGCAGGGTTGCAGAAAGGCTCCAGTGAAATGATTTCCATGAAAGTACTTCATGAAATGTAGCAGTCTCTATCAGCAGCCGGCTCCTGCTAACACTTCCTGGCCTCCTCTCCACTGGTCCAGGCCAATCTCCTGTTGTGTTTCCAGGATACTTTGGGAAGGCTTAACTGGTATTATTTATCCCTTCAGAAGACGTTCTAACGCTCAAATAAGACCATGATGGCAACAAATAAAGGCCATTGAGACTTCTAATGAAAATGTTCAAAAGCAAAAGCTATTAGGCTCTACAAACAAATGTTTCCATAGTGTGTGTTTCATGGTATCCTTTGAAGAGGCAGGAACATTGTTTAAAAAGGATTTGCAATGTTAAGATCCTTACGTTTTTCCTTCTGTCCCAGGAGCCCCTGAGGTGCCAACCAACGCCTGTCTCATGGTAACCAGCAGCACGGCACTCACTGTCAGCTTTCAAGAGCCTCTTAGTGTCAACGCAGCTGTAGTAACCAGATATAAAGGTACCAGACTCCAGTTTTTTTTTTTTTTCCATTGTTTCTTCTTAAAAAAACAATCCATTGTTTGGGGATCAGTTGTGCATTTTGTGTGTTTGTTTTTCCTGCTGGTAGGATTTTTTTCTATCCCATGTATTTTTTGAGTTGAAATATTTCCGTAGGCGCTCATGTACAGAGCAAAAGGTTAATGAGAATAAGTCACAGAGAAGGACCATAGGACCGGGCTGTCATTATGCCAAGCCCCTCCAAAATATTAATTCCATTCTTGTTTGCAGAAGGCCTGTTTTGTGCATAATATAGGTCTGGAGACAGAACTAAGTAGGAAGAATCAGCCTCCATCCAAGGAGCTCAGAGGGTGGGCTATAGAACATACTAAGTAGCAGGGAATATGAATTGATACCTGTAACAGCAGGTAAACTAGAGTTAAGGATTTAAAAAAAATTTAAAAGGATTTAAAAAAAATTAAAAAAAAAAAAAAAGATAAAGGACATTAGGGGTCAGAAAAGAAAGACGGAGGTAACAGGATAGGATCAGAAAGGTCCCAAGGTGCAGGTGGCATTTGGCTTTCAAGGATGGCTAGGATTTGGACCAAAAGATGTTGAGGGGGAAAGTAATTTCCAAGTGGAGAGAACAGTGGGCACAGGTTTATACCTGTGAAGCAAGAACATGCTAGGACAGGCAAAAGAGAGTGAGGGAACCAGTTGTGGCTCCAGGGGCGATGAGGGTTCACGAAGAGGCACAGTGAAACGTAAGAGCAGAGAGAAAAATGAGGACAGGAGCAGGAGCACACCGAGATCTGAATTCAAAATTAAGGAGTTTTCGACATTATTTGATGAACTCTGCAGAACACTGAATCAGGTAGGGACAGGATCAGAGGTAGATGGTGAAAGATTTGGGTTGCAAGACTGTGTACGATGTACCAGAAGAGATGTGGGCCAAGAACAGGGAAGTGAGTTCGGCAGCTAGCCGGGGGAGCCATGACAGCTTGACGTGTCTGCGAAAGGAGAAAGGGAGCCCAGAGGAGACAGACCGCAGAATGACACTCTGATGAGAACTGCCAAGGCTGCAGAGCACTGACTGTATACCGGCACCTTGGCAAGCCATCAGCTGTACTAGTTGCATGTGATCTTCACAGCAGCCCGAGCAGTGGGCACTGTTAGGATTTCCACTTTGTAGACGAGAAGACTGAAGCATTGAGGTTAAGGAATTTGCCTGAAGACACAAACCAGAGCCAGAAGTATCCCATTATGTGGATTCTAGAATGTGGTGGCCAAAAAATAGAGCAAAGTCGATTTTCCAGAGTCAGGAGGACATATGGAAGTAGTCTGAATGGTCCCACAACTTGATAAAGTCCTCCGTGCATAGATTCCCAGATGCCCCCCCATAAGGCAGCAGTCCTGTGTCCAAGCAGTATATGTGCCTCCTGTCTCCTTCCCAGGGCCTGGTCCCTCAGAGAATCTTCTAGGTCTGCAAATACTACTCTGCCCACACCCTCTAGCTTTCTGAGGTGCTTGGAATTTTCCAGATAACTCCAGTCTGTTTGTACTATCTGAGGTAAGGCAGCCTAGCATTTGTTACCATTTTGGGTTTTCTGTATCAAAGAGAAGGTAGCCTGAGGGTACTAGTGACAAAAGACAAATGAAGCCACCCAGGTGGCCTCCCACGGCCATCCTTTGATACAATTCTGATACTTTGTCTTGGTTGCGTGCACTGCCAGGACTTCCTGAAACTCAGAGCCAGGGTTTGCAGGCCGTGTCAGACTTGGACATTTTCCTCTCTCTCTGCCTCTCTCCAGCTCAGGGTTGTGATGAAGGGTTTCTTCAGTGCTGCCAAACTCGACATTTTCTTCTTACATTTGATTAGTGAGCTATCAGGAGCTAATTTATCCAGACTGTCACCTATTTAATACTCGACCATCATGCCAGCAAGTTCTATCAGCATTCACATATTAACACGTCTCATCTCGGGAGACTTGCATTTGGGTGAGGTTGAAAATGAAAGCCACAAATGGGTTCTGTTAGTGACTGGAGGGGATTAATTAAGCATTATAAATAGAATTGTCTGTTGCATTATGGAGTAGGTTTCCTTGTGTTAATTTATAAGTCATAAATTGAGTCCTTAACCTGGCCACTCTCAGGGGTTATTTAAAACAGCTGGCAGTCTCCTGCACCCAGAGACAGCAGGACAGTTTTTAATTCAGTTGAAGTCATTATTTAATTACAGAAATATTAGCAAAATTATCCTGAAACAAGGCTAATTGTTTATTTATAGCTTTAAAAAAGAAGAAGCAATCGAGAAATCCACAGAATGAAATGTTATCTAATTGGTTAGAGGGAGGGCTTACCTCTACAGTATTTAGGGTTTGGAAAACATCTCAAACTGCTCTCCAGAATTTTTGGGTTCACAAAACCTCAAGCTTGTTTTGACAACTGGATGTTCTCCCCCTTTATACCAAAGCCTGTGTTTCAAAGAAAATCTGAATCCTTCCGCTTCTCACGTGTGTACACTCAACTCATTAACATGTTCCGGTTTTTTTGAGTTTGTTGATATCCAGAAATCTTTTTAAGAGCACCTCTTTATAAGCATTCTTCAGGCCCAGGGACCAAGCACCAGGCCAACTGCTGTCACAACTTGGACATTAAAGGCATCAATTTCAGTTTAAAACCCAGAAACAGTTTTGAGTAAGACTCGCTGGAGTTTTCTGCCTCCATCTCCCTTAAATGTGGGAAAATGGGGCTAAGAGAATTCTATTTCCAGGTATTTCTTCCTTGGATTCAAAGAGCACTGGCATCTTTTGGTCCCATCTCACCAATTTCCATGGCTTACAGAGTCAAACCAGGATTATTTCAAACACTTTGATGTTTTGGACAGTTGCCAGAATTTCATTCTGCATGTTCTCCCCCTTGCCTTGGGTAACTTGCCTGCAGCTCCCATTGGCAGAGGATATGTCATTTCTCTGCATTCCCAAAGCAGAGAGCATGTTCAAAAGTGATTTTGCTGCTTGTTGCTGTGTTTGGAATGGAAAGGAAAGTATCCTTTGACAGATGCTGTGTGGCATCTGTTTTCTATCCACAGGATGAATTATTTTCTATCTTTATTTTAAAAGCAGGGCTTGACATGGTCACCCTTCAGGCTTTGCCAATGATGAGATGCTTCAGTAGCTGCCCTAGTGGGTGTGGGTAGTATACTGGTTTGGGTAGTGCCCTTCCCCATCTCTTCTTACCTCCTTCTCCAACAGATTAGAAGCCACCACCTTAATTCCTTCCTACAAAGGCTTGTAATAGCAAACTATTTAACTCCTCTTCAATTGATGGCCTTCTCTTAAAGAAAAAAAAAATATGAAAAGCATTTCCCCTTGCAGAAATTGCCAGGACCTTTCGGGAGCTGGTAATGTATCTCCTCCTGCAAAGACCAGGTGGTGCTTCTGCCAACTGCCACCTCCCAATTTATTTCCCAGAAAGAAAGAAAGCCAAAGAATTCCACAGAGATATCCGGGAGCAGTGCGGCTTGTAGGAGGGAGAGTCCACCATTTGTCCATGAAAGTCCTCAGGGTTGACAATTTGTAATCATAGCATGAACTTGACCGTGACTTAATCACTGGGCCATCTTTTCATAAGACTTAAGAAAAAAACTGACTTCATGGGGCTTGAGTGCACAGTGCTTGGTATTTATATTATTTTTACCCCTTCTATAATTTTTTCCTCCTACAACTTATAATTGGAAAGAGAAAAGTGCATTGCATTAGTGACTATAATTATCTTCCATGTTTAAATAATTGAAGAATTAGTCTGATCCTAAGAATGAGGTAGCTATCCTCATCAGTAGATTGAACTGACTCGATTTCACAAAACTAAAGAATTTATCATTTTAGGGACGCCTGGGTGGCTCAGTTGGTTGGACGACTGCCTTCGGCTCAGGTCATGATCCCAGAGTCCCGGGATCGAGTCCCGCATCGGGCTCCCAGCTCCACGGGGAGTCTGCTTCTCCCTCTGACCTTCTCCTTGCTCGTGCTCTCTCTCACTGCCTCTCTCTCAAATAAATAAATAAAATCTTAAAAAAAAAAAAAGAATTTATCATTTTAGTTAGCCTGTTTGGGTGGGGGTGAGGCCAAAAGTTTACAGACGAGAAGCAACGAGGAGAGGCACAGATGTTATGTACAGGGGACAGGAAACTCAGTGGGCTAACATTTTTGCATACAAGTAAAAATAGAGAAATAGGTTCAGCAACTAAATGTATGACAAGGAAAAGCAGCAGGTCCAGTGAGAGCAGGAGAATGGCAACCCTATTCAAATTCCTTCATCTAGGCTTCCGCAGGCCTTATAGGTCACTTCTCAATTCCTCCATGGTGGCTAAGCTGTCAGAATCCAGCCATTTGACTCTTCGACCATCTTGTGAACCACCTTAAAACCCTTCTCCAGTACGGTATGTTTGAAAGCATAGCCTTTTTGCATTTTCTTCATTTAGGCAAATTTTTAAGCCTCGAACAATACAGTGCAGGTTATATTAAAGACAGGGTAAAAGATTTACCCTTCCTCCAGTGGCCCAGCCCTGTCACAAATCTACTCTGTTATGAGTACCATGCATGGCCTTACAAATCCTTTCTTGATGCACATACCCACACGTATAAGCACACAGATGTTAGGTTTGTTTGTGTGATAAAATTATCACAGACTAATCCTACAACTAGATTTAAGATTTTATTTATTTATTTGAGAGAGAGCACAGAGGGAGAGCGAGAGGGAGAAGCAGACTCCACACAGTGGAGAGCCCCATGCGGGCTCAATCCTAGAATCCCGAGTTCACCCCCAAGCCAAAGGCAGACACTTAACCAACTGAGCCACCCGGGCATGCCTAGATTTGTTATTAATTCAGCAATGTATCACATATATCAGATGCCTTTCTATGTCAGTGCGTTTGGATTTTCATTCTTTTTAGTCACCGTACAGTATTCCTATTCCCTAGCTAGGGGTGCCATAATTTATCTAATCATTCTTCCACTGATAAATATAGGTTGTTTCCATTTTTTTTCCTATTATATAATATTGTGATCCTTGTATGTGTCTCTGTTTTACTTGGGACAATATTTTCTTCTGGGACTATTAACTAGAAGTGGAATAGTTTATGCGGTCCCATTCTTTGCCTCACCTACCTGTCTATAGCCTTTGTTAACCTTAAAAATAAAACCTTCAAAAAAACCCCCAGCAAACAAAAACCCGCAGTCATTTTACTAGGAAAAAAAAACAAAAAACAACAACACAGGTTTATTTAGCAACCCTGGAGAGTTGCAAGTCTTGCAAGTCAGGATAAGCAAGCTACAACAGGTCTAGAGAACAAAAGAGAAAAACACCCTTCAAAGAGGAAAGGGAGCAGTTGGGCAGGGTGTTATAAACAAGTCTACTGGAGTAAACTGGAAGTTTGAAGTATAGTGGCTTTTCATTGGCTGAGTTGTGAGGTCTCTGATTGCCCATCCTGTTGTTTCGGCAAGAGAAGAACCTTTCTTCCCGCTGGAGTAATATAGTAGTAGGTAGAGTATATGGACTTTCAATGTGCATCTCTTCCTGCTGGGTCCATCTCTTCCTGCTGGGTCATTGACAATAAGTGGTAGGGTGTAAGAACTCCTGCTCTGGGCCTCCCCAATCCATCTTAAATGGTGTTTTCTTTTATTAATTTTCACACCAGAGTAACTTTATAGTATTTTAACATCTGGTAGGGCAAGCCCCTCCCCATGGTAATCTTTTTCAAAATGTCACAGTTGTTTGTACACATGTTCTCTTCCAAATGAATTTTTAAAATTGGTTTGTCAAGTTTAATTTTCAAAATCATATTGGGGTAGCATCATATTCCTAAATTAATTTGGAGAGAGCCTTTCCATCCAAAACAGGTCTTTCTAATCAAGCTGAATTTTATGTATTCGGGAAAATTTCATAATTTTCTCTAGATGGGCCTTCTACACTTACTGTTAAGTTTCATGAGGGATCTATTTAACACATTTTATGGCTATTATGAATGAATTCTCTTTTCAAGATAGAGTCTCTAATTGGCTATTTGTGGGACAATAGAAGAGCGAGTGCTAGTTTGAAAGAAATCTTTAATTGGTTGCTTTGCTGAACTCTTAGTAATGGTGAGGGGTTTTTTTGTTTTTGTCTTTTTCTCTTCAGTAGATTATCTTGCATCTTACGATTTTTTTTGTTAACATCATCTCTAAGTAAGGATCATTTTGTCCTTCCTTTCTAGTACTTTCTGTTCTTTCTTGGATCTCACTTTATTAACTAGAGTCAGTGTGGTTTCTAGTTCCCACTACATTGTGCATTGTAAGTGGGACAGTAGGTATCCTTCTCTCTTACCTGCTTTTGTCAATGTGCATCTGACATTTTACCATCAAGTGTGATGTCTAGGATAGGTGTCTGGTAGGTAATCTTTACCAAATTAAGGAAGCTCCATGTGGATTATGATGAATGATATAGCATTGAACATAATTTTTAGATATCCGCTGTGATCCTGGTTCCTTTAGTATTTCAAGAGTCATGTATTTGTGCCCTTTCTTTTAGAATTGTTGAACATTTGTCTATTTTATTGGTTTATTTGAAGAATTAACTTTTTTCATTCATAAAACCTATTTCTTGTTTTATCTCCTACTTTATTAATTTCTGGCTTTAGCTTTGCCAATTCCTGCTACTTTCTGTTGGTTTACTTTATTCTCTTTCCCAGTTTTTTTTTAAACTAGAAAACTTAACTCATTCCTTTATTTTCCTTTTATTCTAATTCATGTATTTAAGGCTATAACTTTTCCCCTGACTACTATTTTGTCCATATCCAAAAGGTTTAAAGTGAGGTGCTATAATCATTTATTTATAAATAATTTATCATTTCCACTTTAAGCAGCGTTTTTAGGCAAGCATTTTAAACTTCTAAGTGGCCATATTTTTTTGCTGTATTTTAAGGTTAATTTCTAATTTTATCATAATAAAAATTTTTAATGTGCTCAGTATGCTATGCTGTTGAGCTATTTTAAAACTTATCTGTAGCTAACCAATAAATCAGTGTATATGGACCTTCGTTGGTGTTTGAAAAGAATGTGTAAACTCCATTGGGTATAAAGTGTGAATGTGCGTGTGTTGTTTAAATCCCTGTCTTTTTCTAAAGTGTTTGTTCCTTTGATCTTTGATTCTGAGAAGCTGCTTTATTTGTCTTGCTTAATTCTATTTGCTTCAACTTCTATTTTGTCTGTAATTGACAGTGCTTTCTAGGTTTTCATTTGCCTGCTGCCTCTCTGTCTTACTATTTTCAACCTTCCTATGATGTTTGAGAAACATTTCTTATAAAAAGTATATGGTTAAACTGATAGACTCAAACTGCAAGTTTGTCTCTTTTTATATACATCTTATTTTTGTCCAAAGTGATCTACGAATGGGATTTAAAAAAACCAAATTTGTCCTAAAAGGCTTATAATAATAAAAAAAAAAAAGTTACATGCTTCAGTCTTCTTACCATTCTCTTCAGCGCCAGCCAGTTTTAATTCCTCTAGTTCTTATAATTACCTGTCTACTTTCATTAATAATACTTCTGTGGCTCTTTCTTGATGCAGCAATTGCAGGTCTTACATATGCAATTATAACTATAACAGAAAAGAATTTAACGCTCATAATACCACACTCATCTCTATTCCTTTTTCTCTCCACCTAATTGTATTTCCATTTTTAGTTAAGTCAGCAGTGTTTATACTATTATGAATGTGGAGATTTTGGTTGTTGTTTTAACTAAAATCCTGACTTTATTCAGATAACCTTAATTTCCACCTGATCTCTCTCTCTCTTTTTAAGATTTTATTTATTTGAGAGAAAGAGAAAGTGAGAGAAAGGGTGTGAGTGGGAAGAGGGGCAGAGGGAGAGAGAGAATCCTATCTATGCAGACTGTACACACTGAGTGTGGGACTCCCATCTCACGGGGACCCCTGAGATCATGACCCAAGCCAAAAATCAAGAGTTGGATGTTCAACTGACTGCGCCACCAAGGCACCTCTGAGGTCTCTTTTTTATCCCAGGACCTCATCCAAGACCCCATATGACATTTAGTTATCATATCTCCTTGAATTCTGGCTGACAGTTTTTCAGGCTTTCCTTGTTTTTGATAACCTGGACAATTTTGAGGAAGACTGTGCAGGTATTTTTGTAGAGTGTCCCTCTTTTGGATGTGACTGATATTTTTCTTCATGATTAGGCTGGGGATGGGTTTGGGGGCAGAAGACCACAGAGGTAAAGCTTTACCCATTTTCATCCCATCATATCAAGAGTACATGCTCCCAGTATGACTCTTGACTCTTTTTTTTTTAAAAGATTTTATTTATTTATTTGACAGAGATCACAAGTAGGCAGAGAGGCAGGCAGAGAGAGAAGGAAGCAGGCTCCCTGCTGAGCAGAGAGCCCAACGCGGGGCTCGATCCTAGGACCCTGGGATCATGACCTGAGCCAAAGGCAGAGGCTAAACCACTGAGCCACCCAGGCGCCCCTCATGACTCTTGATGCTAACCGTGTTCACCTGGCTGAGGTGTGTTTGTCTGGTTTCTCCGCAGTAAAGTTATGGTTTAAACCCTTCCATCCTGTATTCTTTGGGAGGAAGTCACTATGTGCGGCCTACTACTCTAAGTGTGTAAGTCTTGACATTGCGAAGTCAAATAGTGTACTGTGATTATATTTCCTTACCTATATATTTTCTTCAAATCTCTAATTGCCTCTTTTTTCTTTCCTACCCTACTTTCCATTATCATATTCAAAATTTGTTTCAAATAGTTTTTTCAGAGTAGTACCTATTTTCCCTCCTCTACTACTATCTATTCATGTTCCATTATATAATAGTAACTCGTTGGGTTTGCATTAAGCCAATACAAATTAAAACTACAATGAAAGGGGTGCCTGGGTGGCTCAGTCAGTTAAGTCTCTGACTATTGATTTTGGCTCAGGTAGTAGGAAGGAGTCCTTGAGTCAGGCTCCTTGCTCAGTGGGGAGTCTGCTTGAGATTCTGTCTCTTCCTGTCCCTGTGCCCCTCCCTACTTTCTCATGCACGTTCTCTCCTCTCTCACCCCCAAAATAAATAAATAAATCTTTAAAACACACACACACACACACACAATGAAATTTTGCTACGTGCCTATCGAGTAGCAAAAAATTTGAAAATAGGGACAGTACCAAATGGCAAGCATGCAGAGCCATCAGATCACTCATACATGCTGGCGGGAATGTAAAATGATATAGGCACTCTGAAAAAGTTTAGCAATTTCTTTAAAAAAGAAACCACACAAGTGCCATACATCCTACCAACAGGTAGGCATTTATCCCAGAAAAATGAAAACTCGTGTTCATATAAAAACCTGTTTACAGCTGTTCTAGCAGCTTTAACTATAATAACCAAAAACTGGAAGCAAGGCAGGTGACCTCCAATTTGGTGAATGGCTAAACCAGTGGTGGTACATTCATACTATGGAATGATACTTAGCAATGAAAAGGAACACATTATCAATACACACAACAGCCTGAATGAATCTCTCAAGAATTACGCTGAATGAAAATGCCAACCCATAAAGGCTACATAGCATATTGTTCCATTTATATAACACTCTTGAAATAACAAAATTATAGGAATAGAGAACAGATTAGTGGCTGCTAGGGATTAAGGAGGAAATGAGAAAAATGGGTATATATGGCTCACTTTGTTTTCTAGCTAATGGATATGTTTTTAAACGCTGTACCTTGTTTTTCTTTTAAAGGATTTGGAGAGAAAAATGGCAAGACAGGCGTGTGTGTCAGTTTGGCATCTTGATTCAGTCTCCAGGTCACTTCTCCCTCTTACCCAGTCGGGATGCTCAGGAAACATGACCTAATACTAGTATTACCCTAAGCCAACATACTTATGAAAGCACTTCTACTGTTTCAAAAAATTATGTAAGTTACCTAGGGACAAACATGAAACTGGGTTTTTATATCAGTTGGTGAAGAGGATTATTCCTGACAGTGATTTCATCTTCTTCCTGTTAAATGGTTGGAAAATCATGGATCCATAGAGTAATTGGAGTTTTTGGAATATGTGAGTTTTTCCCTATGGTACGAGTTCCTTGAAGGCAGAAATCTTGGATTTTTCCCCTCACCTCATATATTGCAGTAGCATTGACCACCTTTCTGTTCTAAAAGCACTTACCCCACCACAGGACCTTTGTACATGGCAATCTCTCTGCCTAGAGCACTGCCCCCTCCCATTTCCTAACCTTGTATCATTGATTGTTCAGGTCTCTGTTACAAAGTCATTTCTTCAGAGAGCATTTCTAAGTATTTAGTACAAATCTTGCCTACTAAGTTCTACCATGCCTTTTCAAATAATGTTCACAATTTTACAAACATCTATTCATCTTTGTGGTATGGTGTTTAGTTTAAATATATTTATTAAAGAACTTTTAGAGTCTCCAGAGTTTATTATATAACCTTTTAGAGTTTCTAATATATCTAGTAAATTATTTTCCAAATTTCACTTGACTGTCATTGAATGTTTCATGGGAATAATGTTTCATGGAACCATGAGCATATTTAGAATTCTCAAATGAAGCTGACCATTAGAATCCCCTTAGGATCCATGTCAGGGCCCCTTCTAAGACCAATAAAATCTGAGTGTGCAGGATAGAGACCGAAGCATAGATACTTTTCAAGAGCTGCTAGGTCATTCTAATGCATGGCCAGGCTATGAATGTGTGGTCATGTTTCTGATATGGATCCTTCCCATCAGTCTGTAAACCTCCTGTGAGCAGGAATGTTTTGTTCATCTCTATGTTCCTAGAACTTGGCCCAGGGCTTAACATACGTGTGTGTGTGTGTATATGTATATGTATATGTACATATAACATATATATAGTTAAGTATTCAGTGAATTCATTGGGAGTCACAATGAACATGATAAGCACTCAAGTCTGCCTATTTATGGGGCTTAGAAGTTGCTGGGGAAAAGAAGGCTCACCAACATAAGAATTTACTTCACAGTATAAAGAAAATGAGGCCCAAAGTGTTGAGGCTAGAGTTTTTAACTGACTTTGTTCAACGCTGTCTTTAACTGACCCTCGCATCTCATCCCTTTCCTTGATCACTCATCCACAGTTCTCTTCTTGGACACCCCCACACACGCCGACTACCACCTTCAGTTTCATTCTTCTGTAACCTGCTGGCCCCCCTGAGGTCGCTGTCTTCAACACACTTGCCATTGGAAAGTTTCTGCAAAGGTGATTACATCAGTACTGAGTAGAGTGGCTTTTTTCTCCTCCTCCCCCTCACATACCCCTCCAGAACTTTGGAGCCACGAAGCCTCCTGGCAGAGCAGGAGGCCCACCAGGCAGCTCTTTATCGCCATGCAACTGTGAGATTCCTCCCCACACTTCCTCCTGGGGAAAGTCAGCCTGCCAGTTAACAGTGCAGCAGTGCATGATGATGTGCCAAGCCCCTCCAACCCCCCCAGCCAGCCCCATCACCACCTCGCACCGCCATCCCCACCCCTGGACTGAACAAACTGTATCACTTACCCCCTGGGAGCCTGGCAGTTGCTGAGCCCAGACGCCACAGGGGCTGGTGAGTTTCCAGTGGCCACAGACAGAGGCAGGTCTCCACTCAAGGCACAGCTCTGTCCATTACTGTCCAACTGAGCACACAGCTGGCACAGCAGGTGATGAGCCACTTCCGGGCCACCTTCTCCCCTTGGAGATTTTCCTCTTGATTCCATTTTGGCCAGATCCCTTTGCAGCATTATAGTTTGTCAATAGCCCGCGACTGCTTTCTAGAATTTCTCTCCAGGAGAAAGTGTGTTTTTCTAAGAAATAGGTGTTCTAGCCTGAAGCCTAATTTCATGTGAGGGCTCAAAAATGAAACAAAAATAATCACCCTCAAGTCTGGAAGCTGAGGGGCCTCTCCACTCTGTGAGGAGTGCTTCCTTTTGGGAGGTGGGAGGCAGGGGTGGTCCTTTGTGCTTCTTAAATAAAATTTTCCCAATTATAAAAATAATGTATGCTCCTTGTATCAGCCAGAGTCCCAACAGAAACAGAGGCATACTCAGCTTGAATTTGGAAGAAATTTTAATGAAGGGATTATTTACAGAAAGGTGAGCAAGGTTCATGAATGGAGAAGGGATAGCAAGGTACCCACGACCAGCTACAATGGGAAGCTCTTAGCACCCCTACACTTGAAGGGAGAGGGGTAAAACCTGGGGTGGGGGCCCCAGTCAGGAGGTGCAGTGTGAAAGGACACACACATCTCCAGACCCAGGCACCAGCTGAACCCAACTAGACGCCTAAGGGCAAGGGGCCCTGGGTGATACAGTCCATAGGGATCAGCCTCAGAGCATGTCAGTAGAGGTCAGTTTTTTCTGATGAAGAGAGGGTGGGGGGCAGAAGGAAAGACCAGTATAATAATTACAGAATATTGCAAAGGAGAGAAATCATAAATGAAGAAACAAATTACTCACCCTTAATCCTACAGCCCAAAGAAATCTAGTCTTTGAAGGAACTTGTGGTATTTTTTGACCCCATCATCACTTGAGACCGTATATTTAATAATAATGGTGAACATGTCAAGCCCACACCCCAACGCCTGCGTTGGGTTAGGCTTTACAAGCACTGCTTCTTCTAAACCTCACAGAGCCCTAGAGAATAGGCATAATTTATCTCTCCTCATGACTGAGGAGCCTGAGGCACACAGAGGAACTTGCTGAGGTCCTACAGCTATGCAAGAGCCCAGTTTAACTTTAGTCATCATCCCAGAGCCTCTACTCTCAGTTACTCTGCTGTCCGCCTTCTTTTCTATCTCACACCCCCGTGTTATGACCTCTGCTTTGAAGCGCTGCTTCAGTCCATTCGTACCGCAGGGAATACATCAGTATGCATTTTACTCTTTTTTGATCGTTGGCTCTTCAGGTTGCTCCCAGTTGTTTCACTGTTACAAATGCCGCCGCCGCCATGAACATTGCTGTATTTAGAGCATTTCCTGCCTTCTGTAATGCTTCTTTAAAGGAGAATACGACTCCATTTTCCCCCCATTTTAAAACCAGTCTTGACTGTTCTATCATTTCATGTCACATAGTTGTTAAATAGTTAAACGTGGACATGGAAAATAATATTAAAATTCTCCAAATCTATCACTCCTTTCATCCCCAAAGAAAAGAAAAAGAAAATTGAGGGGAAGCATAATGAGTCAGGGAGTCAAGGTACCCTAAATGCCATTCAAGCAAACTGAAGACCCATCACCCCTACCTAATCCCACTGCCCTGGGTGTTGAATGGGGACATGTCCATGAGCCGCAAGTGTGTAATACCCAAGAAGTACTGCATACACATTACCCAAATCCAGATACATGGGGTTGTATCTCTTCTGTTCTAATCAACCACTTCTACTTCTTTTTTTCTTTCATGGACCAATCTAAGTTATTTATTTAAGCCATCTCTTGCCATAAGCAAAGGGATGGAAGATCATTATACTGGTCATCCTTTGATACAAACAGGGAAGGTGAGCTTAAGGTCCCAAATTCTCTTCTAGTCCGTGTGCAGAGTCATGGTCCAAACCAGTGCTGTGGTCCCCACTGGATGGTGGCCCAGGTTCTCTTTATTCATCTTCATAGCCAAAGCCAGTTGGAAGTGGATTTATGTGAGAGTTATGGAATAGAGTACAACTACCATCTCCCCCGCGAAAGGGCTTAGACCTGATGTGGAGATGGGGTAGGTGATGAACTCAGGTCTCTCATGCTCTCCATGATGTGACTTCAGGAAGATGTTTAGCATGCTCAACTTCCATACTGGAGAGCGCTAAAAGTAGGTGAGGGCCTTCCACATGCAAGCTGAGCCCTCCTCACCATGGGTGCAGCCATTTCCAGCCTGGACCAACCACTTCTACTTCTGATGAGGTGTGTGCTAAGGATGACACTGGTAAACAGAAACAACTTATCAAGAGAACTTAGGTCAAACTATTCACCACCAAAGAAAAGTTGCCCATTGACAAAGAATTTAGGCTACCCTACAAAGTACTTTAAATTCTAAAAACATGCACTCAGGTTAGAGCAGTTCAGTTCATTCTTTAGTACTGATGAACTACTCAAGGAAAATAGGAGAAACTATTTTCTAGACAATACCTAGATTCATGGTCAAGTGTTTGTCAAAGGCTTGATTTGTCTGTTCCATGCAGGATGCTGATGATGGCATGGTATAAACCAAGTCAAAGTGCCGGTCTCCAGGGAGCCTGTGACTTGTGAAGAGTTGTATCACTGCAAACTCTGGTAGCAGAACATGGGTCTGCATTAAGAGGATGTTTATACACACAGAAAGTCAGGAGGTCATTAGCCTCTGGCTCTGCTCTAACTAACCAGGTGCCCTTTTTGGGTAAGTCACATCTCCTCTGTGAACCTCAGTTCTGTCTTCTGAAGAAATGAGGGAATAAGACAGGATCCGTGATTTTTCTTACTGATCCATGAAATCTTAGGTCTCCACAGAGATGCTGCAGGGACCACACAGCAGGCTGGAGTTGGCCATAGGGAGAGCAGTGCAAGGTTTCCCAGACCCTGAAGTCTAAATAATTAGGTTTTCCTGTTGTATTCTTACTGAGCACCATGTAAGTTTCCCTTATAGTCTTTTTCCCAGTTTGTAATTATATCTTTATCCAAATATTATTTGCCTGTTATCTGTTTCTCTTCTATACTGTTATTCTCCATGAAGGCAGGGACCGTGCCTGTTTGGTTCACCATTATAAACCCAATGACTAGCACAGTGCCTGCACGTGGTACATTATCATTCATTCATTCATACCTCTCATTTCTGGCTGTGGAGGTACTTAATAAACTTAATAAACATGGAGATGGTTAGTTTCAAAAGTACATACAACATTTCCCTCCTTCGCTTCATTATTAAACCACATGAAAAGAACTGTCTTTGAGTTCTGGCTTAGCCCTGACTTCTTAGAAACTGTATGATCTTGAGCACAAAGGTCACAACTTCTCTGGCTTTGGTTTCCTGGTCTGTTTTGTTTTATTTATTTATTTATTTATTTATTTATTTTCAGAAAATGACAAGGTTAGTTTATGTTCTCTCACGTCTCATTCTGCTCTAGCATTCTATGACTTCATTTTGTCCCTTCCTTGATCCAAAGAGGGTTAGATGAAGCTGAAGGTCCTGCGTAGGACATAGGACTCAGTAGCACAGAGAAAACCTCTGGGAACAAACGAGCTCTCTGGGGAAGAGATACTGAGAGAATGTCTTAGACATTCTGAGAAGTGGAACTATGGACTGGCAAAGATGGAAGCGGCAAATCATCACTCGTCCATTTACTAGTTCTGTTGGTGATCATGGGCAAATACTCTGATTCTCCTCTGGGCTTCAGTTTCTCCACATATGAAATGAGGACAGAAGTACCAGTCTCAGCCTCCCCATGTGATGTTATAAGGATCAAAACAAATGAGGTAGTGTAAGTGAAAGTCCCTTGTAAATTACAGTGTGCTGTATATATATATTTAAGATGATGCTATCATCATTATTATTAGGCCACCATAAAAGTCATGATTCTAACACATGATAAAGCCGAAGTAACTCAACAGTGCCATACTGGTACATGATAAGCTAATGGTTTAGAAGGGACGCTTCTACCATAGGTAGCTTTAAATGCAGGAATTTCGTGTAAGATAAAAGTAATATCACACATAAGTAGGGGAAAGATGTAAAATTCAATAAGATTACTGGACAAAAAATGTAATTGGATTCATGTCTCATGGTTTATTGCAGCATAAATTATAAAGGGATCAGATATTTCAGTGTAAAAATAAAATGAAATGATGAAAGTTCTGAAAAAAAAAAAACTGGGAGAAATCCTTTAAAACTAGAGTAGGAAAGGCCTTCATCGTCATGATTCAAGACCTAGAATAAATTCAACCTCGTGTGAAAAAAACTATCTTCAGCAGAAACAACTATAAGCAACATTTAAAAAGGCACCATTTTATACAATAGGCATAGACTCATCTTTCTAATATATAAATAGCTTTTGAAATCTATAAGAAAAAAATGAGGGAAGAATAGTTAATACAGAAACACAGATGGCTCCTAAGTGTATAAAAAGAAGTTCAAATTCTCCCATTATAAAAGACATCCAATTTAAAATAAACTTACCAATTTTCACCTTTCAGAAGGGCAAAAATTCAAAAGTTTTAATACATACTCTCTGGATTAGAGTCAAGGAAACTGTCACTTTCATAGAATGCTGATGGCAGAATACATTTTTAGGACCCTTATGGGGAGCAGTTTGGCAATACCTATCAAAATCACAAATGCAAATAACCTTTGACCCAGCCATCCTTATTAGGAGCATTTATCCTACAGATATGCTTAGGGATTTATAAAATGAAATTTGCACAAGGTTATTCCTATCAGCATTGTTCGTAAGAGTAAATTGCATATATACAGTTTTTAAGAGTACGGAAAATCTATCCTCTATCAATAGAGGACTAGTTAAATAAATTGTCACACACAAATACAGAAACTATAGGACAGAATGTGGAATCTCATTATGTATTTATATGGAAAGATCTCCAAGATAAATTAAGTTTCCAAAAGGAAAAACAGTTTGGAAGAGTACATATAATATGCTTCCTGTTACATAAAAGGGTGTGTGGTGGTCTATATCCCTGTTCGGTTGCATGTGAATTAAGAAACTTGGAAAGATACCTAAAATACCAAGAACAGTGGATGCCTGCAGCGGGGAGAGCAAGTCTGGGAACTGGGAAGATGGCAGCGGGGGCTGAGGGAGACTTGCCACTGTATCACCGGATATACCTTTTGATATTTGAACCACATGGATCTATTCAAAACATTAAATTTAATAAAAGGACCAAGAGAAAAAAAAATTCATGGAATACATGGGGAAACAGAGTGGGTTAAGAGAAGAAAAAAACAAAGGAAAGAGACCCGTGAGACCGAAGAGGCCTAGGAAGAGATTTACGGCAACAGGCCATGTCAAGAGACACTCTGTATCCCATGCGTGGGGGCAGAAAAGCCCAAGAGTACATCTCAGAGAGAAAGAGAACAAAATTTTTCTGTCAAGGTCCACGGTGTTTTTCCTGTATTGGCAAATAGGAGAGAATAATGCAGTAAGCCAAAGCAGGCAAATTATTTCAGATCTTTCAGGGAACCAGAAAAAAATATCTTTTGCCATATTTCTGTGACCATAGCGGGTGAATTTCATGCAGCAGGCTCCCCAATTGTATGAAATAACAAATTTCTCCAAAGGAGTCTTTTGTAGTGCTTATTTAAGCTATCAGGAAAGTGAGGAGTCTTATATGACAAGAGTGTTTACATATTTAATTTTTGTGTAACATTAGAACCAGAAAAGCTCTCTCTTTAAGATGGGGAATATGTGACACATGCAGTTAATTTCCACATTAAATTACTGAATGAAAAATACACACATTATCCATTGCGACTCCAGGATTAGGTCAGGTCAAATTTTATTGCTTTTGGCCAAGGGCTTTTGTAAGACTTACAAGGCTAAGAGCAGGTACAGTGTGATCTTTGGTATAAGTTATAGAGTTAAAATGAGGTTCTGAGTGAGAAAATACTTAGCATTTCAGAGGTAAGTTCATGAAAGTCATCATGAGACTAGCACATCCCTGTGTTGATTTAAATAGAACTTTATAAGATCACTTTAGCTCTGGTTTCTGAAACTGCTAAGGTTCATGTATCCGCCTGACAATAAATAACCAACCTTTTCTAGATTGATCTGTAATGGATGCTAATTTGAATTACCCCCAAGAAGTTTCTGGCATAAGACCAAATAAAAATGGTGAGGGCAAAAAGGGGGAGGAAATGTGGATGATACCCTAGCTGAGGGGTTCCAAAAATAAACATTTGATGGGTTGAAAGTGTCTAATAGTATCTGCCTTCAAAGCTGGTTATGGGCATGAAATCTGGAACAGGTTTAATTATTCTATTAGGGTAAAGAGAATTTGTATCTGATAAAAAGCAGACTACCAAACGCAGCATTTTGAACAAAGTGCTGTTCTTAGATCAGTTTATGTGAGAAATGCAGTAGAAGTGGTAGCAGAGTGACGGTCAGAAATACTTACAGAGCTCTTACTATGGCCGGGCTAGTGTATGCGTTGTATGCATCATCTCATTTAATGCTCTCAACTTAGGAGGCAGGATCTATCCACTTCGTTGTTTAGATGAGGAAAATTAAGAATTGCCCAAGCTTCTAAATATGAAGCCGGGATACTAATTCCTCCAAAAGGCATACCCATAACATCACACTAAACCTCCATTTATATTAAAACATATTCAGGCTTTCACTGTTCTATAGTCATGGGTCAGAACTACTTATCATCAGTAGGTTCTCTGTATTTGATGTGGCTTCTAAACCACAGACGTGAATTAAGGGGAATCCATTCTCTCCCAGCTCAAAACTGCTGAAGTATCAAGAGGACCAAACGTAAGATAGGCAAGAATATATAACTGGAATATAAACTTACTGGCTACAGTAACTGGAGACCATTTTGACTCCCCATGCCTATATCAGATAGAATTTAGGCTGGAATTATCTCGGAGCCAGAGTTTGGCAAAGCCTCAGTGACTGCAGTGACAGCTACTGTTTTCAGTATAGACTTTCTAGAAGAGAATTTTATTAAGCATAAATAGCTACATACTTAAATTCCATATATTGATTGGCCCATCACAACATTCTGGGTGCCTTTCTGAAAATTACTATAGGCATTTTTATAAGAGTTTTGTCTCCCTAAGCACATATGTTGAACTATATTCCCTCCATTTCTTTTCTTTGAGACATGTGGTTAAGCATGGGTTCCTGCTATGCGTTAGGAGAGATGTAAATTGCTAGTGGACTAGGGTAAAGGCACCTGTGAAGATGATGGGAGCTTTTCTGTGGACCCATCAGGAATACTCTCTCATATTATCCTAGTGGTGGAGGAAGACCGCAATCAGATTCTTCATCTCCAAAACTAGATTCAACTCACAGAACTTGTGAAAAGCAACAGAAGAGAGGATCAGAGATATCAAGGCTAGATTAGTAAATTAGTAATTAGTAAAAGGTTTTGTTTCTGTAACCTACTTCAAAAATATTTATGCCAGGTTAAAAATAAAGAGGTAACTAAATTTTGAGGTAGTTTATGGTACTGGCATCCTTTCTGGTTACGGAGGTAACCAGCCCCTGAATGATCAGCAGAGTGGATCCTGTGGAGATGGTTAAATTGATACAAAAACAGAAGTTTTTCCTCCCCTTTCAGACTGGGTTTGACCACAGGAATGAAAAATGACTAATAGCTGGGGGATGGGAGGAAGTCATGAGATCATGTTGCTTAGAAACACAAAAAGATAAATGCTGTTAAGATTTTTTTTACATCCATGTCTTAGAATTTTTGTCTCCATCCTATAAGATTCTAAGGAAATAGCTGGATTGCAATAATCTTAAAATCTCACTCAGAGACTAGAATTTATAAGACAGAGGAGATATAACTTCTCCTATTCTTCCTGCTAAATACAGCTAAAAACACTGGAGTGATTTTTCTGAAAAACCAGCTTAAACAGACATTTTAAAAGATAGCCTGGGTATCATAAAATATGAAAATATCTGGCTTTCAACTGAAAATCATGCACAAGAGCAAGAACCAGGATGGTCTCAAACTGGGTGACAGAAGACAGTCAACAGAGGCCAACAACAAGAGAACAGAGATGTGAGAATTTTCTGACACAGGCTACAGCCACGATAAAAATGTTTCAGCAAAAAAAAAAAAAAAAAGTTTCAGCAGGCAATTACATACACACTTGGAACACACGAAGAAATAAAATGCCTAAGCAAAGTAACAGAAAGTCGTAGCAAGGAAATGGAAAAATATAAAGAAAAACTACATGCAAACGGTATAACCAAAAAACGCAAGTGCTGAAAGACCAAGTCTCAGTGAATATGCCCAACAGCGGCATGAGGGGAAGGTGGGAGAAAAATCAATGAGCTGGAAGACAGAACAGCAGAAATTACCCAGTGTGAAACACAGAGAGAAAGCAGACTGATAACAGAAGATCTAACATTTGTGTCATAGGAGTAGCAGGACGAGAAAAGAAAAAGGGTAGTGCTGGAAAAGTACTTAAAGAAATGACGGCTGAAAACATCCCAATTTTGGCAAATGTCAGAAACCTACAGATTCCAATAGCTGAATAAACCTCCAACAGGGTCAAGCAAAAGGAATCTACACCAAGACACAAAACAGTCAAATTTCTAAAAACTAAAGACAGAGAAAAAAATCTGGAATGCAACAAGAGAAAAACAAGACCTGATCCAGAGGAGAAAAACAATTCAAATGATAGCGGATTTCTCATCAGAGACCATGGAGTTCAGCCAGAAATGGAACATTATTTTCCAAGTGCTGAAAGAAGAGAATTGTCAGCCCTGAATGCTATGCTCTGCAAACTAACCTATCGAAGTGTGAGTGAGATTTTTTTTTCCGGACCTAGACAAGTCTTTTTTAAGTATATATTGAAAAGCAGAGGAACTAAAATAGCTACAATGATTCTAAAAAAGCAGAATATTGTAGGGGGATTGGTCTGCCCAATCCCAAAACTTTACTGCAGAGCTGCGGTCATCAAGGCTGTGTAACATTGGTGAAAGGTTAGACACAAAGATCAGTGGAACAGAAGAGACCCCAGAGTTTAAGCCACACAAATACGCCCAGCTGATCTTTGACAAAAGCAATCCAGTTGCTAACAGATAACCTTTTCAACAAATGGTGTTGCAGCAGTCACATCTAGAGGCAAAACAAAATGAAACAAAACCTTTACCCAAAGTTTCAAACCTTGTATAAAAAATTGATGCAAAGTAGATCATGGACTTAAATGTGGAAAGTAAAAGAAAAAATAAAATATGACTTAATTTGTTAGTATTAGTGATTACTTACTAGTTTTTCATTTTATTTTTCTGTTATGTCCCTTATTTTAAAAACAAATACTTCTTCAAATTATGCAGGAAGCCCATAAATGGGATAATTTCCATAAGTTATGATTATAAAACTTGGGGAATGCCAAAAATTTTAGAGGTTTCCATGGGAAGAATACTTCATGTTTTTAGTTATTTTTTTAAATTCCAGTATAGTTAGCATGCAGTGTTATTTTAGTTTCAGGTGTACACTATAGTGATTCAGCACTTCCATACATCACCGATCAGAACAAGTGCACTCCTTCATCCCCATCTCCCCGCCAACCTCCCCTCTGGCAACCATCAGTCTGTTTTCTAGAGTTAAGTCCTTGTTTCTTAATTTGTCTCTTTTTTTTTCTTCTGTTCATTTGTTTAGAATTCATTTCAAAGTCTCATACACTTAAAAGCTTTTTCCTCGTGGCATCTGAATAAATCCTGATCACTGACTACTCCATGATAATCCTGAATCCAATAAATCCTGATCACTACTACCTCCATGAGGTGAGCCCTACACAAGATCATCACTATCTCTTTAAATGAAACTCACATAAGCCTCCATGACCCCCGTTCCTCCTCCTTAAGCAAAGTTATCCCCAGTTAACAAAATCATAACATTAATACTCTTATTATGCCTATTTTCCCCTAAAACTTGAGTTTTATAATAAGGGAAGAACAGGTACTATTTTTGAAATGCAAGTAATCACAATTCCCTTCCTCATTGATTTGAATTTTCTTCCACAATCTTCTACTTATTAGCTCTGTGAACATGAACAGTACTTAACTCCTCTGGCCTCAGTTTCTTCCTAAAACAGGAAAGCAGTGTTTCTGTGATTTTCAGAGTCATAAAATGGAGCCACAATTACTTAAATAATATATAATTTAAAAATAAGAATGGACAGGGGCGCCTGGGTGGCTCAGTGGGTTGGGCCGCTGCCTTCGGCTCGGGTCATGATCTCAGGGTCCTGGGATCGAGTCCCGCATCGGGCTCTCTGCTCGGCAGGGAGCCTGCTTCCCTCTCTCTCTCTGTCTGCCTCTCTGTCTACTGTGATCTCTCTCTGTCAAGTAAATAAATAAAATCTTAAAAAAAAAAATAAGAATGGACAGTACAGTGAGCAGGAGAAAAGCCAGGCCAGTTTTGAGAGTTGAAGCCCCAAATGACAGACTTCCCATTTTCTTTGCCCTGAGAATAACATCTTCTTGTTATTACTGGGAACCTACTAGAGTTCTCCAAAGTCTATATTCTTCTCTTTCTCCAAGGAGTTAGATCTTAACGTGGTTTTGCCCATGCAGGAGGAAGAGCACTCCTGGCAGCTTCATCTTCCTTATTAACGGTTTCTGTGAATCAGAGTCAGTTCTGTTCACTTTGTTAGTTGGGAAGAGGGACTCTAATTTCTTTCGAACTCTGTTTGAGTTGTTTTCACTTGGATAGCTCTAGCTACTTAAACAGAAATAGTGTGCCAAAACTTCTCCGAATTTCCAAGTGAATTTATTTGGTTATTATTAAAATGGTTTGTAGCGGTATCCTTTTAAACCTACCTTCTTTTCTGGTCATTTTATTCTTCCATGTTGAACAGTTCAATCTATCTGACACTGTGGTGGTAAATTCTTTGGTATGTGATAAGGAATTAACAAAGATACAGGCTGTGTCTGTGTTGGCTTGATGGTCTTTTGAGATCAGAGAGTAAAGGTTTGGTTTTACGGATCTTTTGCTCATGTTGTCTGGTCAACTTCTGGCAAATCAAAATCCAGTAAAAGTTAACAAAAGAATTGGGATTTTTAAAAAATGGTCTTAAGAGATGACCATTTGTTTTAAAACATTAATAGTAAAACAGTGTGATAAAAAAATTAAAAATAAAAAGGCATAAAAATGAAAATATATAAAATCAGTTTTAGAAAAGAGTTCTTATTTAAAATGGTGATATGGGGACGCCTGGGTGGCTCAGTTGGTTAAGCGGCTGCCTTCGGCTCAGGTCATGATCGCAGCGTCCTGGGATCAAGTCCCACATCGGGCTCCTTGCTCAGCAGGGAGCCTGCTTCTCCCTCTGCCTCTGTCTGCCTGTGCTCGCTCGCTCTCTCTCTCTCTGACAAATAAATAATAAAATAAAAAAAAAACTTTTAAAAAAATAAATAAAAATGGTGATATGGTGAGATCTAAAAAGCAAGTACAAAGTTGTAAAACACTGAGCCATAGGCAATATGTAATAATAAATAAAAGAAAACCCCAGGATTTTAGAATTTAACAACCAAGGAAAAGCAGAGATCATCTGGCCCAAGCTATTCTTTTAGAACTGAGGAGACTTGAGTCCCAGAAAGGTAATGGATTTGCTCAAGGTCACAGAACCAAGATGAAAATCCGAGATCCCTGCCCCCAGCTCACTATTATGTCCCCAGTAGCATATACTCCCAAGTAAAAGTCACCAGAGAGACCTGAAGCCCATGCGGGGGACTTCAGGGGTTAATGCACCTAACCTGTAACCTGAGCCATCTGTAGAGGTATGGTGAGATTTCTGGAGTTTGCAGAAGTTGAGAATTCTCAACAAGAAGAGCTTGTTCAGCTCTGATCTCCCTGGGATTAGAGTAACATGCCGAGGGCTCTCAAACGTTGCTATCTCTCCTGGCATGAGAGGTTCATTCACACCTGAACCCTCAGATCCCTGCACTTCTACCTAGGGTGGATCATGGGAAGCAACATGGAAAGTAGGAACCTCAACAGTTGGCTAACACCCATTCAGCACATGGTGTGGCCCACTGGCCTTCCCTCTCCAAGACAGTGGCAATGATCTTAAGGAACATAAATTCAAGACTCCGATTTTGCTATTTATGTGAATTCTTTTGAGCATGACCAGCTTTACGTGGTGATGACTACATGGTCCATACTTCTTAAAGCACAGTCTTCTCACAAGCTGGCCCCAACCCTCCCTCCTGGCTTCATCTGCCACCACTCGTCCTCCTCCAGCCCCTCTAGGACTGACACCACAGAGAAGCTCACCTTACCTGGGACTCATCATATGTGTCACGCCTCCTGCCCTTGGATACGTTGTTCCCTCTGCATAGCATCCCCCCCCCCACCCCAATCTTCCTCTAGCATTTAGACTGGACAGACGGCTGGCTGGCTGAATGAGTACATGGGAAATGAACGAGGTACTGAATGAATATAATAAGAATATGAGGAGCACTAGAAAAACCTGCTATCTGAAAGTAGCCCCATCTCCCATCCAACAACTATACTGCGTGAGTAGCCTCACACTGGTGCTGTGATTATCAGCCATGAAGTACAGAGCAAATAGTTTAAGTAATGATTATGATCCTGAAGCCGGGGGGGAAAAATCCCTTTTTTAACATTACGGGAACTCAAGGTTATTGATATAGTATTACTCTCACTCCTTTGCATTTCTTGAGCACAGAAGAGGTGAACTTATACCCAGGGTGCAGGTAATCACGTCTGACCCTGGCTGCATCGGGGAGTGTGGCACATTGGAGAAGACTTGTGCAGCAGAGGAAAGGAGCTTGAGAACTCCCTCTGGCAAAAATAAGTATTTTGTGTTGTCATCTGACTTCTTCCTTTAACACGAAAGTGCTTTGGGGGAAAAAAATAACTAAAATGCGTAAATGAAAATAAAGGGTCTCAGGACATAGTCACCACTCATACTTCGACGCAGAGTAATTTATCATGAGCTGTGTTTTTAATTTTTAATCAGAAGTTCAACTTTCCTGTGTGACAGCCAGGTTTAAAGTTTTGATAATGGGAGAATGCAGGGAGGCCATTTTGGGAAGCCGGCACCGTGGTGCCAGTGAGTAGGCTGATTTAGAGGGCTGGGATGGCTCAGTAGGATCATGGAGACCCTGTTCTGGGTGAAGGCCAGAAGAGGAGAGAGACCCATAAAAAGGCAGAGAGCCTGAAGGTCGTAACTGTACTGCTTCCCAATCTCCATCCTCTCCTTCATGTAATGTGCATTTGATGAATAGAGCACAGACCCGAGAAAATGGCATTCAGGCTCTAGAATGCTGATCCTCAACCACTTTGGTATTATCCTCCCTTTAAAAAGTTCATAGCCACAGTGGCTCTGACTTCCCAGGAAAAACATAAGTTTAAATTTCAAGGTCTTTGTAAACACTCTGCAGCTAAGCCTTAGATTTTGCAGAGGTCCGTGAACCCCAGGTTAAGGACCCCACGATCAGTTAATATTTGCAGAACCTTCCAAAGTCTGTCAAGTATTTTTCATATCATTTTGTCTTTTAATGACCCAACTATCCAGGTACTCTCTCATTTTATCCAGGAGGAAACGGAATGCCCTCCTGGTAGGTCAGGGTCTGTTCTCTATTTTGTCTCTATGGAAAGTAGCTGGAAGGAGAGGAAAGAATGGGTATCCATGGTGGCCTGTGGGAAGCAAGCTACAAAGGAATATAACCTTTTGTAGTATTTGCACTTTTTGCCTGTGTGATGCCACTTGTTTTTTAAAAGAAAGAGATCTACTTTCATACCTGTATTTTCATCCCTTTAAATGGGTAAAATGATGGGTGCATGTAGAAAAGTCAGAGATTTCCAATGTCTTCTGAAAATGAAATCTTTTTTATGCATATTCCTATGTCACTTATCTCAATAACAGTCAGATAATTTATGAATAAATTATATACTTTATTTATTTTTTGTAAAGATTTTATTTAGTTATTTGACAGAGAGAGATCACAAGCAGACAGAGAGGCAGGCAGAGAGGGAGAAGCAGGCTCCCCACCAAGCAGAGAGCCTGATGGGGGGCTCAATCCCAAGACCCCGGGATCATGACCTGAGCCAAAGGCAGAGGCTTAACCTACTGAACCACCCAGGTGCCCCTATACATTTTTTAAAAGTAAATTTGGGGGCCACCTGGGTGGCTCAGTCATTTAAGCAGCCGACTCTTGGTTTTGGCGCAGTTTATGATCCCCAGAGTCCTGGGATCAAGCCCCACATCAGCTCCCTCTGCCCTGCCACCACCCCCCGTCCCCCCAACCCCACTCTCTCTCTCTCAAAATAAATAAATCTTTTTAAAAAATAATAAAAGTAAATTTTGTTGCAGCGTAGTGAGACCACATCTTACAAATATATGGTACTTATATTCCTAATAATTAAATATTTTATTGGGGCTCCTAGGCCTTTCCTTGCAAATTAGTTTTCATTAGAATTACTGGGTTGTGCAATTTTGTGTCAGATTTTTTGATACAGTAAATACTAAAATAAACAAACTTTCGTGTCTCAATTTCCAGTCCCAGGCCGGGGACTCCCTGACATATACATTTTCAACTCCTTCTTCTCCTTGTATGCAACTGACATTTTTAGGTAACTAAATAATCAGTATCCAATGTCTGCAAATTTTTTTTTAAGTTGAAGTATAATTAACATATAGTGTAAGATTAGTTGCAGGTGTAGGATATAGTGATCCAACAATGCGATACATTTCTCAGTGCTCACCAGGAGAAGTGTGCTCTTCATCCCCTTCACCTGCTTCCCCCATCGTCCACCCGCCTCCCCTCTAGCCACCACTAGCTTATTCTCTGTAGTAGAGTCTGGTTTTTTGTTTGTCTCCTTTTTATTTTGTTCATTTTAAAAATCAAAACTCTGAAACCTGAGGTGCTCATTACTTTTCTCTTTTGAGGATTAATGAAATACAAAATGGTAAGGACATGTACAAAACAGGTGAAGCTGATGAAACTTGCCATTCAAAATGACTGGAAATAAATTCTTGAGTGGGGACCCCTAAGAGGCTAGAAACACTCAATTTCAGCCATGACCACCTCCAGTAGGTTTTGTTTTTTGTTGTTGTTGTTTTGTTTTTAGTTTCCATTAAAAACGAAGAATCTATTCCACAGAAGGGTCAGCCAAAGCAGTGTAATTATTTTTAGCTTCTGCCTGAACTCTGGCTTTTGCTTTCATTCACTGCTGGAGCTCAGTGGCGGGTCTGGTGTTGCAAAGTGAACTTCAAGGCAGAGCCCTCCACCAGGTTTGCTGCGAGGGAGAGCCTGTGTGCTGGGTCTGGAACTTCAGCTGACCAGGACCCCAGAGCTCTGGCCCCATCCCAGCAGAGTGAAAGCGCCAGTGGGCTCACGCGGCATGGCTCTGCGGGGGTCTACTGTCAGCACAGCTGCTGTCAGAGGACGTGAGTCAAGTATGTGTCAACACTGTCCAGCAAGTCCTCTGAGGAGATTCATCTTGGTTGACGGAGCTGAAGTGAGAAAAGAAAGAAAACGAATCGTGTGGAAAGGTCACTGTTCTCAGGTATGGCCAACGTACACAGGAAATCTAAGTTACTGTGCACAATGCTGGTGGTGAATGAGCTGGGCAGACCACCCCAGATACTATAAACCATAGGCTCTACAGAAAACAAAGAGGTTTAGGGCCATGTGTCATGCAGGCATGTGGTCTCTGTAGGAACTGAAACTGTACAGAAACTGTACAGCTGGGTTGTGGTACCTGCACCTACCAGCCTTCAGGAAGACACCAGAACACGTGAAGAATCAGCTCTGGGGTTGAAATGTAAGAGTAAGAACTCAACAAGCAGAGCTAGTGAGGTTTAAGTATCTCCCGCGACCCTCCTTACCTCAACACTGGTCATGAGACTAGGACATGACTTGATCATATCATTCTTTGCTCGTGAGCCTTCACTGGCTCCCACAAGATAAAAACCAACTCTCAGCACTGCATTTGAGGATTTTCACATATCTGCCCATCTGTCAGCCCCCGCATGCCGCTTCCCTCTGCCTCAGACCATCCCTCCTTTACCCTACCATGCCCACTCTTTCGCCCCTCAGTCTCCCTCCCCAGAATGCCCTTCTCTGTGTGGCCAAATCTGACTTGATCTTTGGAAAACCCAGGCCAGACATCACTGTCCCTTGTCCTGTCCCCCTCCCAGTTTTGTTGGTCCTCAGAACTTGAACGACACCTTGCTCACCTGCCTGTGACAGGGAGCATCGCGTCCTACTACAGTTGCCTGCATCTTTATCCATCTGCCTGCGGGGCTGTGAGTCCCGATGCAAGGAAGAGGTCCTTTTCATGTTTATATCCCCATCGCCCAGCATATACCTTTCCAGCCTGAATGATGCTCAGAACAGTGTTGGCTCCTACACGGAAAGTGTCACTGAAGGGCAGCATTACCCTTAATGAAGGTGAAGAGCCTGAGCAGCTTCAGAACTGGTCCCACAGATTTGCACTTGAAAGGAAGGTGTATCAGAACCCTTCAGAATCTAAATGCTACATGTTTTCCCAGGGCCCTGCAGGGCAGTGGGTCCGAGCACTGGGGGCAAGCCCCTTGGGGTGCCAAAGGCACCACGCCCTACCCCTCATTGTGGAACAAAAGTGCTCTGTGGAACTGTACCTTCATCTGATAGCTAGCTGAAGATTCCGAAGGATCACCTGACAGACTTCCTCAAAATCAAAACTTACAAACCTGGGCACCTCTGATGATTCCTCCTCGGCAGCTACTGTTTTCCTTACCATTCAGTACCTCCAGAAGTATCCTTAACTGTGAGGGACAGAGGCCCTGGATTTGGTGCTGACACAGACCTGGACTCAGAATCAGCCCCTCCCATTCATGGCTGGCGTGTGGCCTCGGACAGCACACTCATCTCACAGAGCCTGTGACCTCACCTCTAAAATGAGAACCGTGCAGAACAAGGTGAATCAAATGAGAAAAATGTGAAGGAAAGTATCGCAAATTAAAAATCCTGTGGAACTCTTTAAGCTGTTCTTCCTGAGATGAGAAGTAGAAAAGTACCAGCCACAGTCTTTCTTGAGCCCCTTCTTCCCCCTTTTCTCTCACCTGGATTCCTTGCAGAGGAACCAGTGTGAACGAACAGCTCACGGGGCTTGGGTCTGCTTGTGCGGAGAGGGGCTTTGGCTCTAGTCCCTAATAAGGCTGATCGAAGGGACAACTTTTGTGGGGGAAATAACAGTGTCAGCAGCCCCCACAGTAACCACATTTCTTTGATCTCTTGGCACCTAGTGTTTTGAAAGTTATTTAAGGATGAAAGCCTCCCCCAAAAAAACTACTGTCAAAGGGGATTCCAGCTCACCTCAGATCCAACCACCTCTGTTTTGCATGTGTAAAACAGAGACGGTGACAGCTTCATAAATATGAAATGAGCAATGAGAGGTCAGTGTTTTTATTACCACTTGCAGTGGAGCGCTGAGTAAAGCTGAGACCAGTTACATACACCTGCCGGGGGAGCATGGTTTTTGATATGACCACGATATTTGATTTGGAAGTTTAAAAATATACAGTGTTGTTAATAGCTCTTAGTTACAAAGAGAAACATAGTTAAACTCCAGTATTCACGATTTCCTATAAGAGCAGGAGATGCCAAGTCTTCAGGTTTACATAAAACTTTAGCTCATAGATGCCTCAGTGAATGGGAAAAGCTGTCTCTTGGCAGATAACAGAAAGTCAAGCAAAGAGTGAAGATAAGGCCAACCCCGAGCTGCTATTCCGTCTTCCATGGGTCACGGCACTGATCTTTCTGGTCTCCCTGGCCACAGCCTTCACTGTTGCAGTTTTTCTCCCCCATGCTACAAGAGTGCTCTTTCTAAAATGCTTTCTGTCAGCTCCAAAATGCCTTCAAGATACGTTAGCATGATGAGCTCTTGCCGCTCTGTCAAAACTCCTCTTTGCTTAAGATCACACTCCCATCCCACCGCACCTCTTCTCCTGTTCGCCATAACTGACCCCCAATACCCCAACTACAGCATGATTCTGTGCCTTTGTACACACAGCGACCTCTACCTGGAATGCCTCTGACCACTCTCTTCCCTCAGCAGACCTACATACACTTCAGGACTCTGTCTGGAGCCAGCTTGTCCAGAAAGCTGCCCCTAGCCACCCCGTCCCCAGACTGCTGAGGGCGCCTCCGCTCTGAGCCTCTCTCACAGCACCCATCACACTGATTAGAACCTTGTAGTGACTTGCCCATTGCCCCATTGGACTGCTCCTGTCTTGAGGGCTAGGATCAGACCTCATTCATAACCCTATCCCAGCACTTTAGACCATCTGGTCCCTCCTAGGGAGTCAGTAAAAGTATGACAAATCAATCCACCAGACAGCAGTAGATGGAAAGTTGGATTTGACTTCTTATCCCAAGTATGTCAGCCATGAGGTTGGTGTTGCATCCTGGGCCAATAGATAGAAAATGCAATAAATTCTCCTCTATTTACTGAGACCGTGTTATGTGCATTTCACTGCAGTGAGTCCACGTAATTCTTTTCCTCAGTTTATGGTCTAGTACCTTACTCCTAAGATTTAAATATTGCCGTGACTTTCCTGCCCCACCTTGTTATCTTAGAATAGATAAAAGACTTCAAAATCTAAAGAGCTTCTCACCTTCATCCTCCCCACAGTGGGTGGACCTCTTTTGAGACCACTTGCAAAATAGCAGTCTTGTTCTTCTTTTGTAACTGTGATTGTGACAAGAGTATTCTTTATTCAGTTATTGCATTTATTCATGTAAGACATCATTATTAGGAATCTGCTAGGTGCCAGTTGCTCCCATGGACCAAGATAAAAGGCGGCACGGGTGAATCTGCCCATTAAACAGATAAGCTGGAAAATACTCAACAGTATATATCTTAGATCCAAACTACTGGCCCAAATATGTTTTGTAAATGCGGAAAATTTAGATACATTCCATATAAGTAGAAATGTATAACCAAAAGGCAACAAAGAAAATTAAGGTAACTATAGCACTACCCCCAAGAAAAGTAGTTAAGCCCTTTAAAAAGCTCAAGCTAGGATATACATTGTGCGTTATAATGTGTAGCTTTTCATAGGGATCTGGGGGGAAATATACATTTAAATCGCTTATTATATGAAGGGTTTTCTTTGATCCCCTGATGTCATTTGGAATTCCTGGTCCCTAAGTAAAGAACCCCCACGTGGGCATACTGAGGTTTGTGCCAACAACATCAGCCATTCTGGTCATCCACACAGAAACAGAAGCTGAGTCTGGGAATGGAAGACAGGACTCTTTGTCTCCCTGGGAAGCTCTAGAAGGCTTATGTTTCCCTTGATGGGAAAAATCTAAAGATTGGATTTTTCAGGATCAATCAGGCACCTTGTTCAGTAATTTACAGTAGAATGTGAAGACAAATACAGAAGGGAAGCAGCCAAACAGCACATTCCCCTTGGTGAGACAAAGGGAGGAGGACTGTAGCTGACTGCTCCCAAGGTGGTCTTGTCCGTTCTTATTTATTTCTGTTCTCCCACATACTCCTTTGGATCTTGGAGATCACTCCTGCTGTGGAGCTGATTTGTTCCCAGGCCATCCATCCTCTCTCACCTCAGACCCAGTGTCTCTAGCCAGAAGCAAAGCAGGACTGGGGAGGGCCAGGATAGGCTACCATAGAGGGGAGAGGGAGGAAGATTTGGCACAGGTGGAGTTACAGAACATGAACCAGGCTCAAATTATATGCCAACCATTTACATGAGTCTTCTGAGACTGTTTACACTGCTGTTTGTTTATTTTTTTAAATCAGCACTTATCTCGGCCACCACAGCCACATGTAGCTGACATGGAAATACAGAACACCTCCACGAGACTCACAGTCCCGGCATCAGTATAATCCCCTGTTCTGCTCCATGGCTACTGCCCCCAGCGCTCTCTCCCTCTTGAAACCACAACAAGGAAACCACAGTATTAGACACAATGCTGGCCCTTGGGAAAAAGGGACAGAGGCGCCAACCAGGAGCCCCTGCCTTAGGTTCCCTCACAAGTCAAATATTGCAAATACTTTCTGCAAGCTTTTCATAGTTGGTGCTTTCTCTCGCTTAAAAGCCCTCAGTATGGCTGCCAGTCCGTTTATCCCTTTCTCCTCATATGGGCTTGGGAAGTAGACAAGACAGACAGAGGTTCAAGTCCAGACTCTCCACTGACAAGCTGTGTGGTCTCGAGCCAGTTGTTTAAAAGTTTGAGTCTCAGTTTCCTCAGCTGTCCAATGAGAAAAATCTTACCTACCATGCGGGATTGTTACGAGGATTAAGTGAAATATTTAGGAGTGAAGTACGGCTCCCCGGTAGATATTAATAGACGTCTTCCCAGGATCCTCTTAAGATCCCTAAGCATTAGCTTCCTATAAACCATTATCTGTTTTTGTTTAATTCAGGACTTCCTTTTGGTCTTTTTTTGGTCACATTTTATACACACATTATTTTTAAGGGTAACCTATTACCTTTAAAAAAAAATAGAGTAATTTTCTTAGGAAAAACTGCCAAACTCACCTTTGGCCAATGGTTCTTTCCCATCATCAGAAAACACTTAGCCTAACTCCCCATCAGCTGAAAACATCCTCTACCGGACACTTGACATGCTCAGAGTCACAGTTCCCTGAGGAATATGCTGGAATCTATGGCCCCTCCTTAAAATGTGCTCTCAAACAATGGAGTTTGGATGAAGTGAAAAAGATGCAGCACACGTTTGATTGTTTCCTGGGGTCTTGCTGACAACAAGTGTTTCCTCACTCCATCCCAGGAGGAAGAGAAAGTGGCATTTTATTCAGCCAGGAGCTATTTTGGGAATATTACTCCATACAAGGCACAATGTGGGCCACTGTGGGGGATGCAGAAATGAGTCAGACCCAGTGTCTTCCCTGAAGAACTTAACAGGGAAGATAAATGCTCATTTCGCAAAATTTTTGGAATGCCTACAATGTGTATATCCTCTTGTAGGTCCTGGGGATACAGTGAGGAAAAGCAGACCAGCTCATGTAGCTCATGTTTTCTTGGATAAGCAAGTAAACTAATAAATACTTCCAGATTATGATAATATAATAAATAATAACAACAAAACAACAGAGGATAATGTATAAGAGTGAGGCAGAGGATGAACTTGGTAGAAATAACTCGGGAAATTAGAGATGCAGAGAGTGCGGATGAAGGAAAATTGGGAAAATAACAGGGAGTTTCACAGAAAGGAGTCACAGAAAGGAGTCATGACTCTCTGTGGACGAGGGGTCTGTAAACTCTTTCTACAAAGTGTCAGTAAACATGTTGGGCTTTGTGGGCACATGGTTTGGACTGCAACTGTTCAATTCCACCGTTAAGACGAGACGCAAAATAATGAGTGGTTTGTGTTCCAGTGAACTTTTATTTATGGACACGGAGACATGAATTTCACATAATTTTCATGTTACAAAATACAAAATTTTTTTTCTCAGCATAGAAACCTTTCTTACCTCACAGGCTGTACAAAAACAGGCAATAGACTGGAGTTGGCCCGCAGGTCCTACCTGCCCACTCCTGCTATAGACTCCATTAAGGAGTTAGGGTTTTACTCCAAGGGCACTCAGGAGGTTTCAGTGACAGAGTACTGTGATATAATTCATGCTTTGAAGACACTATTCTGGTGTCTGTGGATTGGTGAGGGCTGGGCATAGAGGCAGAAAGACCAGTTAGGCTCTGAAACGGTCACAGAGTACCCGTGTGGAACAATGGGGATGTGGGCAAGAGTGACAATAATGGAGTTAAAAGAAATGGAAAGGAGGCCAATTTGAAATACTTTGTGCAAGTAGAGTTGAAAACACATGTGCATAAGTCACTGTAATACAAAACAGAGTATTCACGTCAGGAAGAATAATAGATACAGTTACTGTTGGAAATCAGAGAGCGTGAGCTCCCGAGGAAGGAGCCTGGGCCTCTCTCACTTGGGTAGGTTTTTGACAAGAGGAGATGGGAGAGATATCAAGCTATAAAGACAACTTGTTTCCTAAGAGTCTGCATGGTGATGGGGAAGGAACTTTGGTCTGAGACAGACTTGAACTCGCCAAACCTCCTGTCTTCATCTGTAAACTTCTATGAAACTCTAAGCTCCTTGAGACCACGGACCAGATCACTCGCCTCTCGGTATCCCTGCACCCTCGCTGGCCTACAGTCTGCCATGGATTCAGCGAGCACGTACCGCCCTCCGCTACACTGTGGCATATGCCAGCTGTGTATGTGCACAGTCCGTGTCCACCTGGAGCTCACATAGTACTCCACAGGGATGGTATATGGCGGTCTGAAAGACAGAACAGGGACTTCATGTTACCTTGGGAGCAGAGAAGGCTTATACACAGGAGTGACATTACACTGACTGCTGAAAGAAAAGGAAGGGATGATTCATGAAATCAAAGAACTCAGAAAGTCAGAAGGGAGGAAGAACCTTTCTGGCAAAATGAAGAGTCTATGTGAGAGGAAGAAGCCCGATATGTTTGAATACCAGACAGTCAGGGAGAAGAGAGCTAGTGATGGGGCAGGGGCTGAAAGACGGAGAAAGCTCAGGTCCCCCAGGGCCTTGCTGGCCAGGGCAAAGGCAAGGGTGTGATTCCAGATGCAAGAGGAAGCTGTAGGTGAGTTTGGGTTTCACACAGACAGGCTCTGCCACTGGTTAAATCAGAAGGGTGCTAAACAAGTGACTTAGTCCATCTCAGAGGACTATTTTAAGAAAGAAATGATGAAATTATCTGTAAAACAGGCTGGCAGATTTTCATTAAGTGTTAGTTTTCCTTTCCTTCCTTCCAGGGGAAATGTAGGGAGTCATAGGAAATAAGGCTCAGAAATTAGGTTAAATGCCTGGCGAAGGAGTCCTTATTTTGTAGTTCACAGGAAGCCAAACGTAACTATAGGGACTGTCCCGGACCTTTCAGCACCCACACAGAAGTCAGACCCGCTCCATCTGAGCTCCTATTCCATGCTTGTATGACAGAGAGGGGGTTGGGTGTCCAGAGATCCATCTGGCATGGGTCCTGCCTTCACAGGTTTTAATCACTTAAAGTGATAAGGAGAAGCATGGGGTGGTGAAATGGGCACAGCGAGAGTGTGAAAGAACAGCCCACCAGCTAACAGCACCAGCAGCCAAAGGAAGACGCTGAGTCTGCTGGGAGGATTGGAATGTGGTTGCTTTTGCCCCTGTAGCTGGTTATTTTAATTCCATGGGGGCCCAGAGGATTTAGAAAGCTGTGAACTGGCCACATATCTTGGACTCTGTGTGTATAAATCAGAGAGCTGATACTGTGCTTCCCTTTGTGCCCTTTAGAAATGTCAAGTAGCTTGCCAGAGCTCGTCCCTGCAGGCAAGAAGGACACCTCTCTCCTGGGAATACAACAACACAAAAATCTCAGCATCTCAGGAAGCTCAGCAGGAGAAGGGCCCTTCCCCTGTGGAAGAGGTGCCTGTTCTGGGAGGAAGGCTGGAGGGGAGACAGTCCTGCTCAGTTCTCTGTCACTTGGTTTTGAGTCTGTGCTATTGTTCAGCTCCATCCACTGCAGCCTTCGAACTGTAGTCAAAAACAAGTGAAAATCTCTCTGGACATCCTGTAACTCAAGGATATGGCAGTGTTCCAGGGAGAAAGGAAGAGTTTAAAGTCTGTCTTTATTAATGACCCATGTGCCTATTTTCAGTCCATAGTGTCTCAAAAGTACCCATACATAGAGCATAGAGAATCACGAAGTAAAATATAGTATTAATGTATAATAAAGCAGAATAAATAACATAATAATAATGAAACCCAGATAATCCAGTTTAGGAGTGGAGCTCTTTCACACCATCGGAAGTACTGAACTGGTATGTTTTGTCCTACCTGCTGCCAACATGCAGGTTTCTGCTGGGCAGGCCCTGACTCTGCCATCCTGGTTGCACTTAAGGCCATGGATGCCTGCCCCGCAGGCTGTGTGCCGCACCAGTTTCTGCCTAAGACATCTGCTGCCCCCCCGACACTGTCCCCTGCTGGTCAGGATACATCCACCCTTAGCGTCTGTCTGAGCAATCACCTGGCATGCACTCGGTGGGATGATGGTAAATGTGTAATAACTGGCTCTCAGCAGGGGGTGGGGAGGTGTCTGTGCCTGCGTATGTGTGTGTATACATCACCTAGGACTATTATACATTTTACTGATAGAGAGGATATATAGCACACAATTTTCAAATCATCATAATAAAATATATAATACTTTTTTGTTAGTTTCTTAAAGCCTGTTGATTCACCCAAAATGCTTTCGTTTATTTTTATCAAACTCTCGAATCTGTAAGCCAGCCTGTAGCCGCAGTTAATGGGTGAATACAGTTGCCATTTAAGTGTTGGTAGAGGTTTTCATTTACTTTAAGGAAGTAAAACAAGGAGAAACAACAAAGGTTTATGGTGGAACTCCACTCATTCATCAGTGGCACAAGGCAACTTCTCTGTCCAGTCAAGTAACGATTTTTGAGTACTGGAAGAATATTTCCGCAGGGGTTTTTTTGTGCTATTCACAATAGACAGCCAGAGAAACTTGTAACCTGAATTACTGACATTTTCTTTTTTTTTTTTTTTAAGTATGAAAAGAAATATTTATTTATTTATTTATTTATTTTTAAATTTCTTTTCATCATAACAGAATTCATAGTTTTTGCACCAGTGCTCCATGCAATGCGTGCCCTCCACAATACCCACCACCTGGCTCCTCCAACCTCCCACCCCCGGCCCCTTCAAAACCCTCAAAACCCTCAGGTTGTTTTTCAGAGTCCATAGTCTCCCATGGTTCATCTCCCCCTCCAATTTCCCTTAACTCCCTTCTCCTCTTCATCTCCCCATGTCCTCCGTGTTATTTGTTATGCTCCGCAAATAAGTGAAACCATATGATAATTGACTCTCTCTGCTTGACTTATTTCACTCAACATAATCTCTTCCAGTCCCATCCATGTTGCTACAAAAGTTGGGTATTCATCCTTTCTGATGGAGGCATAATACTCCATAGTGTATATGGACCACATCTTCCTTATCCATTCGTCCGTTGAAGGGCATCTTGGTTCTTTCCATAGTTTGGCGACCGTGGCCATTGCTGCTATAAGCATTGGGGTACAGATGGCCCTTCTTTTCACCACATCTCTATCTTTGGGGTAAATACCCAGTAGCGCAATTGCAGGGTCATAGGGAAGCTCTATTTTTAATTTCTTAAGGAATCTCCACACTGTTCTCCAAAGTGGCTGCACCAACTTGCATTCCCACCAACAGTGTAAGAGGATTCCCCTTTCTCCACATCCTCTCCAACACACGTTGTTTCCTGTCTTGCTAATTTTGGCCATTCTAACTGGTGTGAGGTGGTATCTCAATGTGGTTTTAATCTAAATCTCCCTGATGGCTAGTGATGATGAACATTTTTTCATGTGTCTGATAGCCATTTGTATGTCTTCACTGGAGAAGTGTCTGTTCATATCTTCTGCCCATTTTTTGATATGATTATCTGTTTTGTGTGTGTTGAGTTTGAGAAGTTCTTTATAGATCCTGGATATCAACCTTTTGTCTGTACTGTCATTTGCAAATATCTCCTCCCATTCCGTGGGTTGCCTCTTTGTTTTGTTGACTGTTTCCTTTGCTGTGCAGAAGCTTTTGATCTTGATGAAGTCCCAAAAGTTCATTTTCGCTTTTGTTTCCTTTGCCTTTGGAGACATATCTTGAAAGAAGTTGCTGTGGCTGATATCCAAGAGGTTATTGCCTATGTTCTCCTCTAGGATTCTGATGGATTCCTGTCTCACGTTGAGGTCTTTTATCTATTTGGAGTTTATCTTTGTGTACGGTGTAAGAGAATGGTCGAGTTTCATTCTTCTACATATAACTGTACTGACATTTTTTTTGATCACTTTCTTAAGTCAGGACCAGTGATCAGCACGTCCCTCCTGCTAAAGGCCAGAAAGGAAATATATTAAGCTTTGTGGGCCACATATGGTCTCTGTCACGTATTCTTCTGTGTGTGTTCCACTGCCTTTTAGAAATGTAGAAACAAAAACCATCCTCTGTTCCTGAGCCATACGAAACCAGACTTAGGCTGGATTTAGCTCATGGAACTGTAGTTTGCCAATACCTGATCTTCACAGTTCACAAAATAAACAAATCAAGACCTGATTTCTGATTTTTATGGTGTAAGTATTCCAACTTAGCCAAATTCAAGCTACCAACGTAATGTCACTGAAATGACTGGAAAGAGATGTGCACTGGTGCACCATTATGTATTATTTCCACTATTTAAGTACCACAGATATCAGTAACCTTGAGAACACAAATAATAGCAAAATGCAGTGAAACAGGGAGCAATGACTTTTAAATATTTAGTCTTTGTCTTTAATATATTTAAGTTCATATAATTTAATTTCTCTTGATGGCTGTGCTTAAACACTAGCTTGCAAAATTCCTGAAATTTTAACAGTCCATTCTTGCAAGCTATCTGGGTCAACCCCGGCGCCCTGCTGCATTTATCCCATTCAGACATGGTTGAGGGCCAAGCCCTGACATGGTCCGTCTCCCTATCTGTGCCGCCTCTCAAAGCCACCCTATCGTGCCACCTCATCTTCAGTGTGCCATGATGAGTGGATTTTGCACTCTGTATTTTGTGATAAATCCATGACCTTCCTACCTCTTAGTTTAATGTTCTAGGAAAACCAAGAGGTACATCTACCAAGGAAAGATATCCTATAAATGTAAAGAGAAAAGTGATTTCTATATGAGCTGAGGCTTGGGAATTAGTTCTGCTTCCATTAACCCTAACGGTACCAATGATTCAGACTTTCTGAGCCCCAAACTGTGGAAATTACTGAAGGCAGTTTTGTTTGGAGGCACCCGGGGTTAAGGGTCCAAAGTAAATGAGAGGTGAAGGTTGGCAGCACCTCGGCCCCTGGAGAACTGGTATTCATTCAACAAACATTTCATGGTAGGCTTGGAAAGAGAGTTAAAAACTATTAGTAATAGTAAGAATCATACAAATGGGTACCTGGGTGGCTCAGTGGGTTAAAGCCTCTGCCTTCAGCTCAGGTCATGATCCCAGGGTCCTGGGATCAAGTCCCGCATCGGGCTCTCTGCTCAGCAGGGAGCCTGCTTCCTCCTCTCTCTGCCTGCTTCTCTGCCTACTTGTGATCTCTGTCTGTCAAATAAATAGAATATTTAAAAAAGAAAAAAGATACATTACTAAAAAAAAAAATCACACAAATGATGACACCTTTCATTTAGAAGGCCAAGGGGATTAAGAGAAAGAATAAATTTGGATAAGAGCCATAATAGGAGGGAAATAAAAATGCAACTACATCAGACTGTGGTTAGTTACAGTGCTTACATACTTTTCAAAACCCTGAATTTTAGACATCCCTGCTTCTAGTCAGTATCTGTATGTCACTCTGTCATGTAGCAGGTAAAATTATGACAGTACACACCATATACAGATAGGGATATGTTATTTTTGTGGCTACCAAATCTGACCATAAAATAAATGTATATAGCTTTCTGATTCCAACTTTGCTTTTAATCTTCTAGATGTAGTGGGTGCAGGAAGGCTTTACTAGTGTCAAAAAAAAAAAATTCTTTGCCCTTAATTTAAATCATTGTTTTTCTAGGGAAATTTAATTTGGGGAAAAAATGTTTTTCTAATTAACTGGAAGACTGTGTGCTATGCAAACAATAAAGATTCTTGTTTGGAAGTAATGCATGCCCCTACTCCTAGGACTATCAAGGGAATTTAAAATAAAAAATGCAAGCAGCTCTGACCTCGTATTTTGCCAGAGCTAAACAGAATTCCCAGCTCCAGAGTTTTCACGTCAGTTCCCAATTTAAAACCCACAAGTGTTGAGTGGGTTCATGCTTCAGCAAGACACATCTTCTCATCTCTAGAAAGGACTGTATTTGATCTCTTTCTGGGTTTCTCAGCATGTCCCTCACTCCCTCTTTCTTCCTCTTGTGCTATGGTTGGCCTCAAAGGTTAGAAACTACACAATTAGATGGATTGGGGAGGATTTCATAATGCTCTGGTGCTGGGCTGGGTAGTCTAGCCAAATTCCGTTCATTAGCTAAGGCGCCGGGGTGAGTGTGGCCAGTAAGAATGCCGTTTTGGTTCCATTGAAGTGCTGATAGGGAACAGGAAATAAACTTTTATTTTTTTGGTTTCTGAGCAGCAGTACAGACAAGTGAAGAGTCTGGGATGTGAGAATCTGGAAGCCAGGAATTAATCTCCATCTCAACCACTTACTGGGCAGCTCAAGCAACTTCTGTGCTCTTTCTATTTTCTGTTCTGACACTGTTTTCTTATTCTTTATGTACCAGCGTCAGATTTCTGTCTGAGACCTGAAGCACTCCAAAGTCAAGAATCAAGTAATCAATTCACTCACCAGTTACTGAGCCACCTGTGCTGTCCTACGTGCCCAGACAGGTGCTTCGTAAACTGCAATTAATCCATCACACTCCCTAATCGCAAAGAACAGAAGACAGAGGAGGCAGATCTCTTAGAAAATGAATACAAAACAATAAAGCAAGTGCAGTGTGACAGAATGGGAAAACTGGCAAAGGAGCTTCCCTTGGAAGATCAGGGAAAGCTGTGGAACGGAAGGGACTTTGAACCACTCCCATTTGAATGAAGGGGAAGATAATTTGGGGGAAGAGGAGAGCATACCAAAAGAGAAAAAACAGCAAAACGTTGGGGCTGAGGTCAAGTGACATAAGGCTAAAGGCGGGGGGTTCGTGCAGGGCATGGGCAAGCAGCAAGAGTAGACCTCTTACAGTATGCTTCTCCTGACGTGTGCACAGGAGAAAGCAGCTCTGGGCTTTGGGGGAGAAGCTGGACAACAGTAGGTTTTCGATGTTTGTTATCAATTAAGTAGAAATTAATTAGACACTACTGCAATGTTGATCTCTCTTTTTTAAAGGACTTTATTTATTTATTTACAGAGAGAGAGCATAAATGGGGAGGGACAGAGGGAAAGGGAGAGAGAGAATCTTTTTTTTTTTTTAAAGATTTTATTTATTTATTTGACAGACAGAGATTACAAGTAGGCAAGCGAGGCAGGCAGGGAGAGAGAGGAGGAAGCAGACTCTCCACAGAGCAGAGAGCCCGATGTGGGGCTTGATCCCAGGACCCCGGGATCATGACCTGAGCCTAAAGCAGAGGCTTTAACCCACTGAGCCACCCAGGCGCCCCCCGAGAGAGAGAATCTTAAGCAGGCTCCACACTAAGCGTGGAAGCCCAACAAAAGACTCCATCCCAAGACCCTGAGATCATGACCTGAGTTGAAATCAAGAGTCGGATGTTTAACCGACAGAGCCACCCAGGTGCCCCTGTAATGTTATCTCTTCATGCCTTTATTTTTGTGGGGTCTTTACTGCTCAAGAAACTGGCCTGAAAAGTTAAGATTGAGTAATTGGCCAAAGCAGGGCATATTATTCACAGAGCTTATGCCATGAAGCTGGAACTGTACCATCACTGTAGACTTTGTCCTGCCTGTGCATCCTAACACTTCTAGTCATGAATTTTCTACTCCTGCACTGATTCTGTGACTTCTCACACTGTAGACTTCAGGTGACAAGGCTGGAACTTCAGGAGCTCTTTTTCTTAAGCTTTCACCATGTGGTTTTTATAGTTTCTGTCCAGTAAATAGAGGTGTTCAGCTAGAACTCTCCTTCCCAAATGACTCTACTTGCTATAGCTTAGATAAAAATGAAATATTTGTTAAAATAATAAAGCGTCATATTTAAAATATGCATAGTTATTTGATATAAATATAGTGAATCACAGCTTGAGCCAGAGCCAAATTTTAAGAAATACTAACACCTAGGTTTTGTCTGGTACCTTTCTTGCTAATGTTCAACTGCTATGAGCCATTGCATGATTAAACCCTGCTTCGATTTCCCAGACCTAAGTAGAAACAGTTGCCCTGATCTTTATCTTAAAATTGTAAGTCTTCTATAGTTTTAAACTTCATATACATGGCTCCAGTCCTTCAGGGATTTAGAGCAGGCTTATAAGTGATTTTCTCATGGCTTTAATAGTAAGTCTTTAAACTACCTACACATACCTTTCCAGAGAGACCAGGCTAAGTTGCCTTCTTAGAATTCTCAGTGGGCTTTCAAAGTGATTCCTGCTCACTCTATTTCCCTCCCTCATTTTTTAAATGACCACAAGCTCCTCTCTTCATGTCAAAAGGGTCCACCAACCCAACAAAGTACATTGAAGAAAAAGACTGTTGGTTGCCCCAGAACAGACTGTCCATTCCAATGTGGATTTTTTCCCTTCCATGTGAATCCTTCTTTCAGGTTATGAGATCTGATTACACTTAAATGCTTAAAACTTTCCATTAACTTCCAAAGCAGACCATATCTCCTTACAAAGCTGTTCTTTATTTTGTTTTTCAAGAAACTAGGATCCTCTTTTCCACCTGAAACATGTTTTGTAAAACATATTTCAATGGGACATGAACAGTTATTACTAAAAAGTAGTTTCTTTCAAATTTTAAATACTGTATATTCAAGAAACTTGTCATTAATCCTTTGGAGGTACTCTCACTAATCCCAAAATCTTTTTTAGGAAGCCCCCCCTGAATCCGTAGCCTAGAATCAGAAACCCTTGACTCTCACTTTCTACTTGGAGCTCCTCCACGTCAGTCAATGATGCACATCTCAGTGGTGACCAGGGATGTTTCTGTTTACAGAATTTTTCTGTATTCCTTGCTTCTAAATATCCTTGCAAATTTATTGCTGATTTTCATTTCGTTTTGTTGGTGAGGTCTTCAGTGATTTCCTATTTTTTTCTTTAGCTAGTTATATGCAACAGTAAGTCCAAGCTGACTTTTAGAGATTTGGTTTCTTCAGAGCTAGTAACTCATAAACATAATAAAATATTTTGGAAAAAAAGTGCATATACATATATATATATATATAGTGTGTGTATAATAAATGTTTTAGAATATATATTTGTAAGGAAGTATAGGCCTAATGTGAGATTTAACATATAATCTTAATCATTTGATTCTAACATTTTACATGTCTCAGAGCTTCAAAGGGCAAGGGACTGGAGAGGGAGAGGATTCACAGAAAGAAAAATACATCCTTGTTGGAAAAACCAGTCTACCCTGTGTGTGTGTGTGTGTGTGTGTCTCCATGCATATAATCAAATTGTATATATTTGATTTGTAACATATTTAGGAAGCACATTCTATGCACCAGACACAAATCAATGTACTAGAGGAGAGAGGGAAAGGTGTTTCTCCTATTCTCAGATTTGTCCCCGTCTAACAAGAGAAAGAGGTACATAAAATAAAGCATAATATGTGTGTAATAAATATTGTTTTCATATGAATACAGGGCTTTGGGAGCATAGTAACAGGTGTATTTAATTATTCCTGAGGAATTTAGAGTTAACTTTGCTAGATTCCAACAGATTAGTAGAGTTTCACCAAGGAGTGGTTGGAAGATGAGCAAAAGACACAGAGGCAGAAAAGTACACAGAATAACCAGGTAACAGGGACTTACAGAGCAAAGACTTTGCTGTGAGACATGGAAGGATATGAGGATAGTAGAGAATGCCTTGTTAATTAAATGCCTTTCATTTTATTTTGGATTAATTTTTTAAAGATTATTTATTTATTTGAGAGAGAGAATGAGCAGGTGGGAAGGCAGAGGGAGAGAGAGGTGCAGACTCCTACTGAGCAGGGAGCCCAATGCAGGGCTCGATCCCAGGACCCTGAGAACACAACGTGAGCCAAAGGCAGACGCTTAACCCACTCAACCACCCAGGGACCCTAACATTTCATTTTATTTTGAAAGCAGCTAGACAGTATGAAAAGATTTTAAGCAGAGAAATGAAATGAGATCTACATTTTAAAAATATAATTCATGCTGTGTTACATGGTTGTGTATAAAGATAAGAAGATGAACAGAAAAATCAACTTAGGAGAGTTGATCAGTTAATCAATCAAGCCTACACCTCCTTGCAAAAAAAAAGAAAACTGCAGACTGATGCACATGATTATAAAGTCCTGTTCTAGAATAAGTTCAGTGTGAGGGGAAGAGGGAAACTTAATGGGAGACATTTTAAAGCAGAACCTCTGGGTTTAGTAATCAACTGATCATGAAGAACTATGGAAAAAGAGGAAGCAAGGATGCACTGAGATTTGGGGTTGGGTGAGTTGGTATATGGCAATGCCAAGAGCTAAAACTGAGAAAACAAGAGGAGACACACATTTTGGCAAAGAGAAGTACTAGTGGACACTCACATGGAGATTTCCAGGAGGAAGTTAGGCCTCAGAAGAGGCCTGAGAGAGACTGGACCTAGAATTACGGTTTTGAAAGCCACTGTTAGCGCATTAGAGTGAATAAGGTCACTGCCCAGAATAAGCATGTGAAGCAAGAAAAGAGCCAAAACCAAACCCCCAAGGAACATAACAGCAAGGGGAGAAGTAAAGGAGGAACCAGGGAGAGCCCAGAAAAAGGGGTCAGGAGATAGGAAGAAAGGGTGCAGCCAAAACTGAGGGGAAAGAAGGCTGCAAAACATCAGGAAGGCCAGGGAGCAGGCTGTCCCAGGAAAAGGCTGTTGCAGACAATCAGAGCACTAGGAACTTTAGGAAAACAATTTCTAGAGAACAAGGAAAACGAGTTAGATTCCTAAGAACATACGGAGAAGCCGAGGGTACACGGGCAGCAGCCCTAAAGCAGAGGGGCATGTGACTCAAGAGAAACAGCAGGCTTTATGGATGGTTCGGCTTCATTTTGAAGTACTTCAGTGTCACAGGGAGTATAACTTAAATCTTAGATCCTATAGCTTGCCATCATGAGGTTTAGAATGTGCAGGCCTTGTCTTCCATGTGCCTTAAGCTCCTGCTTCATTCAGGACTGCCTTAAACCTTGCCACGGGTAAACTGTCACTTAGGATACTGTATACTGATGAGGCACAATTTATCCTTCCTGACCACAGTTTTCTCAGCCAGTGGAAAATGTTATAAAAGAACATGGCCTCACGGTAAAATGGGGGATAAGAATTTGGGTGTTAGGTTGAACTGTGAATGAACACTCACCTCAGGGATGTCAGGTGTGGAGGGAGCACTGAAGAAATTCAGCCACAAACCCCAAATCCTCAGGCTGAAGACAAGCCAATGAAAAAGCCGAGAAGACAAGACCAAGGAGAAGGAGAGCCTGGGGAGTAGTGTGTGGGACACTACAAGAAGAGAATGCTTCCAGAAGAAGGTGTCCAGTAACACAGAAAGAAATGAAAGGAATCTTCTTTATTTGGAACAAGAACGTCCCTGGGACCTTAAAATAGCACTTTCAGTAGCATGGTGAAGCCCAAACTAGACTTGGGCAGCTAAGAGAAAAGAGTGTCCGAGTGTACCCTTCACTTTCCCCATGTAGTTAACAACTTCTAGATACAATGAACGGTTACATATAGTGTGTCTGAGCATGTGTGTGTCTATATCCATACGTACACAGATACATACATGTATGTATATCTAGGGTATATTAATTACCGTTCAATTACTAATTATTTTCCTCTCTAGTTTTAAAAAATAAATGTGATCTTAGAAACTGACTTGTTATCCCAAGGAAGATTGTAAGATGTGCCAATACAGGAAAAAGAGGGTAAACTTCCTGTTTTTTGAGAGACACTTTTGCTAGAGTTTCTGTGATACTTCTTGCTATATGAGTGAATTTCATGCTGTCTCTTTCTGTCTCTCCTTGCAGTGGAATGGAGCATGTCTAAAGACTTTTGTCCTTTGGCTGGAGAAATCATCATGGAAAACTTGCAGACCCTGAGATGCACGATCACAGGACTTACAACGGTAAATGCCAGATCCTCCCATTAGGCTTCCCATTCCCCTGCCCCTGATGTTTGTGCTGGGATTTGGGTAGCAAATACCTCCTTTGGAAGCAACTGCCAACACCCAGTTCTCTGGCAACAACTGCCGCTCATTAAGTGTGATATGTCTGGTATCCATAATCTGAACCCCACAAAGGAGTGAGCAGACAGCATGAACCACTTTGTAAGCTGCCATGTTCTACAGAGATCAGAAAAAGACTGGCCTCATGCAAGCCTTGAAAGCTGCTGCTCTCTGGATCACAGTCTAATCTTCAGGGGGGGGATCAAAGGCTCTGAGAGATCCAATTTTGACTCCCTGTCTGATGGTAAAAATAACAGCCTCCTCTAACCCTCACCCCCATAGCCTCGGTTGAGATCAGTCATCTATTGGAGTCATACAATTTCCTGAGAGAAATCCTTTTTCCTTGATTAAAAAAAATCTAAATCTGCTTTCATAGAAAAGAAACTATATATGGTGGCATGACATTTCTTAGTAACCTGAACCAATTTAAACTGTGAATGAAAAACTGGAACAAACTGTGCTTATTTGTTTAACCAATCTAAACTCAAACATTAATTATTTATAGAACTATAAACCATATGAGCACATGAAATGCAAAAAATAAAAACATCTAGCAAATCAGTCATACTGGAACAAACCTTTATCTCCTCAAATAATCAAAATGCAGCAAAACAGTCATCAAAATAATTTTTAATGAGAAGTTTTTAAAGTATGCTTAAGTCAAACCTATATTTTTTTGCACCAGTTCAAATAGTTAATATCTTAGACCCTTCTCAGAGAGAGAATTTTGTTTTTGTTGCTGTTCTCCTAAAAGATTAGTCCTTTAAAATGGTTATCTCTAAAGTGTAAAGCTGAAACCCAGCATTAAAAAGCTGTACTAGGTTGCATCTCAAGTTTGAACCAACTTATTCTAATAGAATTCTTGGTGGTTGGGTCACCACCACAGAATCTTGACTTTTAGTCCTAATCACATGTCTACACCAGGGGCCAAAACTGTGGATTACCAGAGCAAACAAACCCCTGGGTGGGTGGCCCCCAGGAGATGCTATCAGCAGAAGACTGATTCCCAACCCTATAGCTCACATGATGGAAGAGGGCCAGAAGAGAACCCCAGGGAATTTCTTTTGCTTAAAAGAAAAAGTGATATTGTGATAAAAATGGAAAACTCTCCACAGTGAGTTTCTCTAATATTTGAACTAATTTTTATAGGGATTAAGTTTTTCCACTTGGTCGTCCAATGAGAGCAATTCAGACACCATCCTAATCATATAAAAGCCAAGGAGGAGACTGACACTTCGTAGAATCACCATAACCTCGAAGTTACCTAGAAACCTATTTTTAATGTTAAAAAAATAACTTTATAATACAGTAAGGCCAACATTATAAAAATTTTTAGCAAAAGCTCTACAAAGAAGCGGTGGTTTTTTGTTTTTTGGTTTTGTTTTGTTTTTTACCTCAAACGCTATTTTACAATTTTCACAAGCAATGTTTTATCAAATGCTGGCTTCAAAAATGCCTCTTTGGGTTCACTGGGGGAAAAAATAACTTCTCAAAGCAAAAATACAAAGTCATACAAAACATTTGAAAAGATTTTAAATAAACAACAACAACAAAAAATCCTAAATTTTTAGTGTCATAAAAGATTAAAGAATGTTAGCCATTGTTTTAAAGATGGTTTTAAAATTGAAATGAAATCAAAGAATGAATTGGAAAGTTTTAGTAGCTGAGTAAAGATATTCATTGCAGCATTATTTACTGTGGCACAAAATGTGGAAACAATCTTGATGTTCACCAGACGGGGGGCTGGTTAAGTAAATAACAGTATTTGCCCACAGTGAAGTACTATGCAGCCACTAATAGAATGAACCAGATCTTTGATGTACTAATCTGAAAAGATGTTCAGTGTAACTTGTTAATCTTAAAAGCAAGTTGATCAGCTAATAAAAGTAATGGTGACTGCCTCTGGGGAGGGGAAAATAAGGAGAAAGAGGTAAGGAACTGCTGTTTTGGGTAAACCTGGCAGACCTGTGTGTGACTTTTAATAATTAGTGTATAATTTAGTGGGAGGAGGAAAGGTAATTATGACATTCCAATTTTTGAAAAAAGAAAGTTCACAGAAACTGAGGGCACCCCAAAGATGTGTATGTACCCATCTTTGTATATACACGTAAGTGTAATAGTCAGGAAAAGGTAGAAAGCTAAAGCATGGCTAGTGGATTTCCCAGTGGATCAATGAGTTAATCAGACACAAGAATCTGCTTCTAGAGTAAAAGTGATTCAGTACAATTCCTAATGCATACCTTCTCTCTGTTTGATACTTTTCAGGGCCAACAGTATTTTGTTCAAGTCTCGGCTTATAACATGAAAGGATGGGGACCAGCTCAGACCACGGTACCGGCATGTGCCTCGCCTTCTAGTAGGTGATAGCTGTGAACTCGCTCAAGCCTGGCCACAGGCTCCAACTCCCCCTCCATCCATCCTCAGGGTACCATTGCCATTCCCTCTCCCCAATGCTTGGGACTGACAAGACTTCCACAGAGTAGCATCTGGACCATGTAAAGAATGACTCCTCTGCAGAAATGCAACTCAGTGGAATTAAAAGAGAGGGAATCTGGAATCAGCAAGACCAAATTTGATACCCATGATACCTTTTAAGTACTTGTGTGGCCTTCAAAAGTTCCTTAAATTCTGAATCTGTAGAATGAGTCCAATCCTTCCTTTCCCAAGGCTTTTGTGGGGATGTTGTGAATGACATGGCAGGAGTGGCTGGCCCATTCTAGCCCTCCTCTCACCTCCGCACCCATATCAAGTTGATAGGAGAATGAGATATAGCAAATCTTACTTATCTGACATTCTGTCAGAAGAAAATGTTTTCTTACTAACAGGCACTCTTCCACACTCTGCTACAAATATAATAAATAACATTGTAGTGGTGGCTGAGAACCCCAGCAAAAGCCTCTTCTAATTATTCGAAGACTAATAATTTATTCTGGTATATTTAGTAGCCTCTATAACCAGAAAATTTAATCAACCAGAAGAAATCTCTAGATATACCATATGATAGACTTTTCTGCACAGTGAGCCTATTGCTCTGAATTTGTTTTCATTTTTTTAAAAACCTTCATGAATGTGATAGTTCAAAATGGTATCATATGCTTCTTGTAAGAGTACAAACTGCTACATCCTTTGTGGGACACAACTTGCCATAATTAGAACCGTCATTTATTTTACCCCATAATTACACAACTAAGAATCTAACCTAAGGAAACAAACCCAGGCAAATAATTATTAACAAATATCCACACTGTTGCAGTGTATCGATACAGTGAGAAACCATGTATGCAAGGGAGAACAAATATCCAATATTAACTCAGTGGCATTATAGAACAAAATGCAACCACTAAAAATGGTGTTTTAAAAATGCATTGTATGGAAGAAATTCTTACTTTTTAGGTTTTATGTAAAAACATAATGCAAAAATTTTTTTCACATAGTTAAGCTGTGAGTTTGATTATTATTAGATAGGCCTGTCTCCACATAACTATCAACTTTGACAGTGGATATTTGGGTTATAAGATTGTGGGCTCTTCAGTTTTCTTTTGTATATATTTATGTACTTTTCATGTTTTATAACAGCCCCTTTCCTTAGATCAACCATGAATCAGGTGGCATGTTACGGGCTTTCATCAGTGTCTCACTGAATCCTCACATGAGTCCTTCATCACTGTTCCTATCTTATGGATAAGCACCCCCACTTTCATTGTCTGCATCACTCTGAACATCAGAGCCAACATAAGATATTATATGCTGGGCATTAATCTAAGAACTTTATATAGATCGACTCATTTAATCTTCATAAGAGACCCATTGAGATGGTTTTTATTAGTAGTCCCATTTTACTGGTAAGGGAACTATTCACATAGAGGCACATGCATACCTAGAGCCAAATATCACAAAATCAGCAAGCACTGAAGTCAGGCCAAAACCCTATGGCCCTTGTCCTTAACCACTATGCTATCCTCCTCCTCTATTAATAAGGAAATTGGGACACAGAGAGGATGTTGCCTTGCCCAAGGTCACAACTCTTTTATGTGGCTGAGCCAGGAATCAAGCCTAAACCGACTGAGCCCATGCCATGTCTCCTATGCTGTGGGAATTAGTGCCCTGCTATCCGGCAGACAAATGGGCTAAGAGCCAGCCAGCCAGCCAGCCGTTCGTGTCTACCGTTTCTGGTGGATTCACATAGCTACACCAGGTGATACAGGGCTCTGGACCACACACACACCTGAGATCTCTAAAGCCCCTAAGTCCCATGGGCATTTGATAATTTAATTATTCCAGTCTTATTTGGACATCCTTCTTATTAAAGACATCAGAAACACAAAGTAAAAATATTGCAAGAGTAAGATACTAAGGGAAACTATCTTATTCTAGGGAGAAAAAAATGTATATATTATTGATGAAGGGACAGGAGGGATAGAAAAGGAAAAAAAAAAATGATAGTGTTGGTTGACCTGAAAGTGGGACAGGGGAAAATTCCCACTCCAAATTCTGATCTGCATATGGATACATTTACTTATAAGCATCAGATATTCTATAAACTTCAGATTTTAATCAGACACTCTCCTTCACAGCCTATTGCAAGGGCTTTCTCCAGAATGATAAGAACAGTCTTCCAGGACTGGGAAGAGTCACTTATTACTTGCTAATTAACAAAGCAACTGCCAATACTTTCTAACATGGCCCATTTGACTAGTAGGGGTATCTGGCAAAGAACTAAAATCCAAACATGTCGTTATAGTTGCTGCAGACATGCCATATCACTTGGGAAAGGACAATATAAAAACACTGCAGCTCTATTTATAAACAGAGTATGACGTTGTGATGCAGCATATATCAGTATTTGGATATTTACTAGAGGACAATATATTCTAACATGACAGAGTAATGGGAAACTTAGTAATATGTTCCAGTAAGCTATAAAACCTTTTTTTTTATATTTTTACAAAAGGCCTTAATGTGTTTTTATAGACTTATGTTATATGGTATGGTACATAATAAGAGAAAAGGACCCAGACAGGCTTGTCTGAGTTACGATCAGGAAAGCCCTGATATCACCAGTGAATGTAAGCTCTGCATTGTGTTGCAATCGAAGTGTCTCATTACCAGAACAGTGAACTGTATTATGTGGCACAATCTGCTCTTTTCCTACCACACTAAGTTTATTCCTGTCAGGTTCCTGATTTCTTAATATATTTTCAATTTTCTCCCTCATCCCTAAAGTCTCCTATTTTATGTAGTCGTCAGAACCTTCCAAACATCTATGAGAAAAACTCATTCTTTCCAAAAACCTTGGCATCATGTCCAGTGCTCACTTGGGCTGCAATTTAGCATTAGCAGTTTTCAAATGTATCATAAAGTCGTCAGCTTGAGCTTGCCTCTGATGTCATAGGGCTCAGCTGAAAGAACCAGCTCTATTTCATGTCCCCTTGCATTGATGGCAGTATTAACACTCATTAGAATGTATTAGCATGTGCAGGGCCACATAAGAACTCAGCCACCCAGAAGTCTTACTCAAGCAAACATTACTCTTCTTATCATGAGCTCTAAAGATGCATTCACCCAACTCCTCAAAATGGCCTTTGGGAATTCATGATAGCATTTATGATCATGCTACAGATAAGACTGAGAATCACTTGGAGTTTGATTCCTCAGACATTTCCAAATTTCTCAGTAAAAGCACCTTTCCTAGCCCAGGCTACCTGAACACCATCCTTCTATTCACAATGCCTCACCAACATTTAATGAGTGTCCTCGATGTGCCCAGATGGTGCTTTATTCACATGATGTTTTTAAACCTTAAACAACCTTTAAAAAATATCCAAAAACTCACTTTACAGAGAAGAAACCTGAGGCAAAGAGAAATTAAGTCACGGTTTCTGCCCACAAGGAACAGAGTCTACAGAAGGCACCTATGCCAATTCCCTGTCTCCAGAGTTGACCACAACTAAGCCACACCACACAAACTCCAACCAAGCTCTGACCCTCCTTCCCAAAAGAAACAAAACAAAACAAAACGTGTCTATGGTATAAGGAAACAGGCACTATATGGAAGCCCATGAGACTGTATTATGGTCTTGGCTCTGCCCCAGACAAACTGAGTAACGTAGAACTGGAATGGTTCTCTCTGGGCCTCAGTGTTCTGAAAGGTGAAATGGAGACGAGTACCTGGGGGAGGGGAGGAAAGAGGAAGGATTCGAAAATTTCTGAGGCCTCCTTCTTATAGGGTTAGAAATGATGTTTCCATGCTCACTACTCAGGGAGCTCACTCTTCATCAATGAACTCCCTTCTTTTTTTAACAACGATTTTTATCATATTGCGCTGGATATCTAATAAACCTCTCATTTCATCCTCACAAAAAATCCTGTAAGGTAGATACTATGTACATTCTTCACATTACAGAGTAGTGGCCCTTTAAGTTTAGTGCCTTACAGACACGGAGCCAGAAGCCCGAAGAGCCAAAGTCCATATCCAGCTTTATCTGACTCCAGAACCTGTTCTTTCTAATAGCTGTTCTAAAGAACACAATTCTTTCTAACTGTGAGGGACTGTTAGGCCGTGGATGAACCAATGAGTGATGTTTTTACCTAACTTTAACCATCAGGACATCTGCCTAAGTTTCTGAGCAAGGAAGACTCCATATTTTAAAATAAATCCGGGGGGAGGGGAATTTGAAACTGGTTGTTAAAATTTAAGCCTCAGATAACTCATGAACTAACTGGCTTTACTAGAAAAGAATGACTAGCATTTTTAGAGAAAGCATTTCAACCAAGAAGTGTTTTAAGTTATTGCTTTGAAAAGGTTCAGAGAGTAAAACGGGGTGGGGACAGATAGAAGAAAGGATGGACTATAAAGTGACAGACCTGCTGAAAAAAAGACAAAACAAAACACAAAACCCCAGAGTTGGAGACAGCAGAATTACCATCTTGACATTAGTCCCATATGGGTTATTACTCTTGATATCATTATAGCCAAATGGAATGAAAATAGAAGGGGGAGAAAAATCTCAGTGGGTATTGCAATTTAAATTTGCCATGTAAGCTAATACTGTATATTTAGAGACTGAGCAGACAGGGTGGTTGGTGGCTCGGGAGTATGTGCAGGGGTTGCTGTGCCAGCTAACCAAAGCAGACATTCATTAGAGCAAATGTAGATTTCCATTTCTTGGCATCTGACATGGGCTCTTTCCTTGGAAAGAAATGTCAATTTGGCCAAAAGTGTGAAACCTACAATAAAAGCATTGGAACTGTGGATTTCATCTAGTCTGCACATTCCCACCCCTTTCTTTCCTACTGTGGAAATCTAGTTGTGATTTGGGGTGCTGAGTGGAGAGATGGAGGGGAACGGATTAGGACCTGGGATGCTGAAAAGGAGGGTAAGGAGATGGGGAGGGGAAACTGGACTCCCAGAGTCCCTGTTTTCTTTCGGCCTTCAGTTACTACTTTCTCTTGCCCTAAAATTGCCCAACACAAAAAAACCAACCCCAGTTGCTGTTTTGCACAGAGCCCTGAACAATGGCAGCCCCAAACTCTTGGCACTGCCTGCCAGCCTTGCAAGTGCTGGGTGCTGATCCAGAGTCCGGAAGGTGTGAACAGAACCCAGCTCCTGAGGCTGGGCCTCAGGGGAGAGGCCCCCCCCACGCTGAAATTTCATTGTTTATTTCTTTTGTTTAATAGACTGGAAAGACTATGACGACAGAGAGCCCAGACACAGGGGACAGAGTGAAGTTTTGGAAGGTCTGCTGCAACAGGTCCGAGCCCTTCATCAGCATTACAATTGCCGGGGTAAGGATAAAAATCTGCCGCTGGGCCATCCACTGAGGTCTCCGTGGCGCCGGTAATGTTAGCAGTTTCCTAACTGGGTCATACCTTCTCATTCACCAGGGAGAGAGAGATATTAATATTTGTACATCTGGAATCACTTTACAGCACTATCTTGCTAACCCTTCAGAAGAGACTTCCCTCTCTCATTCCCTTGTTCTCTTTCTCTCTCACCCTCTCTCCATGCAAACAGTTTGGGGCGGGGGGGGGGGGGGGGGGGGGGGGGGGGGGGGAAGCTCAAGTAAAACAGCAGCTGCCACTAGTTCCCTTTCCTTTGAATTGTCCCTTCACAAAATTCCTCAGTGTGCTGGGTCTTTGGGATATTCACCCACAAACTTTTCAGCCCCAAGGAAAATTCCATGAGCATCCCTGAGGAAGTTTAGCCAATTTTTACAGTAACAAGAAATCTTCTTGTCATATTTGCAGGAAGTTGGCAATGCAGTTTCACATCCACTGTCTTTTTCATCTCCGTTTTAGCAATCACCACTAAGGCTAAGTGACTTGACCAGGGTCACAATGCCAGGAAAAGACACAATCAGGATTCTGACCTAGGTTTTCTGTCTCTAAGTGCACTCTTCCTGCCATACCTCATTTTTGTCCCGCCCTGAACCCTGGGACTAGGCACTAGGTTTTGATCTCACCCTAATTTTAATCTCCCCTGTACTACTGTTCGGGAGAAAGAAGAGCACACACATCTCCAGACCTAGCCAACCATACACAGAAAATCTCTGAGAGGCTTTCAAAAACTTCTCTTCTATGTGGGCTATTCAAATGTGACAGGGTCAGGCTTCTGATCTGTGTAATGATTCACGGAATAGGCACTTAGCTTTATTTGGAGAATTAAAGCCTCCATAAAGTTTTCATTTTCCATGCTCCTTCATCCATCAGATCCCAACTGCACTGCACTCTCTAGAGGCTGGGCCAACTAGGTAAGAAATCCATGAAACTATGAGATGCTAACTGAGTTTGAACTAGGTATAAAAAAAATTATACTTGGTATTAGCAAACAGTTGGTCCCTACCGTATAGCTATAACAACAGAGCTCTTCAGAAGTGTTGGGCATAGCTAGAAAGGGGGACAAGTGTTTCCAAGAAAATATTCTTTTTTTTAAATTTTTATTAACATATAATGTATTATTTGCCCCAAGAGTACAGGTCTGTAAATCATTAGGTTTACGCATTTCACAGCACTCACCATAACCCATACCCTCCCCAATGTCCAACCACCCTATCCCTACCCCCTCCAACCCCAGTAACCCTCAGTTTGTTTTGTGAGATTATGAGTCTCTTATGGTTTGTCTCCCTCCCAATCCCATCTTGTTTCATTTTTCCCTTCCCTACCCCCACAACCCCTGGCCATGCCTCTAATTCCTCATATCAGAGAGATCAGATGATAATTCTTTCTTTGACTGACTTATTTCGCTTAGCATGATACCCTCTAGTTCCATCCATGCTGTTGCAAATGGCAAGATTTCATTTCTTTTGATGGCTGCATGGTATTCCATTATATATATATATATATATATATATATATATATATATACATACACACACACACACACACACCACATCTTCTTTATCCATTCATCTGTTGATGGACATCTAGGTTCTTTCCAGAGTTTGGCTATTGTGGACATTGTTGCTATAAACATTTGGGTGCACGTGCCCCTTTGGATCACTGCATTTGTATCTTTAGGGTAAATACGCAGCTGTGTGAATGCTGAGTCTAAGGGTAGCTCTATTTTCAACTTTTTGAGGAACCTCCATGCTGTTTTCCAGAGTGGCTGCACCAGCTTGCATTTCCACCAACAGTGTAGGAGGGATCCCCTTTCTCTGCATCCTCACCAGCATCTGTCATTTCCTGACTTGTTAATTTAAGTGATTCTGACTCGTGTGAGGTGGTATCTCATTGTGGCTTTGATTTGTATCTCCCTGATGCTGAGTGATGTGGAGCACTTTTTCACGTATCTGTTGGCCATCTGGATGCCTTCTTTGCAGAAATGTCTGTTCATGTCCTCTGCCCATTTTTGATTGGATTATTTGTTCCTTGGGTGTTGAGTTTGATTAAGTTCTTTATAGATTTTGGATACCAGCCCTTTATCTGATATGTCATTTGTGAATATCTTCTCCTATTCTGTCAGTTGTCCTTTGGTTGTGTTGACTATTTCTTTTGCTGTGCAAAAAGCTTTTGATCTTGATGAAGTCCCAATAGTTCATTTTTGTCCTAGCTTCCCTTTGCCTTTGGCATTGTTTCTAGGAAGAATTTGCTGCGGCTGAGGTCGAAGAGGTTGCTGCCTGTGTTCTCCTCAAGGATTTTGATGGATTCCTGTCTCACATTGAGGTCTTTCATCCATTTTGAGTCTATTTTTTCTGTGTGGTGTAAGGAAATGGTCCAGTTTCATTCTTCTGCATTTGGCTGTCCAATTTTTCCAACACCATTTGTTGAAGAGACGGTCTTTTTTCCATTGAACATTCTTTCCTGCTTTGTCAAAGATTAGTTGACCATAGAGTTGAGGGTCTATTTCTGGGCTCTCTATTCTGTTTCATTGATCTGTGTGTGTGTTTTTGTGTCAGTACCATACTGTCTTGATGATGACAGCTTTGTAATAGACCTTGAAGTCTGGAATTGTGATGCCACCAATTTTGGCTTTCTTTTTCAACATTACTCTGGCTATTCGGGGTCTTTTCTGGCTCCATATAAATTTTAGGATTATTTGTTTCATTTCTTTAAAAAAATTGATGGTATTTTGATAGGGATTCCATTAAATGTGTAGATTGCTTTAGGTAGCATAGACATTTTCACTATATTTGTTCTTCCAATCCATGAGCATGGAATGTTTTTCCATTTCTTTGTGTCTTCCTCAATTTCTTTCATGAGTACTTTATAGTTTTCTGAGTACAGGTTCTTTGCCTCTTTGGTTAAGTTTATTCCTAGGTATCTTAGGGTATAATTATAAATGGGATTGACTCCTTAATTTCTCTTTCTTATGTCTTGCTGTCAGTGTATAGAAATGCAACTGATTTTTGAGGATTTATTTTATATTCTGACACTTTACTGAATTTCTTGTATGAGTTCCAACAGTTTTGCAGTGGAATCTTATGGGTTTTCTACATAAAGTATCATGTCTTCTGCAAAGAGTGAGAGTTTGACTTCTTCTTTGCCAATTCAGATGCCTTTTATTTCTTTTTGTTGTGTGATTCTAGTACTATGTTGAATAGCAGTGGTGATAGTGGACATCCCCTGCCTGTTCCTGACCTTAGGGGAAAATCTCTCAGTTTTTCCTGTGAAAAACTGTGGGTTTTTCATAGGTGGCTTTGATGATAATTGAGGTATGTACCCTCTATCGCTACACTGTGAAGAGTTTTGATCAAAAAAGGAATCTGTACTTTGTCAAATGCTTTTTCAGCATCTATTGAGAGTATCATACGGTTCTTGTTCTTTCTTTTATTAATGTATTACATCGATTGATTTGTGGATGTTGAACCATCCTCGTAGCCCAGGACTAAATCCCACTTGGTCATGGTGAATAATCCTTTTAATGTACTGTTGGATCCTATTGGCTAGTATTTTAGTGAGAACTGTTGCATCCGTGTTCATCAAGGATATTGGTCTGTAATTCTCTTTTTTTTTTTTTAAAGATTTTATTTATTCATTTGACAGGCAGAGATTACAAGTAGGCAGAGAGGCAGGCAGAGAGAGAGAGGAGGAAGCAGGCTCTCTGCTGAGCAGAGAGCCCGATGCGGGGCTCGATCCCAGGACCCTGGGACCCAGGACCCTGGGATCATGACCTGAGCTGAAGGCAGAAGCTTTAACCCACTGAGCCACCCAGGCGCCCCTGTAATTCTCTTTTTTGATAGAGTCTTTGTCTGGTTTTGGGATCAAGCTAATGCTGGCCTCATAAAATGAGTTTTCCTTCCATTTCTATTTTTTGGAATAGTTTCAGGAGAATAGGTATTAATTCTTCTTTAAATGTTTGGTAGAATTCCTCTGGAAAGCTGTCTGGCCCTGGGCTCTTGTTTGTTGGAAGATTTTTGATGACTGCTTCAATCTCCTTACTGGTTATGGGTCTGTTCAGGTTTTCTATTTCTTCCTGGCAGTTTTGGTAGTTTTTTGTGTTTTTTTTTAAAGATTTTATTTATTTATTTGATAGAGATTACAAGTAGGCAGAGAGGCAGGCAGAGAGAGAGAGGAGGAAGCAGGCTCTCCGCTGAGCAGAGAGCCCAATGCGGGGCTCGATCCCAGGACCCTGAGACCATGACCTGAGCCGAAGGCAGAGGCTTAACCCACTGAGCCACCCAGGTGCCCCCAGTTTTGGTAGTTTATATGTCTCTAGGAATGCACCAATTTCTTCCAGATTGTCAAATTTGCTGGCGTATAGTTGCTCATAATATGTTCTTATAATTTTGTTTGTATTTCTTTGGTGTTGGTTGTGATCTGTCCTCTTTCATTCATGATTTTATTAATTTGGGCCCTTTCTCTTTTCTTTTTGATAAGTCTGACCAGGGGTTTATCAATCTTACTAATTCTTTCAATGGGCCAGCTCCTAGTTTCATTGAGCTGTTCTACTGTTCTTTTGGTCTCTATTTCATTGATTTCTGCTCTGATCTTTATGAGTTCTCTTCTGCTGGGTTCAGGCGTTCTTTGCTGTTCTTTCTCCAGCTCCTTTCGGTATAGGGTTAGGTTGTGTACTTGAGACCTTTCTTATTTCTTGAGAAAGGCTTGTATCACTATATACTTTCCTCTCAGGACTGCCTTTGCTGTGTCTCAAAGATTTTGAACAGTTGTGTTTTCATTTTCATTTGTTTCCATGAATTTTTTTTAGTATTTTTTAATTTCCTGGTTGACCCATTCTTTCTTTTGTAGGATGCCTGTTAGCCTCCATGTATTTGAGTTTTTTCCAACTTTCCTCTTGTGATTGAGTTCTAGCTTCAAAGCACTGTGGTCTGAAAATATGCAGAGAATGATCCCAATCTTTTGGTACCAGTTGAGACCTGATTTGTGACCCAGGATGTGATCTATTCTGGAGAATGTTCCATGTGCACTAGAGAAGAATGTGTATTCTGTTCCTTTGAGATGGAATGTTCTGAATGTATCTGTGATGTCCATCTGGTTCACTGTGTCATTTAAAGCCTTTATTTCCTTGTTAATCTTTTGCTTAGATGATCTGTCCATTTCCGTGAGGGGGGGTATTAATGTCCTCTACTATTATTGTATTATTGTCAATGTGTTATTAATTGGTTTTGATCACTGGCTGCTCCCATGTTGGGGGTATAGATATTTAAAATTGTTAGATCTTCTTGTTGGACAGATCCTTTAAGTATGATATAGTGTCCTTCCTCATCTCTTATTATAATCTTTGGCTTAAAATCTAATTTATCTGATATAAGCATTGCAATCCTTCTATCAGAAAATATTCTTTTAATTAGTAGTTCACTAGAAAATGTAAATGTGCATGGAAGAAGCTGAGAAGGAAACCCAAGTGGGTTTCATTCCCAGATCTGTATGAAAACTTTACCCATACCATGGCCTTAATGATTCCACACTGACCAGAATGTACTCAGTTCTCTGTTATCAGGGCTCATTTTAGCAGGCCAGGCATTATCTAGGTTCCATTCTCTCTGCTGCCTCTCGATCACTGCCCTGCCCTGCCCATTGGTTCTTATATGGCAGGGAAAGGTAATAAAGCAACTAAATAGATGATTCCTTGCGATTCATAAGCCACTTTGTGTTTGGTCTTTACCAAAGGGGGAAAACTAAAACTATTCATGAAAATGAGGGGTTTTCATATCTGAGGATTTAGATGCTCTCCCCATTACTATTAGGTGACTATCTAATAATCAAGAAACAAATATCTAGACAGAACAATTATTTCAATAGTTTTCTTTCAACTTTTATCATGTATAAAAGGCTCTTCCCCAACAGGGATGTAAATATGCACACAATGTCAGGAAAAATTTAAGTAAGGCACAAGGAGAACTTTATTTCCTTGTTAATTTTTTTCTTAATTCCTAAGAATCTTAATTCTTATATTAATTCTTCCCAAAAAGGAAAAATATTTTTTATATTTAAATGTACTCAACACTTAAACAGTACCCGAACCATTTTTTTGATTTTTAAGATACCCAGCTGAAAAAGGGTCTCTGGTCAGTAAGTTTGGAAAATGTTGCATTATATATCACTTTTCTGGAAATGTAAAATCAGCATTACAATATTAAAGACTCTAATAAAGAGACATTTTGAATTTGGTTAACCAAGCATTTTCCAAACTTATTTGTAAAGTCATTGTAAAACTTTTTTCAGTTAGCACAGACTTTGGGAATGCTGACCCATATTCCAAGTTAAAGGAAATGACCTCGTACTAAAAAAAAAAAAAAAAAAAAAAAAAAAGATTTCTAAGATAATTTAACATTACTCTGTCTCAGATGATAAACCAAGGATAATTAGGTATTACATACAGAAAAACTACAAAACTGTTATTTGAAAAACTCAACTATAAGAGGGAGGCAAGCCAGAAAACAGACTCTTACCTACAGAGAATAAACTGTGAGGGTTGCTGTAGGGAGGTGGTGGGGGATGGGCTAGATGGGGGTTGGGTAAAAGGAGAGCACTTATGCCTAGTACTAGGTGTTGTATGTAAGTGAAAAATCACTGAAGTCTACTCCTGAAACCAGTATTACGCTATATGTTAACTAGAATTTAAATAAAATTTGAAACATAAAGTAAAATACTCAACTACATTGAGATCTATGTGGTTGAGTGCATATACAAATTTTACAATTATTATTTCAAATCCCAGTTCTACTACTTACTAGCTGTGTATCCCTGAGAAAAGCATTTGACCTCTCTGAGCCATAGCTTCGCCATCAGAAAAAAATCAAGATAAGAGTATACATCTTTCAGGATTGTTATGAGGATTACATTAGATAATGAATTAAAATCACCTGGTATAGTGTAGGCACTTTACAAACTCCAGCCTATTTTCCTTCCATTGCTCTTCCAGATAAAGAATGGAGCCTCTTTTCCTCCTCAGCACTTTACTACATCCTAGATTTAAAGTGTAATCAATGACTCCAGTATAATGAGCCTGGAGTGCTCAGTAAATACATAGCATATTCCAAATGCAGAAGTAATACTGAAATAACCCTTCTACTACCAAAGCCCTACATGGGAGATACCAAAACCCACATTAATTTCTGTACTTTGGCTAAAGAAGTGTCCATAGTTAATCTGCATGTTCAGTACTGGGATGCAAATTCAATGGAGATGTTGAGCAGCCTTTATTATTCACACGGTTTATTCCCCAACATACATAATGAGTCATAAAGAAGCCAGCTGTATTCACCACAGCAGTGCCCTGTAGGAGTGATTCTCACTTATCATCTAATTTTTCAACTGGCAAACATTAATTGAAACCCAGCCTAGTGTGTGTCAGGTGCTAGACATATCAATATGGATAAAATAAACTCCCTATGTGCCAAGCACTTGAAAGCTAAAGAATTACTGCATTTGGAGTCCAGAAAACTGCCACTGTACCAGAGCCCTGAGCTACGCAGACAGAAGCCAGAATAGAAGCCACTGTATCAATGGCTCAGTGTGTCAGTATAGACCCCGAATCAGTCAAGATGAGCTATATCATGCTGCAGTAACCAAATGACCCCCCAAATATTTATTTCTCCCACAAGGTATATATCTACCACTGGGCAGCTGAGGGCTGTCCTGTGTTGTCATCACCCTTCTCTAGAAATATTTGCCAGCACCCGTGGGAAAAGGAGATGAAACTCTTGAATGTCTCATATGGACAGGACTTTATGTATGCCACTTCCATTCAAAACTCATTGGCCAGAACTAGCCACATGGCTACAGCCAACCACAGGGTTCCAAGAGGAAAAATTCTTTCAGGTGCCCAGAATGGAGGAGACCCAGAATATTTAACATTTGCTTGGCCCCTTTCCCAACCCATAGTAGTAGTTCTCAGGTTTTTTTTTTTTTTCAGTTTAATCTTCATTTTATATTATGTATGATTATAGTAAGAATGATATTAATTAATGAGAGTGAGCAGCTGGGTTCAAATTCCAACTGTACATTTACTAGTTGTGTGACCTTAAGCAATTACCTACCCTCTCTATAACTGAGTTTTGCTCACTTGTAAAATGCAGATAAGAATATCTATACTTGAGGTGCCTAGTGGCTCAGTCAGCTAAGCATCTAACTCCTGATTTTGGCTCAAGTCATGGTCTTACGGTTGTAGGATTGAGCCCCACATCGGGCTCTGTGCTCAGTACAGAGTCTACTTCAGATTCTCTGTCCTTCTCCCTCCCACTTGTGCTGTCTCGCTCTCAAAGAAATAAATAAAAGAGCTTTATTATTTAAAAAAAGAGCCGCTATTTAAAAAATAATGCATTAAATTCCTCCCATTCTCCATTTTTTATTCCCCAAAGGCTCAATTCTTTTAACCAGTTCTTTTGATATTTTCTTCATATCTCTAAAGAACATGTTTGTATTGCTAATCTTTTTTTTAACTTGAGGCATTGCCTAAGAAAAGATTTCTCTTTTTCACTCCTTCCTCTTAGTTGCACATTACAATTCCTACCATTCGTCCTTCCAATATATTTGCATTGTAATTTTAGTAAGATCAATATTTATTGCCTACATTATGATCGTGTAATTCTATGATTATTTTCCTTTCCTTCATAACTTTTTATTCTCCCTGTACTTAGCTGTCATCTTTTATTGTATATTTGCTTGTTTTTGTGTGGCTGTAATTAATCCCCAGGCTATTCAATTGTGTCAATTTTCTCTCAATCCAATCAAATATATTAGAACTGTTTCACCTGCACCTTTTTAAGGAAGTCTCTCTGAGCCCTCTGACTTGCTCCCACCTAGACTGGTTGCTGGCTGCCTGGGTCTGGCGCACAGCTGGTGCCCTAGGATCTCCTTTCACCACCATACTGAGGACTTTTCTGGCTGCCCTCCCATATTGGATTGTTTCTTTTTGTATCCCATGTCTTATTTTTTCTTGGTTAGTCCTTCACTTTGGTGGAGTCCTTACTCTAGTAATTTCCTGAGAGGATTCTTGGGAGCTAACTTTTGGGTACAGTGAATGTCTAAAAATGCATTTATTCTACTCACTTTTTTTTTTAAAGATTGATTGATTGATTGATTGATTTGACAGAGATCACAAGTAGGCAGAGAGGAAGGCAGAGAGAGAGGGGGAAGCAGCCAGGACCCTGGGATCATGACCTGAGCCAAAGGCAGAGGCTTTAACCCGCTGAGCCACCCAGGCGCCCCTACTCACCACTTTTTTTTTTTAAGATTTTATTTATTTATTTGTCAGAGAGAGCGAGCGAGAGAGAGCGAGCACAGGCAGACAGAGTGGCAGGCAGAGGCAAAGGGAGAAACAGGCTCCCCGCGGAGCAAGGAGCCTGATGTGGGACTCGATCCCAGGACGCTGGGATCATGACCTGAGCCAAAGGCAGCTGCTCAACCAACTGAGCCACCCAGGTGTCCCCCCTACTCACCACTTTTAACGTTTTCAGATAAGTATAGAATTCTTGGTTGAAATAATTTTTTCAGGTTTCAAAGGTGTTGCTTTGTCCTTTTCTAGATTTCAGTACTGAGAAGTCTGATATCATTCTGATTCCAGAGGTTTCACAGGATACTTTTTTTTTTTCTTCTCTGGCAAGCTTTTAAGTTTTTTTTTTAAACTTCAGTACTCTAAAATCTGCTTTGGTATTTTCTTCATGTCTCTGGATAACATATTTATATGGCTAATTGTTGGGGTTTTTTTCTTCAATTTGAGGCATCACCTCACTAAGGAAAGATGATTTCCCTTTTTCCCCTCCCTGCCTCTTACATGCACATTATAATTCCCACCCCTCATCTTAATATACTGAATAATATAAAAAAATGCACTGCCTTAGTGTGGGTGTACTGTTGTCTGTTGTGCTGGGCAAGTGATAAGCCCTTTCAGTATAGGAAGCTATACCCTTCAGTTATGGGATATATTCTTAAAATTATTTAAAAGTATTTCTCCCCCTTTTTTTCTTTGCTCCCTCCTACTGGACTCATAGCCTGATGTCAAACCTCCTAGGTTATTAGCCCATTAATGTTTCTTTTTATCTTCTACTTTCCATCCCCATGTCCTTATGGCTTTTTTTTTAAATTTTATTCATTTATTCGGCAGAGAGAGACACAGTGAGAGAGGGAACACAGGCAGGGGAAGTGGGAGGGAGAGAAGCAGGCTTTCTGCCAAGCAGGGGGCCCAATGCAGGGCTCGATCCCAGAACCCTGGGATCATCACCTGAGTCAAGGCAGCCACTTAACGACTAAGCCACCCTGGTGCCCCCTTATGCTCTTTCTAGGAGATTTCTGCAACCTTATTTTATAAGCCTTCTATTGGGTTTTTCAGTTTTTGGTAGTATATTTCTAAATTTCCAGTGCTTTTATAATTCTCTGAGTGTTTCTCTTAGCCTATCCTTTTCACAAAAATGCAGTGCCTTTGTTTCTCTTCAGGCTATTAATGATGGGCTTTGTTTCATTTTATAGTTTCTTCTCTCAGCATTGTCTCTCCTCTAAACTGTTCTATTGTTTATTTGGTTTTGGCCTCTGTCTTTCCTGTTACATGGTTTTCACATCTGCCTGGTGATCCTCGGATGTTCACCAAGATTTAAGAGAGCTCAGTAGCTGTTGGGGAGCTTTGAGCACGTGGGCAGGGCTATTTATCTATAAGCTTCACTTTAGGGTGATTTGGCATGGCCCTCTCTTTCAGAAACCAATGAAAGCAACGTCAGAAAGCTTTAAGTGAATTCTCTTAGTCTGGTCAGGGCCCCCAGAAGTTTCTTCCATTGTCCTTCCTGGAGGGTGTAAGTCTGAGTACCAGTGTTCTGAGAGCCTGATAGGGAAATAACCTGCATGGAAACTTTTATTTCATCCACCTGTTTTGGGTACAGTACTACCTCCCATCCCCATTTTTAACTCTACTCCATGTCTCCCACTCTAGAAAACTGTCTTTATGTTTTTCAGAGAATAAACCACTAGTTTGTTTTTCTTTTTTTTTTTTCTAGAGTGGGGAAGAAATATTTGTCCGGCTATGCAGGGTAAAGTAGGAGATCTAGAAGTCTGACTGCTTTTTAAACGGACTTCACCAAATCCCTCTGATTTTAGCTCCACACTCATCCCCCACTTCCAGCAGTGTGTGGTGCCCAAAGGGTGAATCAGGTTACTTCTCAGCCTTCTCCACTGCTGGCTTAGGATTCAACTTTCTCAAGTCTGCTAAATCCATCCGTCTATCTGCTTTTCAGCTACCAAAGTTCACTTGCTTTTGTTTCCTTTCTCATCTCTTTGTCTTTATAGATTTGTGTAGTTTCCTTTTTTTTTTTTTAAATCTCTTTGCTCTGGTTTAGTGAGATTTAGGGAGAGAGCAGTATGTAATGAATATGTTCAGTAAGCTGCCTTTAACCGGAAGTCCCGGCAGCATCATTTTCAAGAACAATATGACCGGCCAAATTCATGTTCAAGTCAGAAAAAAATGTTTTTGCTTTGTTCTGCCAGGAATAACCATTACCAGCACTAGCTTGAAGCTGGCATAAATGCTTATGTCAGTCAGCTTACTCCCAACTGCTCCTATAGGATCATAAGCAGAAGCAAACTGGGCCTCAGCCACAGGCAGTCTGCCCAGCTTTCCATTGCCTAACAGCAGTGATATAGACCATGTTCTCATCCCAGTGACATGTCTGTCCAAAGCTGGTGATGACCCCAACAACTTCAGCTTCTCTTCATGATACAGATGAGAATTGAAATCAGTGATGATTTAGTTCAGGTCCATGGAGTACTATTTGTAAAGCTTATCTGGGGAAGTCTGCAAGTTCTATCAGTGAAAGCTCCAGGTTGTAAATACAAGGGATGAACAGAAGCAATGGACAATTTGCTTACCAATGTAGCCATAGCGCATGGTAGTGTAGGAAAAAAGATTTGTTCAGTAAATTAATGTCTTGGCTTTTCTGGGTACTGGCTTTTCAGTCTTGAGCAATCCATTTTAACCTCTCAATCTCAGTTTCTTCTTCTGAATAATTATGGTGACAATCATACCAATGCCTACAACTATTTTTATAAGCCAACATATACATTGGAAAAAACTGCCGAGAATGCTAGCTGTGGTTATACGAAAGTGAGTGAAGTTTTGTTTTTTGTCTATTCTCCAGACTTTCTGCAATGTACCTATATTAGTTATATAATGAAAAAAAAGTAATGGAATATATAAACTAACAAAAAGAGCTTTGTCAGCATTGAGAAATGTGTGAATATTAAAGGCAATGGGAGGAGGGCAAAGATGTGATTCCATTTCTTTTTATTCCACTCATCTGGAAATACATAAATCACTCATCTGGAAAATATAAACAAAATGCCTAAGTGGTTTCCGCTGGAGTTATAAATGTTACTCATCTCCAACATTTTTGAGGAGCTGATCATTAATTGAGGTAACCGATGGCAACTCAAGATATAAGAGCTTTTTGTAGGAATGAATGAGCTGAATCCCTACATGAAACTGAGGATAAGTGACACCAAGGGGACAAGCAAGAGGGAGGCAGGGAGGTAGGAAGAAGGTACTGGGAGTGTTGCGCTGCCAATGGAATTCACACTGTATTTTTTTCTGTGTTTTAGAAACTTCAAAATTACAAACCACAGGCCGCAAGCAGTCAGTCTCAAGGAGCCTGAAACACCTATTCCATTCCTCAAATAAGTTTGTGAAGACCTTAAAACGGTGGGTCCTATGCAATTTTTCCAGGAAGTCTTAACTTCTCAGGAATCAGTTGGTTTGGATTGTTAGTAGCAACATAATAGAAATTTCCCTTTTGTTATTAAAAGATCATGAAATTCACTTTTCTCCTGAGAATTTGGGCAAGATAATTTTGCTGAGTTCTAGCCTGTGAACACGTGATACTTAGCAGGACTATGCTTACAAGTGTATTTTAAATGATCTTTTATCATGATTCAAGCTTGGCAGAAGAGACACTTGAAGACAATTCTTCATTTTGCTTTTTCTTTTTAGGGGACTCTACTTAGCCGTTATATTTTATTACAAAGACAGTATGTTAGTCACCAATGAAGATCAAATACCGATTGTTGAAATTGATGACTCTCATACCAGTTCCATTACACAAGACTTTCTGTGGTTCACAAAGGTATACTGAGTTCTGATTTCATTTTTTCCCCAGTTTGCACCAATATTCCTGTGCATAAATCTCTGAAACCTTTGTTGAGGAGTCTCCAATGATCAAAGTATTGGGGTGGGAGTAAATTATCTCTAAGGTCTTCTTTCAGCCCTGATATGCCCTGTGCCATAAAAAAATGTCAAAGTTGCATCTATGCTACATTTTCAAAGCAAAGAAGCTTGCATTCTGTCAGACTGTGTCTCCACTATTCTGAGTTATGGGATCATTTGGCAAAGACTAAAATGTGAATCCGACTATTTCATTAACATTCAGATCTTTTTCCAATTGGACAGAGATCAAAAAGTTGTTTTGCATGTATCTGAAAATGGACTGGAGAACAAACATCAGGGGTCAGGTTTCCTTTTCCTCGCTTTTTGCTTTGATGCCACAACCTAAATCATGTACTGGCTTGGATGACGATATGACCTCGTGACTTCTTTTGCAGCTGTCCTGTATGTGGGAAGATATAAGGTGGTTGAGACAAAGCGTACCTATCTCCATGTCCTCATCCACGGTGCTGCAAACTCGGCAGAAGATGCTTGCAGCAACGGCCCAACTACAGGTGAGGGGCCAGGTTTCAACCCAGATTCCCAAGGAAATCTTAGAAAAGCTTGGTCAGTTCAGTTATCAAGCCCACCTGGAAAGGAAAAGGATGGGCTCCTTTCTCTTTCAGATCTCTAATCATATATAGGCTTTTTATGCAGTCTGAGGTGCACATCTGTTCATGTTGGGAAACTGTGCCTTTGGCAATTTCCTGGACAAGGAGCAAGGGTCTCTCTTCAAGAGTCTAGGAGTGACCCCCTAAACAAGAGGTGAGACTTGAGTTCTGGATTTGATATTAATCAGTCAACTCATTTCTCCTTTCTGGGTCTCAGTTTCATTACTTGCAAAATAAGAGGAGTTTGACTCAATCACAGGAGAAACCCTTGCTGCTCTGGCATCCTGTGCATCTAACTAGTGTATAGAGGTGGAAAAAGAGACCAGCAGATATTCTGAAGCGTTTCTTGGCTTGATCTTTTGTTAAAGCATAGGAATTTGCATACATTTTTGCTTACTTTAAAAAAAAAGAAAGTTCTTAGAAGCTTACCTGTAATCCTGAATTTATTCATCCTTCCATATTATTAACCTAATAAGATCAGGTCCCCAAGCCTTACAAGAATATTTGTAGCTTACAAAGCCCTTACTAGAAAAGACACTGAATTTTCACCAACTTCTTCTGGGTTTCCTTTCATCGTTTTCTAGTATTACCTGAATTTGTGGTTCTTAACTGCATGGACTTGGGAGTCTTTAAGAGATCGCTGAGCCTTTATCAGCGATGGGTATTTACCTACAAAGCTGTCAGTTACATAAACCCCAGAAATACACATAACAGGAATCTATGTAAGCTGTGTTTGGCCAGGCCATACCAGCCAAGGCATAAAAATAGGATCATAACAACAAAAAAATATTTTTGTGGCTCCACCCCCACCAGCAATTACAGGAACTTCATTTCTTGACCCACACAATAATAAAAATTAAACGCCTGAAATAGTAACAATTATTATGTTGCTATTCTAATTCTGAAAGGCAACTCTTATTTCTCCTGTTCTATACTCCATTGCATCAACAGCTTACTGCCTGTGTGCTCAGTGGCCTCAGAGATTTTAGGAAACAATGCTCTGTATTTCAGCTCACTCTTAACTACAAAATGTTCTTCAACTCAAGGAAGAGCTCTTGCAGCTGGACCCTGATGATGACTGTACTGAATTCAGAGCCCCCCTTCATCACTGATCAACTTGAGTTGGAACAAGCCCCTGTACCTCAAACTGCCCCTGCCTTCGGGTGAAGCTCATTCTCAGGAGGGTCCTTGATACCTTACTTAAGTTCTTTCTTGGGAGACTTAGACACCTTAGTGGACTCTTCATTAACCCATCATACAGCCTAGACGTGCTTGGATCACAGACTGAACAAGCTTAGAATTTCAAATAGGGCTCTCTATTCCTAGAACATGTTCATCTCGTATCAGTAACATGAGAAGGGTCTGGCTGTCACAGCCAGTGCTGCTAGATACTGAGGAGCCAAAGAGCAGCCATGATGGTCAATGTGCCCCTACTCAACTACTCTCATTGCATTAGCTCTTGGATTTTCCTGGCCCCCCAATATACTGACCCCTCCACTTTTCATAATTTATCAATTTCCTTTTGATCTCATTTCCTTCTTTGCCCAGCTTAAGATTCCTTAGCCCATCCTAATCATTCCCTTGAAAATATTCTAAATTTCTGGCCACTATCTTCCCCCGCCATATTATTTACTTGGAAAAAATCTAAGCCTGGATGAATCCAACATATCTACACTAGAGGACTCGCACACTGTTGCATAAAAGTCACACACACACACACACACACACACACACACACACACATGGTGGGGGAGCTGTGTCATGGCTAGTTCATGTAGTTCATGGCTGTAATTCTTACATATAAGTTACCTAGTGATCACATGCCATTTCTCTACTAATTTCACTTTCCCAAACTATAAGGCAACTATTTAAAACCTCCTCCATCCTCTTACATCCCTATCCCTTCCCCACACTCTCCAGTCCTATATCAGGTGATAACTTCACTATATAATTCGTTAAAAGAAAATGAGTAGGAATTCTTTTCCCACCACCAAGTTTAAAAGCTTCCTAGCATTGACCCCACTTTGTATTTCATCACTCCAATTCAGTAGTATTGGTTGAATAAGTAAATGTATTTGTCCAACCCCTGTACACCAGAGAGTATACCTGGGGGTACTCTATCTTATTTAAAAAAAAAAAAAAAAAAAAAGGATCACAGAACTGTACCTCATGCCATAGTCACCACCTGGATAGCTTACCAGTCCTGCACGGTGACCAGTGCCTCACAGTACTCAGCAACCAGTTATCTTTTACAGTGTCCATGGAAGGCCAGAGCACTGCTATGCATTACCTCTCTACTTCATATTTCTATTTGCTTGCTTAAATAACAGAAGTCTTTGTCATTTTTTTTTTCCTGGTAGGACCTATTGCCCAAACCTTTTGCTGATCTTTAGGATAAAAATGTATAAAAATAGTGAAGCTGCCTTTGATTTTTAGGCAGTGAGAAGGGATAACAGGCACACAAAATATTTCACAAGAGGAAGAAAACTGGATTTGGGGAAATTGCTACTGAATATTTTAGATCTCTCTGGTAATTGACATTTTCTATGATGTTAAGAGGAAAGTAAAAATGAATTCTTAAATAGTTTGATTGGCATCAGCCATACATAAATCCTGTGGACCTACCTCTGGTTATCTATCACTGTACTGTCCCCCCCTTTCCAGCATCACTACCACTGCCTAAGTACTCCAGTTACATCAAAAGCCTCCGAAGTCATACTCTTGCTTCCAGTATTATATATACTGGAATACTTATATATACCAGTATACTCTCCAATCCTTTCTCTATACTTCTGCCATGGTAGCCAATAAAAGATTCTGACCATGTCATGCCCTGACTCATGCTCTCTTAAGATTGGCTCAGACATTTTATCCCCATGGTCACCATCTTTCTCCTCCTGTTTTCATTGCACACTGACTTTACCTTCATCACAGTAATACCATCCACTGTGCACCAGGTGCCTTGTAATCCAAATTCTGCTCTATAGTGAGGTTCTTTAATACATAATAATAAATAATAATACAAAACAACAACTTTCATTTCACAGAATACATGCCAGGCACCATAAGTGCTTTATAACTATATCTAACTTAACCTCTGCCACACCCTAATAAGAAAATAGTATTACTGGGACGCCTGGGTGGCTCAGGTGGTTAAGCGGCTGCCTTAGGCTCAGGTCATGATCCCACCGTCCTGGGATCGAGTCCCACATCGGGTTCCTTGCTTGGCAGGGAGCCTGCTTCTCCCTCTGTCTCTGCCTGTGCTAGCTCGCTCGCTCTCCCTCTCTCTCTGACAAATAAATAAGTAAAATCTTAAAAAAAAAAAAAAAAAGAAAATAGTATTACTAATACTCACTTAACAGATGATGAAACTGAGGCCTAGAAAGGTTACATAACTTGCCCAAGCTTGCACTAATAAGAAGTATCAGAGTCTGGTTACAAATCTAGATCTATACAACTCTAAAGACTACATTTTTTCCAATAGTTCATCATTTTATTATGCATTCACTTACAAAAAGCAGACAAAAATTTTAAATAGAAATTATCTATATTATAGCTTAAAAAGTAAAAGTAGTCTATTCTGTATCATTTGGAGCTGATTTAGGAGAAGTAATATTAGATTTTATTGAAAAAAGGTAAGTTATGAATTAATTAATATGACCTAAGCAGGAAGAAAGACAATTATCTGCCAGCATTTGGAGTAAAAAATAATAAGATGAGAAAACCTGTAAGTGGCCAAGACTCCACACTGTTTTTCCCACCCTTAGGAAAATGACAGGGTACCCAAAAGGCAGAAGTGTACATTGCTCTTATGTTGAGGGGTATCCTAAATACCCTCAAAATACAGTAATCATCTGACACTGTAGATTGGGCTACATTAAACTTTCCTCTTCCATAGCTTTTAGAATTAGTACTAGGGATTAAAAGCCAGGTAACACTTAGGAATATCATGTCTTTTCATTTTTCAAGAAGGGAGATAAAAGTTTCCCCATAATTTTACTCTCCTTTTCAGGCCTTCATATCCAACTTTCCATGTCACCCCAAGCTGAATAAAGGTCTCTAAATAGTATGCTTATCTAAGGCTTACTGATAGTCCTGTGATTTGTTCTGATTATAACCTAGATGCAATCCTGTGAGCCATCAGGTGGCATTTATTCCTCTTTAACTTGTAGGATCCTCAGGGTTCCCAGATCTCCCAATCTTGATTGCATAGCATGAAAAGTATTAAGGTGGTTTTCCTTTAGGTCCTAAAGAATCCCAAATTTGCCCCTTGGAACATGGTTGCAATTTATTTTCACAAAGATACTCTGCTCTGAAATTGGGCTCTCCCCAGAGCTAGTTCTCCAACCCAATTTGATGTCAATAAAGAATTTCAGGAAAACTTTTAGTGCTCTCTTATTCAAACTGTTGGTCAACATATCCAAAGATGATGGTGAACCACTGATGATATCTCCGCTTAAACGCAACAACCACCACATTCAATGTCTCCCCACTAGCTTTAGTCCAAAATAAATCGTATTTTCTACTGTCCTAATGATAAGATGTTAATTCAGTCAGCAAAGACTAAATGAGCTATTAATATGTGCCAGGCACTGTGCAAGTAACCCAGAGACACAGAAATGAAACAACCGTGAGCTCATGACATGTACACCAATCTGTAGGAAAACCAGAGTCACACTAAAATACAAGTTTCCACAGGAAACTATAGGGGACAAAGGAAGGGATGGTAAATTCTGAGAGAGTTGAGAAAGTCCTCCCAGAAAGGATGAAATCTAGGCAGAGTCCTGAAAAAGAGTAAGTGTAAGCCAGGGTGGGATTCCAATTAGAGCATAAAGAAAGCCCATACCTACTTGTATGAAGCTAGAGAGTTTACAGAATACTTTCTCATGCATTGTTTCACTTAATCCCCCAAACACTCTGTAAGGTAGGGATTAGCATTAGGGCTGACTCTTAATTTTAAATGATGAAACTCAGGGCCAGAGAGGGTAAAAAATTCTTCAGAAGGCTAAGAGTTAATGAACAAGAGCCGCCCTGAAACTCAACACCAGTATAACTAAAGGCTTAGCAGCCTGGCTGGTGGCTGATTGAGCCAACTTCAACTGGCTCAGGAGAACCAACTGTTAAATATTCAGGAATTCTGAAAGCCTGTTGTCAAACTTTTGGTAGCTTGGTAGCTTTAAGTTGGCTAGCATCAGTGGGAGCATTTACACCACAGAAATGGGCCTATGGTACAAATCAGGCCCTCTTTTTTTTTTTTTTTTTTATAGCCAGCTTATCAGTTTATTTACCAGTATTACTTGGCAGTGAACTGCCTTTATATAAAACTGTATTACTACAGAGGGCCGGATGAAAAGCCTTACCCAATTAACTTCTCTAGAAGTTAATTCTTCTAACTTCTAGATTTAGAAGTCACTTACTGAAAAGGAATAATCTGACTAAATGATTAGGTTAATTTAAAAAATAATGATCCCACAAATGTTTATATGTTAATAATTATTAATGAAATTTCTTACTTATGCCATCCAGTTCTAACGAGGAAAAATAAAAGATACAAGACAGTCTCTACCTGGAAGAACATTCCCGTGTTTTCATAGCTGTAGATATGGACCAGCTGGCTCATTCATTTTTAGGTCATCCGTTTCACTTTTCCAAGTTGTGGTTCTACTTTCACTCTCCTGCTAACTGGTCATCAACATTTTTCTGAGCTCACAAATGGCTGCTGGGAGTGCAGAGATGGTTTGTTTATATCTTTGAAAAATCACAGATATTCAAAGTAAAAGGGTGTTTTATCCTATTCATCCAGTGTTCTAGGTTAGAAATCTTCAAGCCCTGCATATTTAAAAAATTCTGTTTATTTTAGTAATAAAAGTGGGGCCCTCCACATTTGATGTGGCATCTTTCTCTTCCTACCTTACTAAAAGTATTGTCTGCCTCAGTTGACCTAGCTTACAAATAATTTTAACGTAATTTTAAATAAATAGAAACCCCTGAAATTCAGATAAGTCAAACCAGGCCAATCTCCCAATTAAAGTATCTTGAAAGGAATGTGCAGTCATTTGGGGACCTGTACAATGTGCTACATTGTCAATTCACTTCTTCATTTTAAACAACCCCACTTCATACCAGCTTACTGTAGATCTCTTGAAAACTCCACAAGTGGCATACTTGAAATATCAGGCATTTTTCTTTAAAACATCTGGGATTCTCTTCAAGTGCTGGTAACTGAGGTCTATGGGCTGGTGTGCCTATGTGGGTAAGAGATATTTACAGATATTGAATTTGCTTAAAAAAACATAATTTTTGTGCCTCTTACTATAATTTTGTGCCTCTTACTTTGCAGGCTTATGGTGAAGAGATTTTCTTTGAGCTTCTGTTAAGTACATTTCTGTGGTGGCACATACTCTAGGTTTAAATTTGCTTAAAAAATAAAACTTTTCAGAAATATCAGTTAATTATGCAGTGTCTTTTGTTGCAGTTATGTTGCTTTGTTTGCACAGTATCATCCCAGCTACCAGAAATCTATTTGTTCCTAGAACTTACTTGGAACACACAACTTGGGAAGAGTTTACTATGAGCCCATTAAAGACCGACACGGAAACATCCTCATAGTCACCATCAGAGAAGTGGAGATGCTTTATTCATTTTTTAATGGCAAATGGATGCAGATCTCAAAGCTCCAAAGCCAGAGGAAGTCTTTGTCAACACCCGAGGAGCCAACAGCCTTAGACATTTTACTGATCACCATCCAGGTAGGTAGTCTTTTGAGTTTTCTAATACTGCATATTTAAAGTTCCAAACACACTTGTTGAGACTCCAGTGAAATATACCAAGAGCCAACTTACAAATGCAGTGATGAAGTAGAGAGGGCCCAGAGGTATTTCACTGCTTGTATCCCACACACAGGAAAGATTCAGAAGCTTATTTTTTATTTATCACTCTCCAGCTCTGGAATTCATCAAGCAATACAAGTGGTGAGCACTCCAAAAATACCCCTGACTGAAGAAGCAACAAGAAACTTTGAGACAAATATTTGAGTAGGGGTCTATAGGTAGTATAATCAAAACATTAAACCAGTACCTGAAGGGACTATAATAATAATACATTCCTGGACTCTGCACGCGCGCGCACGCATGTATGTGTGTGTGTGTGTGTGTGTGTGTGTGTTAAGGTTAAGGCTCTGTGTGTAAAATCCTCTGAACAAAAAATCTTAGTACCTATTTACTCATTTGTTCCTTATAATGCTCCCCTGGGTCAGACAGGCATGATAAAGTCCATTATTGGAATGAAAGGACTGAGGCTCAAAGAAATTATATACAACATATGGCCACACAGAGAGGCAGAGTTAGTGAAGCTAATGAGGCTCCAGCACAATTTAGCTCTTCGCCTATACAAGCCCCTTCCAGTGCCCTGGCAGGGATCCCAACAATTTTATATTCTTCTCCTTAAAGAAGGCACCAAAAGGGACGCCTGAGTGGCTCAGTTGGTTGGGCAGCTGCCTTCGGCTCGGGTCATGATCCTGGCGTCCTGGGATCGAGTCCCACATTGGGCTCCTTGCTCAGCAGGAAGCCTGCTTCTCCCTCTGCCTCTGCTCACTCTCTCTGACAAATAAATAAATAAAATCTTTAAAAAAAACAAAAAACAAAAAACAAAAAGAAGGCACCAAAAATTGTATTCACTTCAGTCCCCACAAAACATGCATTTGCCCCTGGGCACACAGCGAGAAAATGGAAGGCTGAAACCTAAACTCAGATCTTCTTACTGGAATCAGGCTTCTTTCTGCCGCTTGACATCACCTTCCTGGGCAGGAGTTAGGATTACAGTCATGAGGGACTAGAAATGAAATAAAGGATTAAAGACTCACCGGAGACTGGAATAGCCACCAAAATTCAAAATTCAGGCAGCTTAGATCAAGACTCAGGCTGGCTCTCCATACCATCACACCCCTCATGGGTTCTTATGTGAACATGGGCGTCACACTGTTTCTTTAAGCCCAGTCATGGGGATGAGTTCTATATTACTCTGCAGTTAGGTGGTAAAGCTGGCAGAAACACCTACTTTGATTGAGCCCTGTGAAACTGGTGGCATATGTGTACAAGACAGCCACCCCAGAGTAAAGGGAAAGAAAGGACTCTGTCCCACATAAACCCCAGCTTTGGTACCTAAAGCCCTTTATGATCACCCTAAAAAGCTAAGCCACCAGCCCACTATCTTATTTTCTTTTTTTTTTTTTTTTTAAGATTTTTATTTATTTGTTTGACAGAGATCACAAGTAGGCAGAGAGAGAGGGGGAAGCAGGCTCCTCACTGAGCAGAGAGCCCGATGCAGGGCTCGATCCCAGGACCCTGAGATCATGACCTGAGCTGAAGGCAGAGGCTCAACCCACTGAAGGAGCCCCCCACTATATTATTTTCATTCCTCACTGAGAAGTGATTGATACAGTAATCTCATCTTTACTTTCCTTGTACTAGCCCAAACCAGAATGGAGTCCAGTGTAGCAAAGGTAAGCTAATTGGTCAAAGCCAATACCTCTGGCTTTGATTTTACAGAATTTGGGTTCATATGAAATTGATAGAGAGAGAGAGTGTGTGTGTGTGTGTGTGTGTGTGTGTGTAGGAGATGGCGGCAGGGAACACAGACATATTCGTGGCTCCCCTCTTCACCCTTTATAAGCAAGTGCTAAAAGAAACATTTTAAAAATCATAATAAATTGAGCTTTTACAGGGTGACTAATACACTAATCCCCTATAGGGATAAACTGGGGTCTGGGCTACCTTTGCTCCTAGAAACACAGCACAGGCCCCAGCATGATATAATACCTGGTTTCTCCTAGACTTATTACATTAAAAATGTGTTACAGGTGCAGAAAAATTCCAATCTGGCGAAAGGTTGTTAGAGAAGTAGACCAAAAATAGAGGCAAGATCAGGTTTCCACACAGATTCAAATGGAAAATTTAACCCCTCTGACTGGCACATTTCTGCCTGATGTCACTCCTACCCACCCCCCACCCTCCTTCTCCTCCTCCTACTTCTCTCTCCCCTCCTTCCATTCAGGTCTTACACTGAAGAGGAAATGGGGAATAAAACTACTGAGGCTGGTATCCAATCATGCCTAATTAAGTCAAGATTTGGCCCCACCAACTCATCACGGAAGTAGTCACAGGTTTTGGTATTTGCCCAAAGCAGGCTGGGCCACAAACCAGTCTCCTTTTATGGTTAGTAGAATGATGACCACCAGACCTTCAGATGGGAGGCTTAGGCTTTTTCCTGCCATATCACAACACATACTAAGGCATCACTTTGGAACCTGGCTGGCTGGGTATGATTCCTGACTCTACCTTGTCTAGTTATGTGACTAGGGCAAGTTACTTAATTTTTGATCTCTCATATTTCCTCCTCTGCAAAAAAACTCCATTTCACAGGGTTTGAATGAAGATTAAATGAGTTAATACATAAAGCATTATAAGAGTAGCAAAAGTGAGCACTAAGATAAATGTTAGTTATTGTTATTATTTCTCTACTCAGAAAAATCCAAATAATGCTTGGCCCTCCTCAGAGCATACCTAGGCCATCTTCTCCCATTCATACACTCCCACAGACCCTGGAACTGGCTCAGTCATCCCTTGGGGCATTACACCACTCTATTTTTCCATAAGAACCAAGGAAAAGTTGCATAAAAATTGTATGATCTGCAATGGGGTTTTCAAAACAGGTAAGGGCTCTAACAAAATCTGGGTCCATAACTAATCTACTAATCTGTAGGGCCCCAAGGAAGCTCCAGGGTCTAACCCTCTCAAATTCCTGATCCTCTCAAGTCCCAGACCTTCACTGCAGGCCTTTCTCATATCTAGAAGAAAGCAATCCTTAAAAAAAAAAAAAAAAAAAAAAAAAAAAAAAAAAAAAAAAAAAAAAAAAAAAAAAAAAAAAAGAAAGAAAAGAAAGAAAGAAAGAAAGAAAGGGGGGGGCGGAGGGAGGGATGAAGGAAGCAATCCTCCCCACACTCATCTAGGAAAGAGAGTTATTATGAACAAATTAGAGTCCCTCTGAGCAAACTAATTAGCAATGAGAGTTACTTCCAATAGGGAGGCCCCTCTCAGGTGCTGAGTTACTCTGACATTGATCTCCTGGGTCACCTTAATAACTGGAAACTTCACAGGTGAACTCTTCTTGAAAATTAATCTTTCACATTAGTACTATATTAAAGTTTATAAACACTTTGTCACATCTATAATATCATTTGATCTTTGTGAAGACCCAGTGATATTGGGCAGTTTTCTTCACATCTTTGAGTGTGTCCCATTCACAGATGAAGCTACGGATTTCAGGGAAATAATTCCTCAAGGTCATATCAGCCAAAAAGCAACATAGGAGAAACTAGGACCCAAATTTTCTGACTCCTAGTCAGGTACCCTTCCCATTCTGCCAAGCTGCTTTACATGCCCTCTCCATCCCTTTCTTTGAATCCTTGGGAAAAAAGTATAATCTTAGAGAAAGCCCGTGAATTTTGCCACCTCCTCCTCAGGCATTCCTTGTCACCTGTGCCTCCTTACACCTGTGATGCCCAAGACCTACTATTTCTTCTGCCCTTCTCTGTTGTTTCTTTTTTCCAGCACATTCCTGCTCTTTCTACCTTCATGCAGCCCCTAAAATATGGGAATCAAAAACTGTAGGAATCAAGAAGATGAATGAAAGTAAGCCAGTTGACCTGGATATGAGAAAGAATTGGGTTCACACAAAAACCTGTTTAGCAATATTCATAGCAGAATTATTCAAGTAGCCAAAGAGTGGGAACAACCAAATGCCCAACAACTAATGAATGGATAAATCAAAGTGGTATACCCATAAATGGAATATTATTCAGCCATAAAAATGAGTGAAGCACTGATCCATGCTGCAAAGTGGATGAACGCTGAGGACATTACCCTAAGTGAAAGAAGCCAGGCACAAAATGCCACATATTATACAATTCCCTTTATACGAAACATCCAGAACATGCAAATCCACAGAGACAGAAAGTAGATGAGTAGTTCCAGGGGCAAAGGGAGGAGGGACTAGGGCATGACAGCTAATGAAGGCCAGGCTTCTTTGTGGAGAGATGAAAATGATCTGGAATTAGGTAGTGCTGATAGTCACACAAGCTTGTGAACATAGGAAAAAAACACAGAATCTCACACTTTAAAAGGGTGAATGTTATAGTATATTAATTACATCTCAATTAATAAAAAAGAAAGAAAACAAGCAGAAGCAACAGAGACTAATCTGGAGGGCCCTTGTGCCATCTAAAGACCCCATTCAGCCTCATCTAACTACAATGGAAGAAAGTGGTCCCAATGTTGAAATGTTTTCCAGTTTTTAAAGAGAAGTTGGAAAATCTACAGAGTTTTGAATTAAATCTCTTTATTTTTAAAGGTTAGAAAATAATTTAGAAAATTTAAATTCTTGGGGCACCTGGGTGGTTCAGTCTGTTGAGCATCTGCCTTTTGGCCCAGGTCATGATCCCAGCATCCTGGGATGGAGCCCAAGTCAGGCTCCCTGCTCAGTGGAGAGTCTGTTTCTCCCTCTCCCTCTGCCCCTCCCCCTGCCGCTCATGCTCTCTCACTCACTCTTTCTCTCTCAAATAAATAAAATCTTTAAAAATTTTTTAAAAATTTTTTGCAGTCCATATAATCTTGGGCCCACAAAGACCTGGGCCACCATTTTATGACCTTTGCTATCCCTGGACAATTCAGTTTCCATTCCCTCTGCAATGAAACAAAAGCTCTGTAGTTACTAGAAAAGCATCTATCATTCTTCTAACAAGCTCTTAGGATACCTGCTCAAGGGAGGGTGGCTGGATAGATCCTTCCTGGTCCCTATACCAACATAGCATATTCTCTTCGAGAGGCCCAGCCCTAGATTCCACTACCTTTGGGCCTCTCACTTCATATTTAATAAACATTTTTTCAGCACCAACTAGGTGCCAGGAACCCTTCTAGGTGCTATAGGAAAAACAAATGAGTAAGTCAAGGTCCCTGCTCTCAAGGAGTTCAGTCAAGGGAGGGAGACAGACTTGTAAACAAATCAAGGTAATACAAGGCAGAATTAAACCAGAGCCTGATAGCAGTACAAACAGTGTACTATGGGAGCACAGACAAAGCAGCTATTAATTCTCCCTGGAAATATCAGGGAAGGCGTTGTAGAAGAGGTGACATTTGGCTGAGCCATGAAGGGTAAATTAAGTTCACCAGGTGGAGGAAAAAAGAGAAAAAGAGAGGGTAGGAAGGAAAGAGGAGAGAAGAAGCGAGGGAGAGAAGGAGGAAGAAAGTGAGGGAGGGAAGAAGGAAGGAAGAGTAAAGACAGAGAATTAAATAGAGGGCATGGTAGAGAAATGAGGCATAAGGAAATGGAAAAGTAGATATAACCCTCCCTTGGGCTCACAATGGATACTATACAGCCCTTATCACCTTGAGTTGGAAAAATTTGCTACATGTCTCTCTCACACACGGAAATCTGAGATCCATGAAAAGGAAGATCACATCTCACTGATGTCATTAATATTCTAGCACAACACCCTGATACATAGTAGGTGCCCAAAAGAAGTTGTCGAGTGAGTGAATTCATGAACCAACAGAATGAAAGAAGAGACATTAGGACATGTCTGAGGAAGGAAAAAGCAATACATTTTGGCTGGAGATAAGAGACACAGACCGTAATGAAACTAAAGGCTAGAAAAACAGGTTAGAAGTCAAATCGGGCAATATATGGGCCCAAAGGCTTTGGATTTGGTTTCGGAGTCCTTCCTAGTGTACCTAAGATTATATGAATGGGACAGTTTCTTTCTCTTCCCATACATTTCTCAGGCTCTAAAAACAATCTGACTAATGAAGGATAAATGACTATAAAAGGCAGGAAAACACAGGCAGATGCTCAGTCAGTCCTTTTAAAAAAGTGAACAAAAGAGTAAATTACTCCATCTAAGAATGGTGTTGGTTTTTACATAACCACAGTGTCTTCCTAACTCTCATTCTATTTGTGGTTAGTTCTAACCCCCACATGTTTTTCTCTTATATCCATCCTGTATTTGTTTTCCTGGGTTTGGGTCTTTACAAAGACACTTTCTTACTAAGTTTCAACTCTAATTATGATAGCTTATTTTTCCAGTGCATAAGATCATTCAGAGCTTTATTACTATTTTCTAGAAAGTCAAAACCACAACAAATTTGGGACCCACCATTTTGATACACACATTCTTCATTTCTTTGTCTGAAACATCAATAAATAAGCTAAAGAGACAGGCCCTCAATAAGCTAAAGAGACAGGCCCTCAGGACAAGTCCCTATAGGGCCATCACTCAACATGTCTACTGTTCCCACACCACCTCCATCATCCACAAATCTTCAACCCAGATAGTCAGCTTATTAAAGTAATGTGATCAAGATTCTACTTTTGCCAGATTATCTAGTGAAACAGATCACACTGGAGACTTCTCCCTGGTCTATGGATTCTGCTCTTTTGTTGCTGGAAATTAACATTGTATGATTTGCCCTTCACAAAACCATGTTGACTCCTATTTAAAAGTGTCTCAGGATTCCTGGGTAACTGAAAATTGATTATTTGATGGTTCGTTCTCATTTTGTTCAAAGATCAATAAGTTGGTGGTCTTTAATTACCAGGGTCATCCTGTGTCTCTCTTCTTCCTGTTTAAAGATATGTATATTTGCCCTTTTCTAGTCTCTAGGGACTTTTCCAGTTCCCCATCACTTCTCAAAAATAATGACCTGTGGGTTTGTGGCCACATCTGCTTGTACAGCAAGTATCCCTAGGGTGCATATCATCCAATTCAGTTGATCTGAATACTTCCTTTTCCCCTCCTCTCATTTGTTTCTCTTATTACCTGTTCATTTCTCAAAATTTCACTTTGACTGAACTTTCTCCAGTCCACTCCTGTGATCTTTTGTAAAAACTCTTTTGTAAAGAGTTTTGTAAGATAGGAGACCTCAAAAAGTTCTGCCTTATCCATCTCCTGCCATTAATAAAAATCCCTTCCTTCTTGAACACAAAATCCAGTTTTTCTAGTCTTTTTTTTTTTTTGCCAAATATCATAAAAGTTATTTAGCCTTTGCTTTTCTGTACCTGCTAGTCATGCCTTCCTCCCAACTATGACCATTCTTATTTTGTCCCTCTTCTGCTATTCTCCTATGTTCTGGCTTAGGGACCTGTCCTGATTTTCACATGTTGTATATTTACTATAAACAGAAATAGCACTGGGTACTAAGGACACAAAGCAATAGAGAACATAGTATTGGCATTAATTTCATAGCCTGGTTCAAGAAAAGAACATAAAAGAGGAAAAATAGTACATATTCCTTCCTCTGTATGCCTCCATTGCCTATTATAAAACCGATTTCAGAATATTGTGGTCATTTGTTTACTCATATGTCTTTTTCAACCTTCTCAAAAGTAGGGATCACATAATGTTCACCTGAAACCTCAGTGTCTCCTGTAGTGCCTGGAATTCAGTATGTTTGATAAAGGATGGGACAGAGGAGATGATACACAATAGCACATGTTAGATGTTGCAGATGGTGAATTCCACAAAGGAGGGATCACTCCTTCAGAGTATACAGGTCAAGGAAGGCTTCATCTCTCTCTGTTCCATATATAATTCTGTACAAGTTTAAATGTTTGATTTTCTTTTCCTTTTAATCTTCCCTGCATTTCCTTCTTTTCACTCCCTCAGAAAACTAGGCTACATTCTGGCCTATACGAATGCTTACCTGACTCATCACTTATAACTCTGTTTCAATTCCCCCACTGCCCAAAGGTTGAAAAAGGTCTTAACTACATATTTCTACTTACTCACTATCTGAGTTCCTGCAGTTGTATAGGGAAGCAAAAGTCACCACAAAAATAGTTCACTGGAGAGGCGACCACACATAAAACATGACCCCACTCAAACATCCCTCTGCGCTCAACTAGGCCAGCACTTGCTCTTGCACCTACAGCTTCACTCAGTCTCTGCTGCCTGTGGAATATTATGATGTGAAAATACAATGCAAATTCCAGGAAAATCTATTGCAAGACAAATTTTAAAATCTTGTAAAAGAGAATTTCTTGAAGCTGATGAAGATGATGTGGAGACCTGATCGAATCACAGGCCAAGCTACTGACAATTAAGAATCTAGCAGTGGCAGGCCAGTTAACAACTGAAGAACACAAAATGAACAAGAATCCTAGGAGAATGACCTGAATATCAACCTTTTTTAAAAGCCAGGGAAAAGATATGAAGACTTCAAATACTCTTGCGAAAATATCCTCTTCATGATCATGTTGTGTAAGTTAAACATGAGGAATAGCATTTCAGCTATCAGACAATTTAGCCTAAAACACTAAGCCAAAAAAAAAAAAAGGAATCAATACTTTATTCTTTCTTCATCCTCAGAATTAATGAATAACTACATCTTAAGTGTTAATAATGTAAGATAAACAAACCTGTTGCTATTACTTTTGTTTCATTTTTCAAGATAAGGAATCAACCAAGTCATTTTCTAATTACCATAAAATTTTGATCCAATTTTAAACGATGTCATTCAGTAATAAGACTTTTCCTAGATACCAATTATTCTGAAATAATGAGGCTTTCTGTACTGCTTTGTCAGCTTTTACACTTGCAAATTTCTGTTCCTCCCAGCTAAACAATTAGCCCTGCAAGGACAGAAATTATAAATTCTAGTTTTTTAGTTTCCCATTCCCAGTCACAATCCATGCACCTAATCCTGGCTCTGAAAACTGAGGGAAATAGGAGGCATGCAGGCTATAGTAGTGACTAATTACTTGACTTAGAGGATAATTCTCCTGAAGATATGCTTGCCTGTACCACCAACATATCCTTAACATTCATGGTGGTATCCGAGGCTTCTTACCTAATTGCTTAGCTAGAGCTCCTTTCATTTATGACATTGTGTACCTAAGAAAGGAAAAAGTTTTGAGATTACCTTTTCAAGGTGTTCTATGTGTTGTTTTGTTCTTTACCCTACAGGATATTCTCTCTTATCACAAAAGGAGTCATCAGCGTCTCTCTCCTGGATTATATCTGGGTTACCTAAAGCTGTGTAGCTCTGTGGATCAGATCAAAGTTCTGGTTACCCAAAAGTTGCCCAACATTCTCTGCCATGTGAAGATCCGTGAAAACAATAACATTTCCAAGTAAGTTGTGAGGAGTCCAGATTTCCTTGTGATGAAACCATGACTCAAGTGATAGATCTGATGAGTCAGAAGCAAACTGACACAGTGTAGTTTCTGTGATGAGATGTCCCCAGGTGCCAGTACACGGGGGCAGAGGCTTAGCTGCATTTTAGCATTAGGATAAGAAGGGTTTGTGGTGATGGTTGATGGAAGGATTGAGCCCATGAAGGAGGTGCACACTCCTTACACTTCCTCTCTATGGTATTCATCGGGCAACCACCAATACTCAACTGGTTAAGGAATAAATGCCCTTTTCTTTCAACATTCTATTTCCGGTATCTTTTCTTCACAACTTAGTCTTTTTTTTTTTTTAAAGTATCACTTGTGGAAATGGGTTCTGGTAGAGCAATTTCCCCTTAAAGAAACCTCCTGTACTCAGTCTCCCCACCCCTAACCCTCTGGCCTGAGGGCTGTATGTTTCCTGTACTCTTTATGGTTCTCTAAAGAAGAAAAAAAGTAACAAGGCCTGTGCTTCTGGAAACTGCTCTATGGTTTGGCATTATGGTGAATTACCCTGTTAGCTTTGGGAAAGTTGCCCAATCTTGGTTATCTGGCTCAGATTTACAACTAGCCCTCCAGCAGGCCTCTGAAAATCTACTATAATGAACTGAATTGTGCTCAACCTGAAAAAAAGGACAGAATAGATAAGAACTCTCGAGGCTTCATCAGGATTCACAGTACAAATTAGATGTGCAGATTCTAGGTACAGCTATGGATTTGCTTAACCAAAAGGGATTCTAATTCGGTCACTTAAAATTTGATCCATAAAGTAACAATAGTTTATTAACTGTAATGTATTGTTTATTAAATACTATTTGATGACAACAAAGGAAATGATTATGGGGCTCTTCAAAGAACTCACTGGCTGCCATATTCTCATCTTTCACCTATTCAACTATACCCAGACCTTAAGTCTGCCATCTGGTGGTCACTTCTACATCAACTTTGGTTATCTTTTCAATCCTTCCCAAGAGGTTAGTTATATGGCTCACTTGTGGGTTGACTCAGCAATGGTTACTTTCATCCATTTTCTAGATTTGTGTCTTAAAGGTTTAGACTCTATCTTTTAGTGGTTATACCAACTAATTTCCCCTTGACAAGGATCCAAGTTTCATTTTTACAGAAGATTCCAGTAGCCTTCACTCTTGCCAGTTCCATCTCCCTCATCCTTATAGACTAAACTGCTTAGTTAGTGGTAGATGTTTCATGGTATTCTACTTGTAATTTATTCTCTAACTCTATTACAGATGCTATTTTAGAAGTGTGCTCCTTTAGGTTTTGTGAATGCTTGCGCTAGTCAGAACCCCCTCATTTAGTTCAATATCAGTGATGGGAGAAAAGAAACAACTCCCAAGCCAGGTCCTCCAAGATTTCAATTTGTGAAGCCAACAGGATTCCCAGATTGAAGTAGGATTTAATTTTTATTTTGTTTCTCTTATTGGGACAATAGGGTAGATTCTCCATAGTATTTTCCAGTGTAGGAATTAAAAGGAAACAGATACCCTGAACACAGAAACATTTTTAAGAGGATAGTTTGTTAAAAGAAATTTTTTCTGGGGCAACTGGGTGGCTCAATGGGTTAAAGCCTCTGCCTTCGGCTCAGGTCATGATCCCAGGGTCCTGGGATCGAGCCCTGCATCGGGCTCTCTGCTCAGCAGGGAGCATGCTTCCTTCCCTCTCTCTCTCTGCCTTCCTCTCTGCCTACTTACGATCTCTGTCTGTCAAATAAATAAATAAAAAACTTTAAAAAAAAAAAAAAGATTGTTTTCTGATGAAAAGTTCATGTCATAATCAACTTCATTTTCTGACACACAGACTGGAGCCCAGGCTGGTATAGCCCACTGGAGAGAGCCCTCAGAAGGTTTTCACATGGGTGGGAACATATGTTAGCACCTCCTCTCTTTCCGTGCCCGAAGAGGAGGACTTCCCTTCCCTCTCTAGCCTGCTCCTGAGAGCATATTGCTGCTCCCTGCACAGTTAGAAAGAGGAGAAACTGGGCCAAATGAACGTGTTTAGAGACTTGTACTAGCTAGCATACCTGTGGAAACAGTGTTCCCAAGAAGCATTTACCTTGATCTTTCTAAGCTCCTTTTGAAGAACAGCCTTTGGGCGACAAACCAGATGTGTTTTCTCCCACCATCATTCTTTTCCCCTCCCTTCTGCATGACATTTGGAAAAGTTCATTAGGAAGGATTACAGAGCATGCAGAATAAAGACACAGATGACTGGTTTGAAAGGAGGATGGAAGCAGTGATGTGTGTCCCCTGGTTCCTTTTATTGGAATTGTCTAGTGTTCCTATTTGTGATTCTCCTCAAGCTCTTGGAAGGGGTAAGAAACCAAAATAGTCCCCACGATTACAACAGGCCAGGGTTGAAATGTGCCATGTGGTTTGTTGCCTGAGTTGGACCAGAGTCCTGTGGTTACCCAACTGCTGAATTAACCAGCAGATGCCCCTGTGGTAAAATGTAGGGCCTTAGAACTTACAGAGGATCTTCAGGGAAAGAAAAATGAAGACAGTCAGGAAATTATTACCGAATATTTCAAAGCTCCAATCTCAGAAACTGATTGATACAAATTAGACCTGCTGTTCTGAGGTGTATATGGCTTGATAGGTGAACTAAGCTTAAATTAGCAAAAGCTCTTTTTAAATTCCATTTGGGTGGCAAAAAGTTCAAATTTCATGAATTGTATTGAGTTTTAACCACCAAAAATTGGTTATCCAGGTTCTGGACATATACAGTAAAAATATTCTGAGCTGTGTTCTGAACTTTTGTTAAATTTCTAATTTTAACTTGACTCAACATACAGAGAGGAGTGGGAATGGGTCCAAAAGCTTTCTGGCTCTGAATCTATGGAAAGTGTGGATCATACTTCTGACTGCCCCATGCAATTGTTCTTCTACGAGCTCCAGATGGCAGTGAAAGCCCTCCTTAAGCAGATCAATACACCTTTACACCAGGTACTAGTCTTTACCATTTTTATCTTCTTTTATGGCTAATGGAAACTGCATTGTGTATAAAACTTCAGAAGTTTAAAAAAAATGAGTTCATTTTCAGTGATTTAAATACCACTTTGCACATGCTGCACACTTTGAATTTGACACCTACAAGTGGACACAGACTGCACTTCTGCCCCTTTTCTCTATCTCCTGCATGTTGACCTCTTCCACAGCTCCTGGACCCGGCTTTACTGTGGTCTGGTCAAGCAAGGAAAAATAATTCACTAGCCCACCTTGAAAAGACACCAAGTCTCAGCTTCAGGATAGCACAAGTCAAGGAGAATAAATAAGTATACACTTAGTTAGATATACAAATGATTTATCTAAGAACAGCAGACTAGTGGTAGTATAACTTACAGCAGTGGCAAGGTTATGCCATGGCTATCTTTTCACAGAGAATTTGCTGTCAAAATTATTGTCTTATCTAAATCAAAATGTGCAAATCTAACCTCCACTAATAAGCAACTTCAGGAAAAACTATTGGCACAGAAGAGAACAGTAAAAGTTTATTAGGCTCTGTCTAGTAAATTAACATGATATAGCATTAGGCTAAATTCGTTTCTCTTTTTTTTTTCCTTTTTGGCCTAGGTTCACCATTTCCCCATACCCAGCACACACACACATACACACACACACACACACACACACAGAAAATCAACCTAGTTTAGCCTATAAAACAGGAAGCCCATCACAGGAGTAACTGGCTCTCTTAAGTAACAGAGCAACAACCCAGAATTGGCCCCTGACCTATGGTCACAGGGACATAGATTAGAGACTCCAAGAGTATTCTTCCACTGGGGTACTGCTCAGATTTTAAGTCAGCACTGCAAGGTTAGTCCAAAACAGCCAACACTGATGAAGAATATTGCACAAGATGCCATAAAGGCACTAGGGGAGAAACTGGATTATTCCAGGGGTGGCCATGTACTCAGGAGGAGAAAAAAACACACCAGCTCTACTTGTGACAGTAGATACTATTAAAGGGTTTCTTGAGCTTAGCAGGTTTGAAGCAGCTCATATTTCATTGGTGACTCTTGGGCTACATACACATGTTGGGAGAGGGCTGCCTAACTGCCTAAGAGTGCATGCAACTTTTTTTTTTTTTTTGGATACTTGTAAAATTTTTTCAACCCTTGGCCAGAAACTACATTTTTCCCCTTTAACCAACTTAAATTGAAACTAGTAGATTTTTAATTCAATCCATTTTTGTTGCTTCATGTAATTATATTCATCATTTTGAAAATCCCACAGAATGCAATCATTTTCTGCTTTTATAAGAAGCATAAATGTTGTTTTCAGAGTTTATGTGGAACATTACTGCCTTAAATCTTGATTTTATATAGCATTATTAAATGGGCTGAACCCTAATATTTATGTTGTATAAAAATTCCAAGCTTGAAGTCGTGTAATTTTGTTAGATGTTTTATGCCAGTTTGGTGTTGTTTATGTAAGTGCCATGTTGTAACTCTCCTATTTTTCCTCCGCGCGTGTCCCTCTGCAGGCAAGGAACTTCCGCCTCTACACACAGGAGGTGTTGGAAATGGGTCACAATGTGTCCTTTCTTCTCCTGCTCCCTGCCTCAGACGACGTCTGTACAGCCCCAGGACAGAATAATCCTTACACCCCACATTCAGGGTTTCTTAACCTCCCTCTTCAGATGTTTGAACTTGGTATAGTAGCTTGTTTCACCTAGAAATATTAACCCAGCCTCCTTATAATAAAATCACAAAGTTATATCTGTTCCCCCTTGTCCCAGTGGAGGGTCAATAAATCACATGATGGCTTTGGCAACAACCCTTCCTAGAACTGTGTACAAGTCTGAGAGAAAGCAAAGCTCCAAGACTATGTGCCTGAGCAATAATTACTGAAACCTAGCTAAGGTCCAATGGAGAGGAGGGAATTCTAAACAGAGTATTCAGTTATCAGGCTGCAGTTCTTGCCTTCGCTTTGCTTTCTTAAAACATAAATACAAGAACTGATGTTTTCATGAAAAGCACTGCCCCTTCTCTCTCTCTCTCTCACCTCCAAATGGGAAAAAAAAATAGTGAAATTAAAATGTAAAGTGCGTATCACTCTGGAAGAAAAAAAAGTCAATGTAGTGCTGATTTATTAAACAGACTCTAATATTAAACAGGCTCTAGATTTCTAGCAGAGCATTTGAGAAAATAGCATCCCAGGATGCAGTGTTGTGATTATAATGTGGGATTCTGAATGGTGGAAGATCTTGTCCTGACTTTCAAAGATGAATAGCCTGGGCCCCAGTTTCTCTATTTTTGCAGAGACCCCTGCTGCCCACTGAGAATGTGAATAGGGAGGCTTTGTCTCTTCCCCATGCTTCATCTTATAACTGGCCAATAAGAGGCAATTAGCAGGAGTCCTATCAGTTCAAATGAATTGTAGGATTTGTGGGAGGGTGAGCGCTGGGTGGATGGAATGGAGGCAGACTCTCTTTGGATTGCTCCCCAGATCAGATTTAGAAGCAGACAGGCAACTGCCATTTTGAGACCTGGGCATCTGAATCTGAATTTATCCCTTGAGGATAAATGGATTAAGCCTTTCAGTTTCCCTTGCTCCGACCATTCAGATGCCAAAAACAACTAAAGAATAGCAATTACTATTTTCCAGAAGAGAAAGAGTTATTAACAGAAGCCTGAATCATACTTGCAGACTGGGACTTGAGAGTCCTGGGTCCTCTATTGTGTGACACTGGCAATCACTTAAACTTTCTGCACCTTTTCTGTGTCAAATGATTAATAACATTGTCCATACCACTCCCAAGAGGCCTGGATGTGAATATGACCCCATGCAATGAGTTCCCCATCCAAAGAACATTATTAGTCCATGATGTGACTGCACTGCTATTACAAAATACAGTTTGGGTCATGGTCAGTAAATATATATTATGATTATAATATTATATATATATAAATATATATAAAAATAATATTATGATATTACATGCTCAGTAAATATATATTAGATACCTACTGTGGAGATTCAGAGATGAGTAAGACAAAGTCTCTGCCTGCAAAGGGCTTTCAGTACAGTGGTAGCAGTAAAATAATGATACAAATTATTATTAAATGATCTAAGATATGCCAGGATCATAAGTGATATTGAAAAAAGAAAAGGAAACACATTTTTCTCAAGGTATCAGAAAGCCACCTTGGAGGAGAGGATATTTGATGTGGGTGTTAAAGAATGGAGAGGATACTAATAAACATGGACAAAAAGAAAAGCTTTCTTGTCAGGGGGAGCAGAATGAGTGAAGACATGGAACAAAAAGTCTCAGAAAGAGTCGGGAAAAGAGCAAGTGATCCAGTTTGGCTAGATCAGAGAAATGATGTGAAGAAGCAGTGGACATAAAAAGGTCTGGAAAATTCATGGCCATACTGGGCAGTATCTTTAAGAGTCAGACTGAGGAATCTGTTTAAGATGAATTAAGAGCACATTTGGGGGGATAGTTCAGGGGTTATATAGTCCAGTATTAGGGCAGAAACAAACTCTCCCCCCCCATAAAGGAAACAAATACAGAAGTAAGAAACATTGGGAGTATTATACAAGATGGAGCAACTGTTTCAATGAGAAAAGGTGAAGTCTAGAGACTTCTGGAGTACTCCAATGGTTTTCAGCCTCAAAGACTGTGAGGATATTGCTTGCCATTACCAAAAGTAAAAAAATCAGAGAGGAATATGACTTAAGGAAGAAAATGATGCTTTTAGCTCTATCTTGAATCTGAAGGTGCAAATTCAACATACAAGTAGACATGTCCATTTGGCAGTAGAAATACAGGAGAGAGGGTTGAGTACTAAACACATAAATTTGGCCAGTGTCTATTAATAATGGCTGAAGCCGTGAAAGTGAATGATTTCCCAGGGATAGATAACTGATAGGGAAAAGAACTAAGGAAAATACTTCACTGGAGAGCTAACCAGGAGTCCATTCTGTATGAAATGGTCATTACTGTTCCATGATTATAGACAAAAAAACATGAAGTTCATTTCCCCATGTCTCAGTGGTCTTCATGGTAATAATCAATGATTTGGGATCAATTATAACAGTGTATGACTCCTAAGACCCTGGAGGACCAAGCCCTGCAAGTGTCCTCTACTTTTTGGGAGGTTCATGCACTTTTCCTGGGCAGCCACACTTTGTCCTACTACTGTTACTTTCTAGTCTACAATTTCTTCTCTCCACTCATTTATTCATTAATTCAATAAATACCTATTAAGTAACCTACTATGTGCTGGGCACTAGTCCAGGTACTAAGGATATCCAGTGAATAAACTCTCCATGAAGCTTACGTTCTCGTGGGGGGAGACAAAGAGTAAACCAATCAACAAACAATACTGTAAATGTCAGACAGTAGTGAGGGCTGTGATGAAAAATAAATTAGGGTAAGGGACTGGGGTGAAGAGACAGGAGCTGCAATTTTGTATAGGATGACCTGGGAAAGTCCCTTTAAAGAAGAAACATGTAAGCAGAGACCTGAGATTTTCCTGCAGTGGGTATGACAAGGGCAAAGGCTTTAAAGCAAGAGTGTGCTTGGCTAAAAGATCAGTGTAGGTGAAGTATAGCAAGCAAGAGCAAGAAAGATAGGAAATGAGATCAGAGAGTCAACAGCCAGATCATGCAGGGCCTCAAAGGCCACGATAAGGACTTCGGATTCTACTTTAAGTGTGTTGAGAGTCCAACAGATAATTTTGAGTGGTAGAGTAACATATTAGAAGGTCTGCAAGACCACCCCCCCCCCGATGAAAAAATAAAAACTAAAAAGCTTAACTTTGTTTAGCCCAGCATTTTCTAAATTCATTTGACCATGACTGGAAGCATTTTGGTGTGGCACTTACTAAAAAACTAAGAAAACACACTTTAGGATATGATGCCCTAGAACACTGCTTCCCCAACTTCAATATGCATTGAGAATCACTAGGAGAGCATGTTAAAAGAGACTCCTGGAGCCCCACCACACAGGACTGGAGAATTTGCTTTTCTAACAAGCTCTCAGATGATACTGTGCTGTCAGTCCATGGAACACACTTGAAGTAATACTAGAACACACAAAACATAACATTTTAGGAACTTACAAAATAGAGATGTAGTTATCATAGTACCAGAATCCAACAGTGCCTATCTCTTTGACTAAAAGCAATGTAAGACTATCAAATATTAACCTTTATCTATGAAAGCCAAGCCATAGATCAAAGCCTAGGTCTCAAGAATTCCTGACTTTAAGATGTTTTTCCCTGGAATAACACATACCTTCATATTCTCCTGGTCCTCCTTTATTATATTATAGGTGATCCAACTGATTTATGAGAACCATGTAAGTTTCCAGAAAAGATCACCTCATTGGGTGTAGTTCCACTGACATACAAAATTCTATTAGTCTTTTCTAAAGATCAGGAGGAAATGTTGCCAGTAGCAGGAAATTAGTACACTCTAGTACAATGTTTATTATACTTCAGCACCACCAGCAACAATTTTTAAAAGATTTCTGGGCCTTAGTAAGAATCATGACAGACTCTACCTTATCCCCAAGAAATCAGAGCTTTCCAAGAAACAGATTATCATACTGATTACCATACTTCTTCCATTAGACTTCAGCCCACAAAGCACTTAATAACAATTTCTACAGGAACTTCAAAGACTTACTATAATGGGTCTAAAACCCCTCAAGAAAGATGCTAAGCAATTTTTACTTGTTTTTTTTAAGTAGGGACTTCTGCCTTCCATAGGTAGACCCATAGCAAAAGGTCAACAGATACACTAAGCATTTCTGAGAAAGAGAACATTACTGGAAATTCAATCAGAACTCAGAAAGTCCTAAGAACACAGGAATTTTAATGAAACCTGAAAAGGTGCAAATTATGGGAACACGTCAATTATAAAAAGTTTACACTGTATTTCGGTTTGACTTGTACAAGTCATCCCTGTCCCAATGAAAGGATTTGAGATTTGGCAAACTGACCATGTTCCTGCCAGTGGCCTGAGTGATCATAAATAACTTGCTAACCAGCTACAGAAAACTGCATCTGTGCCTACTCTAGCACGAAATAGATTTAGCAAGGACAGAATGATAAAGGAGCTTAGCCTTCTGTCTCCTGGAGTAAAGAATAGACTGGGACAAACCCAGAGGCTATTCCCTCACAGAATTACTGTAGGGGAGAGAGGACTGTCATATGGATGGGAGAGCTCCATAAGCAGGGCTAAGCTAACGCAAAATGGTACATTTCAAACCCAGGCCCCCTCCACAGCCTGAGGGCTGACACTCCCCCCTCCCCAACCTTTGAATAGAAGCAGGATAATACTCCACTGCAGGAATCAAGCAAGTGCCTGGGTACCCACACGGGTCACTATTTAAACTGTTCACAGAAACAAAAAGAAAAGCAGTACCATGAGCCTTCAGAAACTCTGTCCAGTGGTGTGGCCTCTCGAGGATTTGCCTAGCTTGCACTGAGGAGGTTGCCCTGTCCTGATCCTATGGGCAGTCACAACTGAGACCAGGCCTATAAGAAAAGTTGATTTTACTGATTTCCTTGGTTCTATGATTCATACTGATTGGACTAGTGAGATTATAAAACTGGGGGATTTTTAAAAAACAGTTTGAAGCCCGGTATATATTTCATACCTAAGTGCATGGCTACATATTTCATTCAACAAACATTTGCTGAGTTGCCACTGTATGTCAAGTACTATGCTTGCGCTGGACATACAGATGTTAATAAGACATAATCTGACCACCAGTAGAGGGTAGAGAAATCTATACCAGAAGTCCCAATATAATGAAAGCCCTGCTGTAATAGGTAGGCTATTGAATTTCAAAGGAAGGACATCCAATCCTTCCTTAAAGAGGTAATATTTGAGCTAGATCTTGAATTAGAAAGAAACATTCAGAAAAGGAAAGAAAAGGCAGACCTAAAAAGGAAAATCATCTTAAGTGGGCTGCACAAAGGCTAGGAGACCTGAGGAAATGCAGCCCAAATAAGTACACTCCTAGTAGATCTCTAGAAAAGACACTCCTAGTTACTCCTAGTAACTCCTAGATGCTTATGGCACCTGAGAAGACAGGAGATGGCACTAAAAATTAAAAAGTCAGAATCAGGGACGCCTGGGTGGCTTAGTTGGTTAGGCGGCTGCCTTCGGCTCAGGTCATGGTCCCGGCGTCCTGGGATGGAGTCCTGCATCGGGCTCCTTGCTCGGCAGGGAGCCTGCTTCTCCCTCTGTCTCTGCCTGTGCTCGCTCTCTCTCTCTCCCTCTCTCTCTGACAAATAAATAAATAAAATCTTAAAAAAAAAGTCAGAATCACAAAGGGCTACGTATACCATCCTAAAGAGGCTAGACTTTATCATGTAGGCAATGGGAAGTCATGAAAAGATTTGTTTAAAAGGAATAATATGGTCTTACTGGATTTTAGCAGCTTGAAAGATGGACTGCAGGAGAGCCAAAGCAGGGAATGCTGAGACTAGAGGCAATGAGACAGTTGAGAGAGTGGTCCAGGTGGTAGTGATAAGAACCGGAACCAAGACTGCCACAGTAGGGGTGTAGAAGAGAAAGCAGAGGCAAGAGGAATTGAGGAGTTAAAATCAATAGGACTTTGTGATTGATTTAATGTGGCTGAAGAGCAAGATGGAGGAGCCAGAGAGTCTGAATAGGGTGCTGAGATGGATAATGTTGCCATCTACCAAAATAGGGAAGATGAGGAGAGGAACAGGTTTGGGGGAGGGGAGAGATGATGAGTTCAGTTTGACAAATGATGAGTTTTGAGGTGCCTGTGGGATATCCAGGCACTGAGCCTAATGGAATCCAGGCCACAAGCTTACAAGAAATGGCACAGTCTCAACCCTCATTCCTAAGGCCCATTTTTCATGATTTAGGATACCACTCCTGAATTCCAACTGTCAACTCATTCACTCCCAGGAATCTTTAGAGGGGCATCTTGTGCCCAGGTTCTTTCTGACACACTGGCAAAGATCCTGGAACTAAACTGACCACAGGAGGTAATCTTATTGATATTTTTAGCTTCCAAACTAGGCTCCATGACTCTGACTGATTAGGATTTTAAGTTAAGATCTTAGGAAGAATATTCTAATCTCAACCCTGTTCCAATTTTCTAACTCTGAATGCCTCATTCTTTCTGAGAGGTCAGGGTAAGGGTGTGAAAAAAAATTTTATTTTGTTTCTGGTAGGTGCCACATGCTGTTCTAGGCACTGTATATATACGATATGACTTAATCCTAAATAGACATTACTATCCATCTTAGATGTGGGAAAATTGAAGCTCCCAGAGGTTACATGCCCAATGCCACACAGGTAGTAACTGTCAGAACTGATTCAAACTCCCAATTCTGTCTGATACCTAAACCCAAATACTTTCTACTCTTCTCTACGCTTAATCTAACTTCTTGTGTTGGTGTCAAATGCATTTTAGTTTGTCACTATCTCATATAGAAAAAATAGGAGAAAAAAACACCACAGAAAATTAGCCTTAGTGTGTAAATTACTAACAAATCATGTGGTCCAGATAATGCACTGTTGTACCCTTGTACCATTTTGTCTGTTAAATGCACGTGATTCACATTAGAAAAAAAAAAATTAGAAGCTTCCAGTCTATCCTTCCCTCCTCTGTGATGGCTACTAAATGTATCATTGCTAAACCACAAAAGACTATGTTAAAGTAGCATTTGTTAAAGTAACATTAAAGGCTCTGCATAAAAACCACTAGCATGGGAAAGTGAAGCGCTGTAGTTGAAAGGTCCTTATAGCTCACTATGGTGAGTGGCAAGGGGTGGGGGTGTGGGCTCTGTGAGACCACCCACCAATCCAAAGTTCCTACCACAAGGAGACACAACAAGAGAAAGTTGTGGACACCCTGGCGTTTTAGAATTCAGATGGGAATGATAGTGTTTCTTTTAAAGAAATTCTTTAGTGCCTTTTCCTAATCTCCCTATCTTCATATTTTAGAAAGAAGGAAAAAAGCCTATTTTTTTTCTTATCTTTCTTTTTTTTTCCCCCAACTTGGTTTGGAAAGGCAGAAAGTGAGACACTTCACTCTCCTCACTCTTCAGCCAAGAGAGGACATCTGTCAAGTGCTAACAGGATATAATCCCTCCTTGAAAGGCATAAAGACACATTCAGGGAGTTACAAGGGTCAAGAGTAAGCTACAAAATAATGGTGACTCTTTCCTGTATAGCTGCCAGTAAATATCATAGACCTGAAATACACTTTTCAAAACAGGAAAATCAAGAGCACAGAGAGAAAGAGGATGGAGGGAAAGAGGAGACTTTGGAGGAAGGGTCTGCCCTCTTCAGACCAGAGCATGCATTTTTTTGTTCATTTGGTCAATAAACATTAACTGAAAAGCTATAATGTTTCAGGTTTTGAGGAAATAAAAATAGGAGACATGGTTCTTACCCCCAGAGAAATCACAGTCTAATACCAAGGCAGTCAAGTAAACACATAATTCTTTTTTTTTTTTTAAGATTCTATTCATTCATTTGACAGACAGCGATCACAAGTAAGCAAAGAGACAAGCAGAGAGAGAGGAAGGGAAGCAGGCTCCCCGTTGAGCAGAGAGCCTGACGCAGGGCTCGATCCCAGGACCCCGGGATCATGACCTGAGCCCAAGGCAGAGGCTTTAACCCACTGAGCCACCCAGGTGCCCCAACACACAATTCTAATAAAGTGGGTAACTGTCTTGATACATTTAGAAACAAGTGCTCTAGGAGCACAAAAGAGAGAGAAACTACCTCTGCCTATAAGAGGAAGAGGTGTCAGTGAAGATTTACTGAGAAGGCACTTAAGCTCAATCTTCAAGGATCAGAAGAAGCTGACCTGAAGACACTGGTGTGACCTAAAGATATTGGGTCTCTACGGGTGTTTGAGGACCAGAAAAAAGGCAAGTGTAAAAGCATGAAAGTGTAACAGGACTTGTAATATGTTCAGCCTGACCAATACTTAGAATTAATTTGAGTGGAGGGAGAAGGGTAGTTGCATGATGGAGGATATGATTGAAGATTTATTCAAATTCTAGATCACAAGACACTTTCCTTCTGGTGGTAAAAAGGTTTGACTTTGTCCTGAAGTCTAGAAAGAGCTCAGTGGAGGTCTTTAAGCAGGGAAATAGCATGCAAAGCAGATGGTTTAGGAAGAGCTCAATAGTTTGTTGTTTACTGAAAGGCCCACAGAAGAAATACACAGAAGAAATCAGTTCTTCTGTGTGTCAGGCAAAGAAGCGCTAGAGTAGAGGAAGTGGGAAGGATGGACTTGACACCACAGAGAAAAATCAATTCTAGAATTGAGAAACACCTTGAAATGGTGCACAGCTGAAATAAGGATGAACCACAGAAGCCCTCACCCCATTCTTCTCTTCCACTTCCATATGGAAACACAAACAGGGCAGGTTACCTGTACCCACACCAGAGATTCATCTTAGGAGAAAACCAAGCAAGGAAGTAGGCAGTGGTAAGATGGGACTTGGAGGGTGCCCAGAAATCTCTCAGTAGGCAGAGAAGTAGGGCTTTCTCACTGAGGTGTAGAGATAACAAGATGCCCCATTATGAGGCACTGCGATTTTCGTTTTCCTAAATGGCCACTTCTGGGTCTCAGAAATCAAAAGCAAAGACGCCCAAGGGCAGTAATTAGATATTCTTTCTAGAATTCCTCACTAAAGAAGCCAGAATAAAAATGTTTCCACCGATTTGTGGAGTTATAATAGACTGTTTCCAAAGCATGAAACACAGTGATACAGTTAGACACATAGAGTAAAGGAGGTTCCTAGAAAGTGAGTCTGCAAATTCAACAATGGCCAGGAAGAGACTGGTACTACACTAGTCTGATTCAGGATGCTTTCCTCATCCCACTGCAATCTGTTGTTTTAGTATGTGATCAGAGTCAGAGAAGTACAGAAAATCTGATCACTTCAGGGTACCCACATGAGCCTGAGTCCCACACTCCTCTCTCCCTCCTCTGTGATGGAGATGAAGGTTATTAGACTGTTCCCTCTGGCCACTGGCCCATTATCTTTTGAAAGATGAAGGCCAAGTCTGACAAAGACAAAAATGGTCTGTTGAGGTATCAGCTCCATCATCCTTCTAGAGCAGCTGAGGAGCAGGGACAAGGATCAAAACCCATCCTGCCAGGTACTAAAGGAAGTTTTCCAGCCAGACAAAAGACATCCCAAGAAAAGTGTGTTTTTTATCTTCTGGGATTTCTGGCTTTGAAAAGAAGCATGTAAGATACACACTGGAAATCAGACATGGAAATCAAAATTAGGTTTCAGATTGCTACTTGACTTTTTTCTTCTTTAAAGTGATAAGCAAATTTAGTTTCCCAGAATGTATGTGTGTGTATGTGTATGTGTGTATGTATGTATATGTATATATGTATGTGTGTGTGTGTGTATGGCCTTAACTTTAGGAGCAGAACATAAACTGCAGCTTGAGCCAAGCCCACTTCCCCATACCTTTACCAGGACTTGGTAAACCTTAAAAGGGAATACTGTCTGACTGAAGCCAGACAACTGGCCCCTAAAGAGCACATTTATAATTTATTTATGGCTTAATATTTTCCACTGATAGGATTAATAAATCATGTTTTCATTCAACTTGTTTTCTCTGAGGTATGAATTTCTCTATTTTGATACCAGATCTTAACATGTTTTATTTTGCTTGTCCATTTTCCAGTTCATTTTTGCAGCTACAGGGAGAAATTTATTAGTCTGTATTGCCGCCTTTCTGCTGTGGTGGAGCTGGATTCTCTGAATACCCAACAGTCCCTGAGGGAAGCGATCTCAGACAGCGAGGTTGCAGCTGCCAAACAAAGACACCAGCAAGTTTTAGATTTCATGCAGGTAATAGTTTGTTTCTTCTGAGGCAGAATGAAGGAAGAAGGGGTAGAATGGAGGGGATGAGAAGCAAGCATAAAAAAGAACAGCAATCTGGGTTTATTTAAAGACCACAGCATGCAAGTAGCCTCTTGATTTGGTTAAAATTTGGAGTTCAGGAAGAAGTGAGTTTTTAAACAAAGGCTTAAGAAAAAGCTACTTATAAATCACAGCATTACTAAGACCTGCATCCGTCACTATGGTAGGTAGTAGTGGCTTCCCATATGGAGAGAAAAATCACTGCTAGAAGAACTAGTAATCAGATTATCATTATTACCCAGTAGTCCATTGATAATTCTAACAGAAAGAAAAATTGTATCAATTAACTCAATATCCCAGAGTTATATTAACCCAAATCCAGTTGGACCTTTTCTGGCAGAGCTGACTGACACTCTAATGTGTGACTACAGGGGCTGGAAAATGTGTTCCCTATCTCTGGTCTTGTCTAGAAAAGCCTTAAGATGACACCTCAAGTTCTTGTGACAAGGGCACTGACTAGTCATCAAGACAATTTGGATCCCATCTAAAATTGCCCATAAGTCCCTTGGACAAATCTTATGATCTTTCTGCCTAATATTGCCCAACTCACAAAATGAGTATACCAGCAATAGCCTATGATAAATATCTAGGATATATAGTCAGTTCAATTTGGTAAATATTTGTTGAATACACAGATGTCAGGCACTTCAAGAGAGATACGAAGTTGAATTAGATACAGTCCCTGACCATAAAGAGTTTAAAACCCAGTAGGATAGACAAGAAATGTGTATAAAAACTATTTATAAAATGAGTTATGTGCCAAAAGAGGAGTACCGGAAAAAAAATTGTGTCAACACAAAGAAGTAAAACTTTATTTATATTTGTGGGTGTAAGAAAAGTTGCCACATGCCAGAGGATGTAACTGATACCCAAGCTTGGCCTAGAGGGATAAATTAGACTATAGAGTAGGGAGAAACAGACTGGGGGCATTCAAAGAAAAAGTATAAACAGATAAGGCAGAAAGAGCAGGAAAACAGTATTTGGGGAATGATAAGTAGTCAAAGTTGGTTGGGGCATAAATTGAGTGAAGGTAGTAAGAAAGCAGGCAAGAATGAAAGTAGCAATGAGATCAGACCACAAGGGCTTTATTAAAGGCTATGGTAAGAAATTTGTACTTTATTCTGTAGACAACAGGGACTTGGCCAAAGTCTTAAAGTAAGTTACAGCCCCTCATAGCTATTTAGCATAGATTCAAGCTGGGAGATAGTCCTTTGCAGTGGTATAGCCATACTGGTTGTTTATAGTAAGCACTCATTCTCATTGGCTATGTTCGTAGATAATTTGCATACCATTCCTGGATTTAAAGAGAAGACCAAAAGCAGGGAAATCAAATATGAAGCTATCACAATCATCTAGGCAAGGAATGCTTTGAGCTTTGAGCTAATAAATTTATCTAACCCCCAACCTCATGGTACGTCTGGGTGTCTCAGTCGGTTAAGAACCTGCTCAGGTCATGATTCCAGCATCCTGGGATGGAGTCCCACACTGGGTTCCTTGTTCAGTAGGGAGCCTACTTCTCCCTCTGCCTGCTGCTTCCCCTGCTTGTGTACATGCTCTCTCTCTCCAACTAATCAATAAAATCTTAAAAAAATAAAATAAAATAAAACAAATCCCAACCTCCTAATCTGTAAAATAGGGAAGGTAAGTGTACTACTAACTCATAGTGTTACTGTGAATTCAACAACATTAAAGCACTGAGCACACTAACTGCACATAGTAAATATGAAGTAAATTATATATTCATTTATTCAGTCATTAATAAGGAGGAAAAATGCTCTGAAATATGGGTATACAAGATTTGGAATTTACTTAGTACTCAGGAAGAAGATATTATAATAAACTTGCAAAGTGGTGAGCAGACAAATCTTATCCTACTTATCCCACTCCATAAATGAGATACCTTAAATGACCTCTCAGACTAAAGAAATAAACCTCTTAAGAAATTACTTGCTCTCTTGACCTGAAAATGTGGTATTTAAAAAATCAGACATTTATGGCGTTTATTTCATTTCCAGTAAAAGTGGAACATCAATATGAGGAAAGAGTGGGAAAGGGAAGAATGAGGCAAGAGAATAAGACTGGCTTACCTTTTCTACCCAATATAATGGGCAGTGGAGCATCAGAAAAAGAACAATGACCAGAAATCAATTAGCATACATGTTTAGTCCTGAGTTCTACTGACAGACCTTGGAGTAATGGACAATTCATTTGATCTCCAGGGCCCCGATTTTCTCATATATAAAATGAAAGGGCTGGCCTAGATGACTTGAAGAACTGGTTGGCTCTAATATTTCATGACGTCTTTAACATCCATAAATATTTTTAGAGAAGCACTCTTTAACCATGCCTTAGGTTCTGTTTCTGCTTTATTCCACTTAAGCCTTCCCCTGAATCCAATATGGTCATCCAATGAGAAAGTGAACTTTCTTCAGTATTTCTCAGTCTCAGACCCCTCAGGAGTTCCTGGCTCCATTCTTACTCTGTGGCCCCTTCTTTTTCACCTACCCTAGGGCTCCACTGCCTTTTTCTCTCTACCCTTTCATCACACCATTAAGTGGGATGGATAAAGGCAAGCCAGGCCAGCAATTCCTCAAAGTTCCCAAAGCAGGTAACTTGAGAGTCCCCTCTACATACTCTCCTTCCAGCCAGCCAGGTACACGTAGACTTGGATAAAAGCCAATTCCCAAAGGGTTCAAAAAATCACTTCTTAGCTGGGTAAACCCTGACCGTCTCCCTGTACCCAAAGCCTTCAATGGATTGCTTTGCTCTATCCAACATGGATAACTTCACTGACTAGAGATAATGCAATATCATTTCTCCCCTTATCTATGTTGGGCTTCTCAATCCCTCTCTCACTCAGAATGAAAACCAGCTGGAGCCACTCACCCATTGGCATTTACAGCTCAGCCCACCACACACCATAACCTGCAGAGGCAACCGCCAGCCATGAGAGCATTTGTATGATTCCAGATCTAAGACAGTGTTGAAGTCACTACACAAACCAAACATTGTAAAGAGCAAGGGAGTCTATGTAAATACAGCAAGGAAAAGAAGCCAAGGAGTGCAGCCAGAAAAGGGGAGGGCCTGGACCAGGGGAGGTGAAGAAAATCATAGATAAGGTATATAGGTTTTATAGACAGCACACACAGCAGAAATGTCAAAGTGTAGAGACTTGGAGCTTGGCATATTTTGAGCTGCTAAAGCCTAAAGGGCAATTAGGCTATAATTTATACACTGTAATGCTTCAAATGCTCCTAAGCTGTAATAGAAACACAGCTCATTAAATATAGCCAATCTATCATCCCCTCAAGCACCTTGTAACTGTGCTGTGAGAAAACCAATCACCTTTACATTTTAATAAAAATATTATCTTGCCTGAGTACAGAGAAAGGGTATAATTTATGGGATGAAAACCAAAAATTTTAAAGGGCAGGGTGAGAAATGGATGCAGAACTCTTAACCAACAGACCTACGGAGTTCATGGTCTTTTCTTTTTTAAAAACGTGTCAGCAAGTCTTTAGAAGCTGAATTTGGACCTTAAAATCAGGGGGATTATGTTGTCAGTTATTTTTAGATCAACAGTATAAGGTAAAATGGGTGAAAATTGTACTTCTTTTAGGGCTACTTAGCTAAGTCTGTTAAACTCGGCCCATAGCCCTCCCTGTACAAATATTTTAAACTTATATCAGATAATACTTCTTCACTTCATCACTGAGAAAAAATAAGACATAAATTGTTTATACACATAATTTTAAAATGTATACTAAATCTCCCTATCCATCCTCAGTAGTAATGCTGAAATAATATTACCCAAAGAGAACAAGTAGATTATTATTAACAATTGTATTAGTTTCATAGGGCTGCTGAAACCAATTACCACAAACTGGGTGACTTAAAACAACAAGAAATGTATTCTTTCACAGCTCTGGGGACTGACAATCTGAAATCAAGTATTGGTCAGCCTATACTCCCTCTGGAGGCTCCAGGGGAAAATTTGCTCTCTGCTTCTGCCAGTTTCTGGTGGCTGTTGCCATTCCTTGACTTGTGGCCACATCACTTAGATCTTTGCCTCTATGGTCACACTGCCTCCTTCTCTCCTGTCTGCCAGTCTCCCTCTGCCTGTCTTATAAGAATGTCTTTATGAGACATTTGTTATTGAATTAGGGTGCACCCAAATAATCCAAGATAAACTTCCTTCTCAAAATTCTTAACTTAATCACATCTTTTGCCAGGCAAGGTAATATTTACTCTTTTATCATATACTGTAATATTCACAAGTTCCAGGGCACCCAGGTGGCTCAGTCAGTTAAACGTCTGCCTGCGGCTCCAGTCATGATCTCAGGGTCCTGCGATCGAGCCCTATCTTGGGTTCTCCCTGCTCAGTGACAAGTCTGCTTCTCCTTCTCCCTCTGTGAGCTCTCTTGCTCTCACTCTCTCCCAAATAACCAAATAAATAAAAATGTTTTTAAAAAAATATTCACAAGTTCCAGCGATTAGGACGTGGGCATATTTGGGGAGGCCACATTCAGCCTCACACAATAATCATGACTTTCATTGTAACAACTGAAAACTTAATGACAGTGTATCATTTATACAGTACACTCAGCTACTCCCACTAGTACTCATAATAACTCTGTTGGAGGGTGAGATCTAAAAAGTTAGGTAACCATCCATCCATTCATTCGTTTGTTCACTGAACAATCATTATCCAGTAGCTACTCTTGGCATAGGCAAGAGCAAAAGAAAGAAAAGCACAGTCCCTGTCCTTGGAAAGTACCCTAAAAAACTGTCCACAGTCATATAGTGCCTTTAAAATAACTGTGAGACAAAAGTGCTACGTGAGATAGGACCAGTAAAAGCCAGCTGAAAGTACAACAATTCCATCAAGAAAATTTGCCTGAGTCTCCTCTGGGATTCACACTCTTGCTTTACCCCCTGAACTTCCTATCTCTCCCTCTCCAGTGTTCAGCGCATCCTCAAAACCTGCCCACTGCTGAACATCCCGCCCAACTCACTGCCTAAAAAAGGCTAAAACCCAATCAGATGCTTTCATTATCAGCCCTGAATGTTCACTCTGAACATAGCAGACTGTCATAGTTTCAGACTTTACTCTGTGTTTGTTGGGAGTACCAGGTTTGTGAATATTCTTTAAAGACTACTATTTAAGTACAGATTAAGGCCCTAAGAAGATATTTTGAAAACAAAATAGAACACTGGAAAGTCCTTTATCTTTAAAACTTCTATAAATCAGACCTTAACTTTGCAGTATTCATACAATGGACACCTTTTACCTGGAAGCTGAGTGCCACCAACTTACCAAATATTCTTCAAAAATAAATCATAAAGTATCAGAACTGAAACGGACCTTAGACATTACCTAGCCCAACCTCCTGTTTTTACAGTTAAGTAAATGGTCCCAAAGAAGTTAACGGGTTGCCAAAGGCACCCAGTGAAATCAGATGCAAAGCCTATCATAAGCTCCAGGGTCCTGTGGAAAAAAAATATGGTATAACTAACAGCCCCTCCTTGGAAAGTCAGAAAAAAACAGCAAATTTATGGCCAGTATCTTAAGATCTGGGAGACTGTCATCCACAGAGGTAGACACAAACATATGAGTGACTTTTAAACTAATACATTTCAGAGAAATGACTACTGTACTTTATAATGAGGATATTATTAAAATCACTTTGGTAACCCAGAAACCAAAATGATAACAATATAGAATGAGGTACCCCAAAAATGTAAGGTTATTTTAATTACTTAGGAATAAGCAATTAAGCTACTTTGTACTTTAGAAGCACTTATTTTCTATGTAAGAAAGTAATAATTTTAATATATAAAGTTATCTCTTTTCTATTAAATAGGTCCAAGAATCTCTGCTTAGCAAAATATTCTAGTAATGCTTTGCTTTTCTAGTTCCCATAGAAATGTAGAAATTTCCCAAAGAAATGTAACTTCAGTTACATTTGTAACTTCAATTGTAACAAATGTAACAAATGTAACAATTATAACAAATGTAACAAATGTGACTTCAGTTATATTTCTTTCTTCAAGTATTCTGAGATTTAGGCTTTATCATATCTGTTTCTCCCAATATCCTAATGAGGAATATTTTATCTTACACTGAAAATTAATAACGCTCCATATGTGTGAGAAATGTACCCTGCAGCTTGACAAAGCACTGTCAAATTCACCATTTCACCCAGTCATCACAGCAGTCCTGTGAGATATAAAAAGGGAGGGTTTTGTCCACATTCACAGACTGGGGCTCAAAGAGGCTTGCCAAAGATTATTACAGAGCTAAAGTTGAGGGGGGGTACCAACTGGAATTCAGGTCTTCCACTATTTGCACTACATGATATAGCCTCTCAGGTAAAAAAATATGCAAGGCACAAGAGATTATAAGAAGAGGCATTTTCTGGCTCAGCAAGCCTATGTTAAAAATATTTTACTCAAATCCAGTACTGTGGAAAATGTATCATCCTGGACTCTCAGGGAAACTTACCCATTTTTAATACCTGTTTGATAAACAAAATTTTTTATCATTTCATTCCAAAGCAAATAGATGAAGTTTGGCGTGAAATGAGATGGATCATGGATGCTCTACAGTATGCAAGATACAAACAACCAGTCTGTGGTTTGCCCATCATGAAGCTGCTAGACCTTTCAGAGGAGCAGAACCTCAAGAAGATCAACTCTACATCATCACATATAAACTGTCTTCCATCCCCATCCCCATCCCCAGAGATGCACAGAAGAAAGGCAGTGACCGGTAAGCAATAAGATCTAAAGATCTATATTTCAGTCACCAGATTCTTGGTTCTGTCTCCACTGCTGAGGCTCTTTTATGCTGAGGCACTGGTCCCAGCAAACAGGAGGAAATGCTGCATAATGGTGAGAGTTTAAAAGCATCCAGGGAATAAAATCAGAACAGCAGAGGGACAGGAAACTAAGGCAGTTACCTGAGATCAACTCCATCTAGGACTGGAGAAGCTTTAGTCCAGTCCCAGCCTGAGTTTCCAAGATACAAAAGGACACAGAGCAATGATGGGGCTTCAGAAATGCAGAATGGGGACTGATGCAGTACCAAGTGAAGACCAAGTCAGCCAAGGGAATCTGACCAAAACCAAGTAAGGAAGGAGAACCGGCCGAGCCTCTAGGAAATAGACAGTGTCAGGAAAGAGACCGAGTGTAGATCCTAGCCTGGGTAAGAATTCAGGGCAAACTTCTCACACAACATAGCACCACTGTCCTGGGGTGAAAACTGGGAAAGCAAGAAACGGTGGATAAACTAGCAATCTGACCCTGAGGCTAAATAACTAAGTTGGCCTCATGATGGACACAACAAGGAGACAGCTTACAGACAAGCTGTGGAGATGCCCAGCAAATCACCCCTACACTTGGGAATTCAGTTTGAGTTTACATGGAAATGCTAAGAACAAAAACAGGCTCAGTTAACACAGATTTCTACAAAGGACCTCTGGCTTATAAACAGAGAGAAAGCATACTACTCAAAGGCAGTATAGTGCTCTTGCCAAGGACATGTTGAGACTAGTGCTGTTTTCTAGTCTGTTAAATTAATGGCATTCAAAACATCTTTCTTGATTCTATAGCTTTTAAGAACTCCAATTCTGTAAGCTTTACAATAATAATTAATATTTTTAATAAACAGCTCTGAAATATGAGCTTGTCCCATAGGGGGCAGCATGGTGTAGCAGAAAGAACTTGGGCTAAGAAATCAGAGACCTGGATTCAAATCACAGCATTTGTTGCTGCTGCTGCTGCTATTGTTGTTGTTGTTATTATTATTATTATTATTATTATTATTTAAATTCAGTTACCCAACATATAGTAGTATATCATTAGTTTCGGATGTAATGTTCAATAATTCATCAGCTGTATATAACATCCAGTGCTCATCATATCACTTGCCCTCCTTAATGTCCTTCACCCAATTAGCCCACCCCCACACCCACCTCCCCTCCAGCAACCCTCAGTTTGTTTCCTATAGTAAAAAAAAAAAAGGAAAAAACATATCATAACTTTCTTTTACTAGTCTTATGAGCTTGAACAGCTTACTACTTTTCAGTCTCTCAGCTTCCATGTACAGAAAATAAAATTAATAATATCTACACCTTTAAAAGTTACTTGTAGTTAAGACAGTGTATGTCAGAGATGCATGGCATATAATGGACAATAGACTGTATGTATCATTTTTAATGTTACTATTCTTATTATTGAAAACTTCAGTGACAAAGCTCAGTCAGTTAAATGTCTGTCATTAGCTCAGGTCATGATCTCGGGGTCCTGAGTTGGAGCCCCATGACAGGCTCCCTGCTTGCTAGACTGCTTCTCCCTCTACCTCTGCCCCCTCACCTGCCCCCCCACTTCACCCCCACTCAGGCTCTCTCTCTCAAATAAATAAATAAAATCTTAAAAAAAAAAAAAAGAAGTAGTAGGGATATGAACCTTATCTATAAGTAAGTTTACATATGCTCCTATATTTTAAAAAACTCAATGTCTAAAGACCAAAACTTGGCAAATGAAAAAACTTGAGAGACATTACTGAAGTATTCTAAGATTTACCGAATATTTTTTAAAGAGTTCTTTGAGTAGAATTTCTCAAGTATATTTTTGTGATTCCCACTGAGCTGGGCATATGAATACCATCCCTGCCATAAGCTAGTCTAGTGGGGGAGACAATTACATTAACAAAATTTCATGGTAATTGCATATGTGCTATGATAAGGATGTGTATAGGGTGCTAATGGAGTCTTCTGGATGTTTCACTGTAAACTCGTAAGATCAACAAGAACTTCCCAGAGAGGGTGACAAAGTACTAAAGAGAGAAAGAAGAGAGCATTATATGCAAAGGAAGCAGAATGCGCAGCTGTATTGTAATTAAGGGAACTATAAGCAGTCTGGCTGAACTCAGGATCCAAAGATATTGTTCAGCTTTTTTCTCTTTTCATTAAAAAAAAAAAATTGTTGGCTATCAGCTGTGTTCCAGGTACTCCTTGAGGTAACAGGGATATAGTGATAAAACAAAGTTGCCACTTCCATAGAGCTTACATTCTAGAAAAAGTAACAATGAAAACATAAACAAGATAATTTTGTATAGTGAAAATTCCAATGTATAACATAAAACAGGAATCAAGATGGGCAGGGAGAATGCTGAATTCACTAGGATGGTCAGCCGAGACCTATCTGTGACAGTTACATTTGAACCAACCACAGAAAAAGGAGCCAGTAATGCAAAGATCTGGAGTTGGAATATTCCAGGCAATAAAACAGCAATAGGCCCCGAAGTGGGTGAGGGATGAAAAGAAAGCCAAAGTCATTGGAGCAGAGCCAATAAAGGGGCTAGTGGTGAAAGAGAGGGTAAAGAGGAAGGCAGGTTCCAGATCAGGCAGGGCCAAGGTAAGTAGTTTGGATTTTATTCTGCTTGTGATGGAAAGCTATTGGAAACTTCTAAGCAAGGATTGATAGGATCTGAATTATTCTTTAAAATCAAATCTGGCTGTTGTATGAAGAGACCTCAGTGGGACAGTACTGGAAGCTGGGAGATCAATTAGGAAACTAGTAACAGAGGGATACCAAGTTTTCTGGCATGAATGTCTCTGAATATCATGACATTTACCAAAAAAAAAAAAAAAAAAGGTTACACCAGAGGAGAAACAAGCTTGGGTGGTTAGTTAGTTTAGGTGGTTAGTAAGTTAGTTTAGGGCATCCCAACAAAAAAGGATTATGGGGTCTGGAGCTCAAGAAATAGACTGGACTTATAATATGAACTTAAGAATTATTGACATATGAATGATGTAGCTACAAAAATGCTTGGGATTCCCTAGAGAGAGAAGTCAGAGTAAGGAGAGGAGAGTCTGGTAAGATCCCTGTGGAATGAACAGTAGGACTTCTTAGACCAAGAAACAACAACCAGAAGAAGATTAAAATACAAGAGAGTAGTATCACAGAAATTAAAGCATGTCAGAAAAATGGTGAGAGGTTAAATAAAACTGAAAAGCTTCTGTTGGATTATTTTTCTTTTCAACAACGAAGTCATCTATAATCTGGATGATAGTGGTATATGAAGGGGAGGAGAGAGAAACCCAACAGAAGTAGATCAGGGAGTAAATGGGAGGTAAAGGAATGGAACCAGTAAGGATACACTCTTCAGAATCTTGGCTATGAAAAAGAAGAGTGAGGGAGGGCAGTAGCTAGAGAGGTCTAGGGCTGTTAAGGGCATTTTTTTTAAAGGCAAGATAGATATTCCTCTGTTCCACAATTTACATAAGTCTGCAAACAACTCTTCAATTCCCCTTCCACCTTCATAGCCCTTGCCTGCCTTCTCTGCTCACAGAACCTTCCCAGCGTTTAATTTTCTCTTGGCTGCAGGGTCCTAAGGAGGTCCCCTTGGCTGTATGAGGGTGGCCTCTCCTGTGCCACAGAAGTGCCAAACTCTCATAATGGCCAGATGACGGGTTACAAACACTCTCTACTGGGAGGATCTGGCCAATTACATTTGGATTTTATTATTAATCTAAAATGTGAGTGATCATCATTCTGTTCCTTAAAATATAACTCTCTCTTGGGTCCATTTATTTCTCTGAAGCCAAGATTCCATGGGCTGTGAAACACAAAGACGTGGAGGGAAGCAAATGAAAAATGGAACCCAGTGACAGGAAAACTGGGGAGAAACATTTAGTGGTCCGATCCCCTCACAAAAGCAAAAGCTTTTCAGAGCAATGAAATCTGCTTCTGCATACTCTGTCCTCTGCACTAGTGTGCTACTTTTATTTGGAAACCATTTATGAAGAGGAAAAAAATCCTATTTAGAGGAACATCCCCAATGAGTTGCCCACAGAGCAGAGTTTGCAATACAATTCCATTCTGTGCGGGTAGGGTTCACCTAACTTCTGAGGAGCCTGCTGGAGGAAGTACAGTCTATCACAAAACTGCCAGCCCAAGATTCTGTTTTAAGGCTGTTGAGTACCTTGGATTTGTCTTTGTGTATCTGCATGTGTTGGGGGCAGGGGAGGGGGGAGTGGAACTCTTTAACTTAACTTCCCATTTCCTTGTGGTTTTCAAACACAAAGTAGAACTCCTCTGAGTCAATTAAAATTAAGCATCTCCCAAGGACCCAAGGGGGAAAGTTGGCTCCTAGAAAAGGCAACTCAAGGCAGGGGGTGGAAGGATTTGGTCCGTCACATGGGTATTTTCTCTCCCACTCCTTTTCTGTGGGTATAGTGGTCACAGGCAGCAGCAATTTTTTTTTCCGATACTGCTATTTCTCCTAGTGACGCATGGGTGAGGCAACAGAGGGGTGGGGGGCGTTGTTTCCTTCAGATGCATCTGAAGATTATCCTGATCTTCCAAATGTAAATCTTCCTTGTAACGTTTTCCCAGACAATGTTAAGAACACTATAGTATAAAATAAACAATTCAAAAAAATCAACAGGATTCTGAAGATGTTATTTCTCTTGGGAAATCAGAAGGTGAACCAACCCCTGAGGTTCTACCCAAGGCCTGATGAGATTTATTTTAATTCTTCATTTATAAATTATTTAAATTCTACTCAAACACACTGGAAATAGATTCAGTGAAGCATATAAAAAATACAAATTTGGACAGTGGTACATTAAAAAGGTGAAGACGGATTTTCTTAGGGCAAATGCTGCTTATTATTTCTGTCTTTCTGTCCTGCCATGCCCCCCGCCTTTAAGAGAAAAGCAATAGCTTTAAATCAATTATTCTTTCCTGAAATGTCATCTCCACATAACGCCCTCAAAATCCACATCAACTCTACTCTGCTGTTGTTGGCCTGATCCACAGAGACCAGGAGTTGCAACACCCATTACAATGGCAAGAAAGCCAAGCTTCCTAAGCCAGCACTAATACTATGGGCAGAACTTTCATCAAACAACTCCTGGGTCAGTCAGAGGGGAAACTCAAGGTTCTACCAATGCTAGCCTGCCCAGTGGGCCTTCTAAGGGAAATTGAGGAGCACAACCAGGTTTATTAAAATAACAAATAGGCAAGGTGCCTAAAATGCTTAATGGAGCATATGGCCTGGATCTAGGGATGGAAGCTGCACTTTGCATTCTTTTCCAGGAAGAAAGGGAGTGGCAGTGGCCTAAGTCCCTGGAAACTCTCCTCAGTGCCCTGGCTGGCATCCTGGAGATTTTCCCAGCTTGTTCTGGGAGGGGTATCCCACTCTAAGCAATAGGTTCCACTAAGCCTTATAATAAATAATACAACCGCCATGGAAGTCAAATATTTAGATTCCCACTAGAACAGTGTTTCCCAACTGTGGGTCCATGAACCTACAAGATAATATTTACCACTCCATACCCAAGCCCATTTTCCTCTCCTTGGGTACGACAGTTGTAGCTAGTTTTTCTCTTAATTTATCTCCTATTTCCCTTGCTCTTAGGAGCTATGGTAAAGAAGGTATATCATTTACTAATTCACTGCTAAATCAAGGCTGGGAAATACAGACTGAACTAGATCATCACCAGCACAAGCCATCATACAAGAGAGTATTATTCTCTTTTATTATCAACAGCATTCTCACAGCAAAATCTTGGAAGCTTATCTGATTATTGGTTTGTATTTTAATATGTAATACTCGCAATATGTTTTCTAGTTACTCTCTAAATATTGAAGGGAAGAATGGCACTTAAAGTATTTCTAACAACCTGATTTAATCACCACAGTACCTATTGGAGACAGGCAATATAATTACATACAGGCCACGGAGGATGAAAGTTCAGAGGCACTAAGTGATTTGCTCAAGATCACATACACAGTAAGAAAGCAAGACAGGACGTTACCCCAGGTTTATCTGATTTTAAGGTACTTGTTCTTTTTCCTACAATTAGGCTGACTCTAAGTCAAGCATCACCAAATATAAAGCAAAATGATTTAGGTGATTATTTTCAGGAATTTCTGTGGCAGATTAAGTAAATTAGCGCCTTCCAGGCTGCTTTCAGTATTGTTTTTAAGAGGTAATCAAATCTCACAACTCTTTTTATACTCCCAGATTTCAGTATTTGTTTTAGTTTTAATCAATTCAACATACCTGAGAGCTTTGTTGTATGCACCAGAGAAACAGGACAAGAGGCTAATGATGATGTGATGATTAAGTCACAGTCTTGTTAGGAGGTCCTTATGGCCTACTATCCATGTTCAGATTAGATGAGCAGAGATAAAGAAGATACAGTGCATGCCCTCTAGAGTTCATGGTTCAAAAATGGAGATAAACATGTAAATGAGTAGCTTATAATAAACCTTGATAAATGCAATAACAGAGATATGAATAAAATGCCAGAAGAGGCAAGAGAACTAAGCAACTAACTGTACCTGCGGAAATCAGCACAGGTAATTCCTGAGAGTCCTAAAATATGATTCCCCATTGAAAATCAGAAGGTCAGACCTTTGAAGAACACCTTCATATACTCCCTAGTCCCCTGCAAACAATAAATGCTCAGTATTTGTATGCTGAGAGGTCAAAGTACAAACTGCTCTACCTGACTGTGGATTGGTAAGAGGAAGAAAGTGTCACAGACTCCTCAACAGCTGCTTGTAGTTACAGTCATTTTTACTATCAGACTTCTAGGGGATTGAATGGTGACCCTAAAATGATATGTCCAAGTCCTAACCCCTATAACCTGTGAATGTGACCTTATTTGCAGACGTAATTAAGGATCTTAAGATGAGATCATCCTGAATTATCAGGGTGACCCCCAAATCCAATAATAAGTGTCCTTATCAGAGACAGAACAGAGTCCATGTGAAGACAGAAGCAGATACTGGAGTGATGCCACCACAGGCAATGCCAACAGCCACCAGAAGCAAAGTGGCAAGAAAATACTCTTCCTTAGAGCCTCCAAAGGGAGTGCAGCCCTACTGACACCTTGATTTCAGACTTCTGGCTTCCAGAGCTGTGAGAGAATACATTTCTATAGTTTTAAGCCACCCAGTGTGTGGTGATTTGCTATACAGCCACAGGAAACTAACGTAAAACCTAACATGTGTCTCTCGCAGCAGCAACATCAAGAAGTGCTTACTAAGAGTTTAATTAATATAACTCTGTGTGGGTCCCACACAAACTAAATTAGATGAACCAGGCCCTAGCCCTCAGGAAGCTTCCATGGGAAGCCATGAAAATGCTAACGTGAACAGCAGTAGGCAGGTCTTTGGAGTGAGACAATCTGCATGTAAGCTCCTATCAGCTACTTATCAGCTATGTATAAATTAAAAAATGTAATAAGCCTAAGACTTAATACTCTCATCTGTACAATGGGAATTGTTATACACATTAAATAGGATGAAGGACCTAGACTACCTAGCATAATGGCTTGCCCACAGTAAGCACTAAGAAAATGTCAGATATTGTTATTACTAGTGTAGGCACAAATGAATACATGTGGCCAGCTGAACAGAAACACTGATCAGACAGAGAAGCTCAACTAAATTCAATTCTTTGGATCTTACTTCCAGCCCAATTTCAAATCTTCAGTTAACCTCTCTTCCTCATCACACTGACAGCATCTATTGCTACCATCATCAAAAACAACCCATGGTTCTGAGACCCTGTTACTTGCAATGTCCAATTTTTCTCACAAAAGATGAGGAAAAGTGCTGTCTAAAACTTGTTTTAAGATTATTAAAGTCCTTCAGCCCAAGACTGTATCGAACTCTCTTTTTCTAGCATGAAAATCTTTCTATATCTATCTTCTTCACCACCTCATGCCCTTCTGCTCTTTTTCACTAAAAACCCGCGCCAGCACTGGTGCTCACAAGTGATCACCCCTTCTTGTTATGTCCATCAGCCTACCATTCTTATATCTTCAATAGTTCCCTTCCAGTAGTTCTTTCATCTCTACCCACAAACATCTTCCCTCAGCCTTGCAACCCAGGCTCTCATTCCATCTCCTCCAGGATTATCTTAGCCAATCTATCCAAATTAAATTTACCACCTCTTCCACTGCCCAATCCAGCCTGAATCTACTGCCTAATCCTGCTGCACTTAACTCTTCCAGTTTAAGGCAGATACCACCATTCAGACACTGAGCCCTGAAACCTGCTGGTCATTTCAGGGTCTTTACTTACACTTACGTCTCCAAGTTGTCTAGGACTCTTCTTTCAGACTTTCACATAGCTGATTCCTTCTGATCCTCAAGGTCTCACCCAGACTCCCTTCTCTTCGGGGATTCCTCCCCTGGCTACATTAGCAAAAGAACCTTCCTCCCAAATCACTCTCTACCTGAAACCCAGTTTCATTTTCTTCATGGAACATTGCACTGATATTAATCTTTTGTATTTTTTGACTTATTTATCGTAATCCACACTCTGTGAGCTGCTTAAAAGCAGATACCCTATCTGCCTAGCATAAAACAGGTGCTTAGTAAACATCTTTGCATGAGTAATTTCCCTGGATTTCTATTTTTCTCCACATAACCACTGCTCTTACACAGCCCTACAATCTGAAAAAAAAAAATTTTTTTTTTAAAGAAACATAGCTTGAACCTCAGCTTTCTGGTTGGCCTCCCTTCTGTCTGTTTCCTCCTCATCCAGTTCATCTTACATCCTACCTGCTACAGAATTATCCTAAACCACAGTTCTCAACTTGTCAATTACTTCTTCAAAATTTTTCAGTAGCTACCCACTGGATACAAAATTAGGTACAAACTCCTTATCTAAGATTTACTATTCTCTTCTGGCTCTCTCTTACCTTTTAAAAAATTAATCTCCCTCTTTTTAACCACTTATTTTGAAATAATTAGAGAAATAGCAGGTTGCAAAGAAATGTACAGGAATTCCCATGTACCCTTCCCCCAACCTCTCCAACATCAACAACTTAAACACAGCTCTCATACAACACCACAACCAGATCTCACTAGTTATGCAGACACTTGTCCACACGTGTGTATGCATGTGCATGCACTCGCGCACAAGCACTCGGGCTTACTTATATAGCTGTATGCAGTTTTATCGTATGTGTGGCCATGGGTAATCACCACCATAACCAAAATACTCAACTGTACCATCACCCAAAACTCCTTCTGTTCCCCCTTTATTGCCTTACTCATTCCCCCTCATCTCTATCCCTGCTACTACTATTCTTCATCTCTGTAATTATTTCACGAATGTTACATAAATGGAATTCTTTATTTTTATTGGTAAGTCGTATTCCATAGTATGGATGTGCAACAGTTTAACAATTCATCCACTGAAGGACATTTGGGTAGCTTCTGGTTTGGGGCTAATACAAATAAAATTGTTATGAACATTCATGCACAAGTCCTGCATGGATATAGCCTTAATTTTCCTAGAATAAATTATTTAAGTTTAGAGTGCAATCACTGGCATCTTACTTTTGTAGCCTGATTTCCCCCAAATTCCTTTCCTGTTCCCTTTTTATAGTCAAGTAGGGCCATTTGTACTGTTCTTCCTCTCTGGTTTCTAATCCTCTCATCATTTGCATATTAATAGCTGCCTAAGCCACTTTTTGAGAGTGGATGAAGAAATAAAACAATTTAAAGAATAGGGACAAATGAGGGAATAAATAATAAAAGATGATAAATAAATGAGAAATGATAGAATATCTCATCAATCCTGCCCCAATGAAATGCAATCTCTTTCCTATAAACTTACATCATATTTGCTAAACTTCTCTTACAAAATATATGTTCTCCTAGTCTCATGGATGCATACTTTCTATAGGGCATACATGCCCTATACTTTCATTAGAACAGTAAACTCCCTGGAGACAGGTCATTTCTTATTAATTTTATATTTACTTGGGCATCAAGAACAGTGCTTCTGTTAGAGCAGGAGCTCAAGCAAAACAGAATCTTCATTGTTGACTGAATGGATGAATTAACTATATTTGCCCTAAGAGGGCTCTGATCTAACCAGGAATCCAGGATGTTATATTTGCATTAAAAAAGACAACTAGGGGCACCTGGGTGGCTCAGCGGGTTAAAGCCTCTGCCTTCAGCTCAGGTCATGATCCCAGGGTCCTGGGATCGAGCCCCGCATTGGGCTCTCTGCTTTGCAGAGAACATGCTTCCTCCTCTCTCTCTGCCTGCCTCTCTGCCTACTTGTGATCTCTGTCTGTCAAATAAATAAATAAATAAATAATCTTTTTAAATAAATAAATAATAAAAAATTAAAAAAGACAACTAATAATATGTCTATACAGGCTAAATGCCAAAGGATAATAGAAGCAAGAAGTGTTAGAGAAATGCAGACAAGTGAGCAATTTTTTCTGGGATAGTTGGGGAGTGTTTCTTAAAGAAGGCTATGTTTGGGGGAGCCCTTGAACAAATGGGTAGACCTCAGAAAATTAGGAAAGGGAGTCTTTTTTGGTAAACATTACTTAAAGAACAGTAGATGGGTTATCTCCTCTGTAGCTGCTGGACAATATTCCATAATACAGATGTGCCCAAATTTTTAAACCATCCTCCTAATAATAAATATTCAGATGTGCATTAGTTAGGATTATGTTTGGATCCATGTCACGAAAAACCCAAATAAGAGTGTTATGAACACAAAACACTTTATTTCTCTTGTGTTTTCGAAAGAAGCCCAGAGGCAGACAATTCATTGCTGGTAATGTGGACTCCATGGTCCTCAGATTCCACACTCCCTTTTTCAGCTCTAACATCCCAGCATGTGGCTTTTTTTTCCCTAAGGCTGCCTCATGGGCCTAGCCAGCTCTCTTTATGCAGCCTTCCAGAAGTTTCATATAGTACTTTCAGTTCTAACTCATTGGCCAGAACTTAGTTATATGGCCATACCTAGCTGCAAGGGAAGCTGAAAAACTGTGGTCTTTTACATGAGTGTATCCCTGTCTCAAAGAAAACTTAAGATTTGTAACGAAAAAAAGGATAATAAATATTGGGTAGCAGCCAACAGTGAGAGAACAAAACTGAAATCTTGCCCTACCAATGAGTAAGCACACACATCATCTTCCATAGTCAGGAAAAAGAGAAAGAAGCACTTCACGCCCTGACCTTGAAATAAACAAACAAGCAAAAAAAAAGGGGGGGATTACATCTGGTTCTACTTCCTAAAATAGAAGAAACCTTAATCCTGTTTGTGTAAATTACTAACTCCTTAACAAAACAAAAATTTTCCCTGAAGTCTGCAATATTCTTATGATAATCACATCTGATTTTCCACCATGAACAATATAACTATAACCTTTAATCCTGTGGGTTTTTACTTTAAATACCTGTTGTATTTTTCAATCAGCAAGCCAGTCCTGAATTTGGACTCCCTTGCAGAATTTTGCAAGTAAGCGATTTTTCTTTTCTCAAGTGATTTTTCTTTTCTTAATACTTTGGTGCCTCTAAGTCTTCCTTTCACACAGTCTCAGCCACAGATTCTTTCTCATTTTCCTTATTATAAAACACACTGCAGTAAACAACTTGTAAATCACCATCATCACCAACACATCATCACCAACACATGAGATTATCACTCTTTTCATTTTTACCAAATATGACGGGCAAAAACATGTCCTATTGTTTCAACATCCATTTCCCTGATTACCACCTAATTAGTAATTATAGTCTATCTCAAGCTGAATATTTTTAGTATGTTTATTGACCATTTGTATTAATTATTCTTTGAAGAACTGATTCTCATCTCCCCATCTGGATTGTCTTCTTATGGATTTACAGAAAATATTTGTATATTCTGGCTATTAATCTTTTGTTATACATAGTATTACTATTTTCTTCTAATCTATCACTTACCTTTTTACTTTGTTTATAGTATCATGTGGTTTACAAAGTATTAAACTGTGATGCAGTCAAATTTGTCACTTATCTGACTTCCAGGATTTTGTCTTGCTTACAAAGACCATGACACCCTAAAATTACAAACATACTGTCTTCTGTTACTTGTAGGGTTTGCCTGTCACATTTAAGCTAAATGATATTTATCTTTATATATGCCATGACATAGGATTTTTTTCTAATTATTTTGCTAAACGGATAACCAGTTGTCCCAACACTATATCCTGAATAATCTGTTCACTTCCCTACATTGAAATATTATCTTAACCACATGTTATCATACAGAATTACCACTATTTGCAGACTTTTCTTTTCTGTCCGTTTATACACCAATATTACAAAGTTTTAGCTACCAAATCTCTAGTATTTTTTGGAGGTGCCTGGGTGGCTCAGTTGCTTAAGCATCTGCCATCAGCTCAAGTCATAGTCTCAGGGTCCTGGGATTGAGCCCCACATTGGGCTCCCTGTTCAGTGGAGAGCCTGCTTCTCCCTCTCCCTCTGCCGCTCCCCCTGCTTGTTCTCTTTCTCTGTCTCCCCTGCCCCACCAAATAAATAAATAAAAATATTTTTTTAAAAATGTAGTTATTTTTTGGTATCTGGTAAGTTAGGCTCCTCCCTATTGTATCTTTGAAAAAGAAAAAAAAAAGTTGGCTGCTCTCATAAATTTTCTCTTTGAGATGACTTTAAACATAAGTTTACTAAATTCTACTTAAAAATCCTACAGAGGGGGCGCCTGGGTGGCTCAGTGGGTTAAGCCTCTGCCTTCGGCTCAGGTCGTGATCTCAGGGTTCTGGGATCGAGTCCTGCATCAGGCTCTCTGGTCGGCGGGGAGCCTGCTTCCTCCGCTCTCTCTCTCTGCCTGCATCTCTGCCTACTTGTGATCTCTGTCAAATAAATAAATAAAATCTTTTAAAAAAAAATCCTACAGAGATTTTTTTAATTGAGATTACCTGATTTGTAAATTAGCAATTTTTCATTTCCTTTTTTTTTTTTATCTATTTCATTTATTTGAGAGAGAGAGAGAGAGAGCGCGCGAGCAGGAGAAGGAGAGTGACAGAGACTCTGGAGCCGACTTAGTGCTAAGCATGGACTCCGACGCTGGGCTCCATCTCACAAACCCGGTATCACCACCTCAGGAGTCGACCTCTTAACTGACTATGGCGCCCAGGTGCCCCTAGCAATTTTTCTTTTTAAGAGCACTTGCATGTTTTCAAATAAATATTTTTAAGAGCACTTGCATGCTTTCAAATAAATATATGCTTTCAAAATCAACATGTATTTACCAAGTACCTACCTTGGGCTGAGTTCCATGGGAAATTCAAAGGATTTTTAAGACAGTCCTTGCCCCACCAAAATGTACAACCTGGCTGAAAGGAAGAAAAAAATATAAACAACTAGTGCATTAAATGACAAATATCTAAGAACTAAACTTCTGGCTCACTTATGGTCACTATAGTATGCACTTTGCTTATTTTTGCATCTCATCTTCTGTTTTTGTTTTTACTTGGGCCTTACTTTTGCTTTTATTTTTTTTCTTTTTAAACACCTGACAACTGGGGTAAATGTTTACAAACATAATCAATTTCTATTTTACAGTCATCCTAGGGAAGAAGTTCTATTATCATCCCCAGTTTACAGATACTAAAACTAAAACTCAAAGAACTTAAGTAACTCTCCCAAGATCACAGAACAAGTAGGTGGAGGATAGCTAGGATCTGAAACCCAGTTAACCTGACTTCAGTCCCCATAGTGTCACCTCTTCTCCCGCCCCCCCCCCCCCGGCCTTTTAAGTTCCTGTTACTCTATCGAATGCAAAAATCATCTCTGAAATAAGGATAGGAAATGAATGAATAACATTCAGCTTTCTTTCCTGTTTCATCCTCTCTACACATGTCCAGCCAATAATAAAAGTGCACTTGGGGAATGAGGACACATTACCCTCTGCCACTATCCAGGTTGGACCTGTCCAAGTTCCTCTCCCTCCTTTCCCTTAAGCTAAGCACAGTACCCACTACATAATTTACAGGGCCCTGTGCAAAACCAAAACGTGGGGCCCCTTGTTCAAAAATGATGACTACCTTCACGGGGTAGAGAGACCGTTCAACGAAGCCCAGGGCTTTTCTAGGCACAGGGGTGGGGGGGGCTCAACCACACAGATCCTACCCCATGAAGCAGGCCCAAGCTAAGAGTTTCTTTTCTAACCCTGGTCTCAGGCTTTGCAGATTCACAGCCCTGTTCTGACGAAGAAGGCTGCTCAGAAGTCTTCCTCCCCACCGACAGCGACTACGACTCCAGTGACGCTCTGAGCCCCCGAGACCTGGACCTGGTGTACCTGTCATCACACGACATCGCCCAGCAAGCGCTAAGCGGCCTAAGTGGCAGCGCCCCCGACGTCCTGCAGGTGCATGACATGAAGAGTCCTCTGGGGCCGGGTCAGGACCCCCAGGGCCGGGTCCTGGGGCCAGACCCTGACCACTCGTGCGCCGAGGTCCTCCACAGCCTGACGCTGACGGGCTTGGCGTCCAAGAACCACGCCAAGATGGCGCCAGGCTCGCGGCCGGCGCTAGGCTTCCTGGGAAAGCGGAAGCCGGCCAAGCACCAGCACTCCGGCGGCTTCAGCCGCCACCAGCGCTGGCTGCGTATGCACAGCGAGACGCAGTCGCTGTCGCTGTCCGAGGGCGTTTACACGCAGCACCCGTCCCGAGCCTGCGGCCTGACCCACGATCCTGCAGAGGCCGAGCGGCGGGGACCAGCCCCCGATGGGCCCCGGAGCCTGATTCTAGCTCACACCACGAGCCTCCCTGAAGAGGGGAAGAGCAGCCTCCAGGACCCGAGACCCGCCGTACGCCACATTTACGTGGAGCCCTACTCTGCAGCGATGGTGGACGCAAAGGCCTGGGCTGCCTTGAGCCCGCCCCCAGGAAGCCACTCTGGCCTGCCCAGCCCCACGGGTCCGGAGATGAGCCCCGAGGGCCCGACCACATCCCAGGTGTCAGAAATACTAAGCAGCATGCTTTAGGGAGGCTCCCCGTTCCACCGCATTTTCCATCACCCTCCCTCCATCCCGCTCCCACTGTGTCCCCATCCCTTTTCAAATGGTTTGAATGTTAAAACTCCAAAAGTTACAGGTTCAAGACCCTCTTTTTAAGGAAAGAGTTGGGTGGAGGTGAGAGTTGCCGGTGGTGTTCCCAGTTCAGGGCATAGCAGAGCTTTTGTGTCAACATGGAGCCCTAGACACAAGGGTTCAAACATGCCGATCGGTTGGGAGGCACTCTTGTTGTAGGCAGGGCTACTTTAAAAACCGCCCTCAGTTCTACAGCTGGCTCTGCAATCTGACCTTTGGGTTTAGGTATCTTTCATGAATCTGTGATTGGTGGGGAGGAGTTCTAGAGATGAAAGTAAGATTAGCATTATTTTTCCTTCCATTGTGAACATTTAGAAGAGTGCAAGGGAAAGAAGCCCAGGTCTTCAGGGCACAAGGTCAGGTGGACTTTTTCTAGGTTCCCAGTTAGCTAAACCAAGTCATTCCAAAGTGCAGGGTTCTCAGCTGGTCACCAAATCAAATTTATCCATTAGCACTAATATATGATTAAGTAGGCAGTCGTTTTCTTCATTTAGTGCTGTGTGGAAGCCACTAGATGCAAAAGTAGAGGATGCTTTGCTTCTAGCTTTGTCTTGCAAAGCCTGTGCCCTTGTAAAATAGGGCACAAAGCAGCCCTTCCTACACACTCATCTCCCATTGAAGCATGGATATGGGCCTTATTCAGGTGTAGGGACATAGCTAAATTAAGTGAAAACCTAGGTTAAAAACAAGACAAGGAGGTGTAAGAGAGAAATGAGCATTTCCTCTACAATTCTAAGATAAGTAAGTCCATGAGTCTTTGTCTCTGAAAATGATAGTGGGTCTGCTCAGATTCTTAGGTTTTGGAAGGTCATCGAATGAGAAAGTGCCTTTCAGATACGGCACAGCAGTTGCCTTACAGCTGCGTTGGTACATCTGTGCACCCCTACATCAGTGGTTCCAAAGCTATACTTTGAAACACCTGAAATTCGTGCTTTGGTCTCAATGCCTCTCACCTGCCTTTCTCACAAATGAGAAACCCAAATCAAAAAGAAATCACACTGCATATTCAAAAAGGCCTAAACCTTCTCTTATTTCCTGGAGCCAAGACTCATTCAGTTTACTGATATTCTAAATGGTCCTTTTCTGCTTCACAGGCATTTGGGTTAAATATTGCTCTTTATGGGCCCTACCCCTGTCCTCACAGTTCTACCATTCCTCCTCATGGGAATTCATACAAAGTCCCCTGTTCACAATGTTATTCCGATCCCTTCCATTTTTAAAACATTTGATTTAAACATAAATAATTACCCTGGTGGAAAGGTACAGATTTGGCCCATGGCCTATGGTCATTAGAAAACTAAGGCCCAGAGCTCAATCTTTATTTTTTTAAGAGATTTTATACTCAGTGAACCACCCCCCCCCCACACACACACACAAAGATTCTTGAGCAGAATCACTGTGGCTCCTTTTCCATGCCTGCAAGGATTTTAAAATGCAGTTTTCTTCTGTTCTGAGTGAACTCTATGTATATGGAGTTTTAGAGCTAGAAAGGACCATAAAATTAGTCTAAGTCCTTGTATTTACAGATGAGATGATAAACCCAAAAGAGGTTAAGTGACTTGCTCAAGGTCACAGAGCTAGTTTAGTCTCAGGGTCAGAACCCAGAAGCATTCCCTTTACAATAGGCTGGCCCACTGGGAATCGGTACACACCAATAGTCAACTTCTGATTGCCTACTGGCTACTTACCTAGTTTGTAGATTATCTTTTAATTCCAAATTCAACTCCCTTTCTCAACTTTTACCTAAAAGATTTCCATTATCACAGAGCTCCTTGTTGCCAGGAAATACAAATTTCACCTAGTTAGTAGCTAAGTTAATTAAAAAGCAAATTGGAGAGAAATGTCATTTAATATTACACACCATATGACTCCCCTTTAATAATAAAAATGACAGCGTCATCTGCATTCAGTTTCTACTTATTTCTAATTATGGGACAGATTATATATGTTGAAAGCTGGAATTGTCAAAAACTAAGAAACCAAGTGATTCTCTGATCATGACCTTTCTGGTGGCATAGAAGGAAGCTTGTGACTGTTAATTGGATGTGAGGCATTCAATAGGCAGCAAAAGCATAGACTGACCCACCCTTCTGGCCCCTCATTTGGTCAGCAAGTTCTGGTACTTTGCACCAAATAATGACTCATGAGGTAAAATTGCATTAAACCCAAACACACTAATTTATATTGAGATCATGGGTTATTTTTTCACCTTCTATGAGGAAAAGAGGTGCATGCCCATGAAATGAATACTGCACATTTCTATTTCAGTGGGCACAATGAGTTGGTTTGAAAATGTATATTCCTAGCAATATTCTATGTAGAAGTGGATGTTATGTCCTCAGTATTTAGCCAGTATTTGTTCAAGTAGGTACACTCCACCTGTACCTACACTTTGCAACATCTTGTGAGCCTCATTTAAATTAATAGATTCCTGTGAGAGACAATTATGTTCTCTAATTCACAATCCTTTATTTGTTATGTCTAGGCATTATGGAGACTTAACTTCTGAGGATTTTTTGGTTTGTTGTTTGTTTTATCTTGATGGTTTGGTTTGGTTTGGTTTTGGAAATGATGAACTTTTGTCTTTTTTTTTAAGTCCAATCTAGGGGCCTCTGGAGGAAACTCTCCTGCCCCATAATTTTTCTACCATGCTTAACTCTCACTTGTATTAACCCAGCTCTCATCATTGGTGAAAACCCTCAAAAATCAGTGACCAAGGTCCTCCCATATGTCTGTCTCTATTCCAAGTCCCTTGGAAAAACAAAAGAATCCAGAACAAAACACATTCCTGGGCCAGAAGGAGCTCACAGAGTATAGCATCATCACTGTACATCTTCTCATTGATGTTTTAGAAGAGGCAAAAGCCTATCTCCTCAGGCCATCATAAGGCGTGTTGGGCTAGACTTCACTGACTTCCCTCTTGCTGGCTATTCATAAAGGAAGACAGCCTGTAAAACATAAGTCACCAATATATATGCTTGACAACCATTTACAAGGCTATCACATCCTCTTAATTGGTGAGGGGAACTGGGAAACAGTAATTAAAAACATTTACTCTAGGGAATGGGTATTTTAAGAAGTGGGTACTTAAAGATGAGACCCACTCCATTTTAAGAACATTCACTAATGCTCAAAGCAATAATTACGCTGGATAAAATGGTTCCATTTGGTTTGAAAGTTGAAGCCAGTTAGTAATAATATTCCTCCAGCCCCCATTCCTGAAGGATCCCAAAGCACTTTATGAAAAGCAATGACTGAAGCCTTGTTGTACTCCCCTAAAAAGACCTTGTCTGGAAGCCACCTGGCAAACACCTACCCTATCCTTGCCAGGAGATCGTGCCAGACAAGTGGGAAAGAGGACTGGCTTCTCATTCATTGTTATCCTGCCATGCAAAGGTGCACTCTGGTAAGCGTTCAGCTCTTCCCTTGAAGATAGCAAATTTAGACAAAGAGGCATACCAGAAAATCCCAACTCCTTACCCTCCCCCACCTTGTTCTTCATGCTCTACCCAAGACGTAGTCACTTTCTCTTGGAGAACTATCAACTCGAGTTATTCAGGGGTCTGCTGTGGATTTAAGTTCCCTAGTTCTGTCAACAGCACACAGAAGTCACTGGGTTCTTAAAATCGATACTTTTGGAAAGATGATGCGATTACCTTACAGTACTCTCAAGTTTGTATGTAGCAGAACTACAGCAGAGTGTGTGCCCCTCTTGCTGTATTTGTTGACTGAATTATAACAAACCAGTTAGAGAGGGTAGTTATAGGTTAACAAGAGACAAGAGAACACTCCCAGAGAGTTGCAAGTCACTTAATAAAGTCGAAATACTTTCCCAGATGATTCAGTGACTCAAACCTGAAGGTTTGGGGGGTCCCACCCCTCCCCCCGGTTATACCTTGAAGGAAAACTGTAAGGGAGCTCTTTGGAAAGCAGTGATACCTCTCCACAGGTAGTAGAGGGAACAAGGGAAAATCTTGTTTCTTTGCGGGTCACCTCTCCTAAGATGTTCAAACACATGGCTTATGACTGTTAAGCTCAACTTCAATGTGGCCTTACAAACAACAAGGGTAGTGTATTTGAAGCTATGTTGCATAGCTTGGAAACTTATTCTAAGATCCTAATTCAGAGTTTTCCTGAGGTGTTGAACTTTGCCATTAGCAAAAAGTATTTTTAGAAAAATCCATTGACTGTTTATGAAGCACTGATTTTGCCATATTTCAGGTCTCTGGTTTCTCCATCATTTTTGCACCCAGTGGGTTATATTTGTTGTTTTCAATTATTTCTTCTATCTCCATTATTAATGAATTTGTAAAATGATCTTTCAAAAAGAGAGTTGGTTTTGTATAACAACCAGATAGGTAGACAGTGAAAATATTCTATTTTGATAAAGGAAGGAGGAGGTTTGTTGTGGTTGTTTTAGATATAACCCTAGGGTCCTTCCCCTCCAGATACATACTTTTTTTTTAATTGAAATCCAATATTTAACTTAGTGGCAAATGTTATCAAGCTATTAGTTAATGCTCTTTGGTCCTCTTCTTTCAGTCCATGACATGGAAGTCTGAATATGCTTTCACAGTAACCACTATCCAGTAGCTGATTTATAAAAACCAAGTCTGGCAAATTGTTGTGTTAAGTCAGTCTGAGTTGCTGTGTTGCTTCTTGCCCTGTGATCAACCGGATTTTTGGGGATATACCATGTGTGTGGTCACAAGCATCAGTTTAATATTTGTGATGGAAAAAGAATTAAATAAGTGTGTGTGCATGTGTGTGTGTGTGTGTGTAGTCAGGGAGAGATATTTCATAGAAAAAGTAATTTAAGTGGCATTCTATTAGGCAGTGTTTAATTGCTTCCTGCCTGATGTGTACATAGTGATTTGGCTGATTATTGGTTATTTGTTCAAAACTTAATGTATCTTGTTGCTATGTATGCAACTGAGTGTATGTAAAAGTTTAGACTTCAGTACATTATCTGCACAATTTTGTGTGCTTTAAACCTCTGTAAATGTACAGATGAATCATGTATGGTGTATTACATGTGACCTCCACTCTTGAAACAATAATATTTTGTAGTATATACTTTTGCAAACTATTTGAACATTTTAAATGGATATTGTAAATGGCCAGTACACTCAATCATAAACAATACTGGTAAAACGCATGCCTCTTCAACCTCCCAGTTTATAAGAAGAGGTCAGGGGCTAACAAGAATTAAGGTAATTTTTCTAATGGCAAGTATTTTTGATAATTTCCTACCTGCCTAATTGTATTTGGAAGAAAAACTGTCAACAGAAGAAATCTTAGCTAGCAGAGGGAATGACTTTATTTCATAACCATTAAAGAATACTAATATGCTTTATATCTGACCTGATGTTGAAATACTGTTCATGGGAGGAGAAGGGAAAAATATTTTGATTCTTCATAAGATCTTTTGCTGTTTCAAGGACAGTCTCCAAGCCCTCTGTCTTCAGTGTGGAGAAATGTCAATTAAATAATAAACTAAGAGAGTTGTCAGCAGTTGGCTTACCTGCTGGTTTTTCCAAGTCTCAGCGAAGCCACACGTTTTTCAGCCTGAACTTTTAAAATCTCCTCACTGAAACTTTGGAAGAGTTACTGTTCTGGGGTACTGGTTTAACAGTTATCAGAAATATCTGACCAGTTGGCCCTTGGTTGACCAGTGGCATTTGGGTTATTTCTCGTGCATAGCTGGTTATTGCCATGTACTGAAAACAGAGGATGGGCTGCCATGGCAAGTGTTCTCACCAAGTTGCACCCAGGAGCTTGGACACCTTAACCTTGATCCTTCCTCCACTGCATGCTTGTTTAAATGTCTTCAGTACATCTCTGCATGTGCTGTCCTATTTCTCTATCCCTTTATTTCCACACTCACAAAGCTCCTCCCTTACCCCAACTCCCTCCAGCTGAGATTTGAGATTTCTTCTGATATTGAGAACACTACAAAGAGATTGCTTCAATCCCAGGAACCTGCAGGAAGGTTCTCCTGAATTCCCAAGGACAGGAAATACGCTGCTTTAGACCATGTTTTTGTCTTAGGCTGTTTTACTGAATTCTCTTAAGTACACACACACACACACACACACACACACACACACGCACATTCAACTCTTCATTGGCATGTTTGTGGTCGGCTTTCCTGACAGCCTCAGAGGGCTGTTTTGTTGTCCTGGCCAAATGTCCTGTTTTCCCTATGTAAATTGTCATCTTTCTAAGCAAACCATTACTTTCTTCTCCTAATTCCGTCTTTGAATAAAAGTTTACCTTCTTTTTCAAACCAAACAGATGACCTTGCTCTTTAATATCCTCTTTCTTCTATGAACACTCCTGGGGAGGTGTTGGGGGAGGGACAGAAGGGGGTGGCCTTTCTGAGTCAAGCTGCTGGGTAAGATGTGAGCTTCACTGAATGCTTCGCCTTTTGATAAGCTAGGCCAGGTAACAACACCCAGTATCTCCATCTGCCAATGAGAAATAACTCCTCCTTCTCTAGAACAATAATTTTAAAAATTATGTTAGGGAAGTAGGCAAGTAGGCAATATTGCCCAATATTACCAGATCAGTAAGTGAGATCTTTGTCACAATTTCTTTTTTTTTTTTTGTCATAATTTTTAAAAATTTATTTATTTGTCAGAGAGAGAGGGAGAGAGAGCGAGCGAGCACAGGCAGACAGAGTGGCAGGCAGAGGCAGAGGGAGAAGCAGGCTCCCTGCTGAGCAAGGAGCCCGATGTGGGACTCGATCCCAGGACGCTGGGATCATGACCTGAGCCGAAGGCAGCCGCTTAACCAACTGAGCCACCCAGGCGTCCCTGTCGTAATTTCTTGACTGTGAAAATGCATTTCCTCCTCAAGTAGCCTGTGGCATTCTCCCATTTGCATCATGCTCCTTGTTCTGCCAATAATAATAACAGTAATAATAACAATGCTGCTTATTCTGTCGTAGGTCTGGCAATTACTGTGTTAAGTTACAGGCCACAGGAGAGAACTGACCCTGGTATTAGACACACACTAGAGGAAGTTAGGCACCGGGGATACACTCCTTTAGATCAGAGGCTCTAAGTCAAAGGCAACTGCCTCCTTTTCTCCACCATTATCTCCTACACATTCCAGAGCTCCTAGCACAAATGCCCGTGAAAGGGTGATCAACTGATGAAGAGATCACTGAAAATCACGTTAATTTCCACACATCATTCAATTGCTCTGTAAAGACATGGACTCAAAGGCCTTTCCAAATGCCTGCCAGCCTGGGGTTCCTCTCTTAAACGACTGGGGTAAAGCTCAGTTTGTCCCTTCAGGGTTCCTCGAAAGTATTTCTTTAGGACATCGTGCAAAGTTCCACCAGCTAACTGCACATCCATCTCCAGAACGCTCTGATTAAGGTCAGTCCCCCAGTAGAAGAAAGCGAAGGGCCTGGGGTGAAACCCACTCTTTACAGGTGGGGCAGCATGGGCTTCCAGACTGTTCCAGCCAGCACTGACCCAAGTGTCGCCAGAGCGGGCCGGTGACGGAGCAGCGCGGACGCGGATGTGCACATCACCTATCCCGGCTGTACCCGCTGAGATTTCCAGACCCACAAAACCTTCAAAAGTCTGGTCCCCATGCCCAATAAGGCCAACTTTTGCACACACCCTTTTCCCCATCAAGCTTTTGATAACTGCAATGTCCTATATGTTTATAAAACACTTTCCCAAGCACCATCCTGTTTGAGTTTGACAAACAGCCCTGTGAAGTGATCAGAGCGAGCACTTTTATCTCTGTTTTACAAATAAGAGGCTTGAGGCTCAGTCAAGTGAGCTCTAGGGCCCCGGACTCCTAACTTCCCAGGATGCCATACACCTCCGACTTAGGAGCTATGGGAAAGGTAAAACCATGCCCAGATTGGCCAGTACAAGCTCTCTCTCTCTGGAACAGACCCCCTGCATAGACAGACATGCAAGGGAATTCACAGATAATGAAAATCAAGCACAGAAACCCTCTCCTGTGAGGCCCATGTTCTAGCTCTGTGACTGCAAGCAAGACACTTTTCCTCTCAGAACTCACAAATGAAAACATCTATCAAATGTACAGGATCTTTTCCAGCTTTCAAATTCCGTGAATCTAAAATAGTCACACTGAGCCCCTATCAGGGATGAGCAGAGATTCTTCTGAGAGCGTTTCTGTTTTGTGATGTGTTTTGTGCTGTCCTTAGTCTTGTCGAGGAGGGCAGGTGGCGGCAGGTGGGTGGCAGGGAGTCCACTGTAGCTAAAGGAAAGTGGAGAGAGAAGGGGCTAATCTGCACTCAGCAGCCCTTCCCAATACCACCCCTCTCCACAATTCCTCCTTCTGCCTCACTCTGACCGCAGTCTCTCTCAGAAAACAGTCCCATCTATTTCACTTCCTGTGTCTGTGGCTGTCCAGGCCGTTGCGGAATCACAGTGGATGGGGTCTGGATTATCTCTTGGCCCTTCCCTGGCACCCTGACTTACCATCAGCACCACTGTCCAGCTGTTCCTTTAGATCCTGCCCAATCACTACCCTAAGATCCCTTCCCTGGAGTGGCCTGGAAGGGGCCAACGCACTGCACAACTCCAGGAGGCGCTATTATTAAGTATGGCATGTACTCCATTAGCCATTTCCCAGAATCCAGGAGTGAAGCAAGCAGACCTTTTTGCCAGACAGCAGGTCTGCAATGGGCATGTCTTTGGGGGTAGAAGGGACAATGAGAGATTGGCAGAGGACACAGCCTGGGGCCTCCCTTTGTGTAGGATGTTCACCATACCACCGTGGGGCCTGCTTTGAGGCACAATATTGGACACACATTTTACTCTTTCGAGTTTGGGGCAACTTGAGCACCAGCTTGGCCCTCCCTCGGGCCATGTTGGTCTGGCCGGAGCCAAGTGCCAGGCATTGTTCTCCCCATGTTCTCAGTGAAGTCCGTGAAGTCAGGGCAGCATCATTCCCTGACAAACATTCAGTACATTTCCTTGGGTCCCAGGAGGCCTGATATTGAAATGTTTTCCTCCCCATAGTTATATTTTCCTTGGTTGAAAAAGTTTTGTTTTGGAAGTTGCTACCCTGTCGAGGTAATGAGTCAGTTTGGGAGGCCGGTGAAGAAGGGAAAATGCACATCACTGGCAGAGGCCGAAAGGATGGGGGTGAGAGAAAATGGGAGATTCCGGGTGGGAGAGAGAGGTCCACACCCTCTGCCCCCTCCTGCCCTTTCAGGAAGAACACAGCCCCTCCTTCTCAGCTGGGGGCTTCTTCACTGAGGTCAGGGACCAAGCCCCACAGCTGCCTTTCGGGCTTGTTCCTGGGGAAGGATAGGTAGGCACGAAAGGAGCTAACATTATGGGCCATCTTTGGAGTGCCTTTATAATCTTCTACTTTCTGTGCAAGTTGGTAGCTTTATCATCCACATTGCACAAAGTGGGAAACTGAGGCTCAAAGGAAGGGAAACTCTCCCAGTAGCCCACAGCCAGCAAGTGGCAGAGCTGGGACTGGAATTCAGAGTCCTGTGCCTATTATACCACATGGTCTCTCTACAAGACTCATTCCTATCCAAAGAATCAGACCCAAGTGACTCGAGGGAGGGACAAGAAGACCCAGCTGGAGGGACAACTGAGATTATCTGGCTCAGAGCCAGGGGCATATTGTTGGGAGAGGGAGGAGGGGAGGTGTAGGGACTTAGACCACCCTTTCCTCTCCCCTCCTTCCTCTTCTCCCCTCAGTTTTTCTACCCCATACATTTTCTCTACATGGAGAGAAAAGTCCTAGAGATACAAAAACACATATAGACACACCAACACACTCAGATCCCCCCCCACACACACACACACACTCACACATACAACACAAACACACCAGTCCACACAAGCACAGAGGCACACACATCTGGAGGTAAAGCTCAGGATTCAAGGGTTGGCCTCGTGCCAGCTCTGAGCCCCAAGTAGCCCACTGAGGAGCCCTGGTCTGCCTCACTTTGGGAGGTCAAATCAATGAAAGAGCCTGGTAGTTTAAAAAAGAGAAAGGGAGGGGAAAAAAGAACACCAGCACCTCTCATGATGGGAGGTCAGAGCAAATGAAACCAGGAGGAGGGGGTCGCGGTATGGGGGCTGGGGCGAGAGCATGGGGGTGGGGAGCCTGGGGCTGGCAGCTGAATTCCTACCCTGGCCCAGCTCCAAAAGATTAAAATAGAGCTCTTAGAGTGTCCCCTCCACAGACTAGCCTGCCAGGGGCCAGACAATACGTGGGTTTGTGCTCCAGCACAGGCCTCCAGAGAGGTGATGTTTTTACCCGGACAGCTAAAGGCACAGAGGCAGGTCTAAGCAATTCCAAGGCTACTTTGGCCCGCAGTCCCAGAACAGGCCACAGCAGAGGGAGAACAGCGGGCTGCTAGGACGCACACAGATCTGCTCTTTTCTCTCCTCACCCCAGGGCAGGCCACTGCACTCACATGTCTTCATTTTAGCCACCCCCCCCCACCCCAAACACCCAACTGGCAGGGCTATGTGGGACGACGTCTTAGCAAATTTGTTATACTTTAATTGGAAAAAAAAAAAAAAAGTCTCAGCACGCCTGTAAACAGACGGCTCTACTAATGAGGGACAGACAGGGAGTCCCTTGGGGTTATCTGAAGTGCTCGGATGAGTACAGACAACTCATTTTCCTACTCAAGGAACACTGTTTCCCCAGAAGGAAGCCCCAGTGGCCACTTGAGGTTGCGTCTACTTCCTTGGAATTCTCAAGGACTTTAGGCAGCTGGGAATCAAATCCAGTATTCCGGTCCCCTAACGTGGAAGGAGGAAGATCGGTATCTGTCAGCTAAGCACACAGGCTGTGGAGTTTGCCAGACATGGGTTCTAATTCCGACCCTGTCACCTAGTAGCTTATCGAACGTGGGAAGATTCATCTTTCTGAGACTTCAGTTCTTTATTTCTTAGTAGCACGGACTAATGGTCAGAAGGGTTAAGTGAGAAAAATGCGTAGAAAGTGGTCAAGCCCACACCTGGCATTTATCTAACAAATTTTAGCCAAAAACAAAACAAAATAAATTCCTTCCTACCAGGTCCCCTAGAACTAGGATGAAAATATAATTTACCACTCAAACCAGAACACTTTTGATAGTGAGGGTAGGCACTAAATGGACAGAGTCTGGGACACTGACCAACCAGGAGCTATCCCGAGAAAAACTGAGACGTGTGACCCCCCACTTTGTATAACTTTCTGAAAGATCCGTACATAACATTTCATCAAGATAATCCCTTTAAAAATGGCCCTAAAGTTTACTCTGTATCATGAAGTCCACTGGGAGTCACAATACTTCAGAGTATACCTATGATACCCTTATGGAAAATTACCATTTAAAATAAAATTTTATTATATATCTGAAAATCATAAAGTTGTAACCAAGTGATAAGACACAAGAAATGTTTGATTTGGACGGAGGTCTGAAAACTGATAAAAATTCTATTGCCATCTTAATTGGTTCTTTTCTGCTTACTGGGCAAGGTAGCTATTATTCAATTTTAGTGGAAACACTCCTCCTTCCAGCTCACATAACAGCAATATTCCATGATAGCCAAGTTTGAGAACCTCAGCCTTAAAGAATCCATATCCCTTAGGGGGATTGGCAAAAACGGGCGAAGGGGAGTGTGAGATAACAGTTATGGAATAAATATGTCACTGGAATAGAAAGCACAGCATAAGGATATATGGTCCGTGCTACTGTGGTGTGTTGTATGGTGACAGATGGTAGCTACAGCTACACTTGCAGTGAGCACGGTGATGTGTAATGTATAAGCTTGTCAGATCACTGTTGTACCCCTGAAACTGAGGTAATATTATGTGTCAACTGTATTCAAATTTTTAAAAAAGTAAGACAAACACCCAGAAAGTGAAGGATGGGGGCAACTTTCATGGTCATGATGTACCTTCTTTTCTTTTTAGCCAATCGAGGAGAGCTGTCACAATGTAGGAAACCTCAGTTTCTCACCTCATATCTCTCCATAGGGTTGCTTGAGTGCCCTCAATGGGGCATGGCAGCTGGCTTCCCCCAGAGCAAGTGATCCAGGCGAGAGCAAGGCTATCCAGTGTGCCTAGGATTAAGGACGCTGGACTTCCCTCTTTAAAACCGAGACGGTCCCGTACCCACCACTGAGCCAGTTGCCTTGAGGGAAGAAGAAAACACCTGAGAAGTATCCAAGGGTTCCTCAGCAAAGGACTGCAGCCAACAGCTTCAGTCTGTCAAAAAGAATCTTTACACCCAATGCCAAAACCAGACAACTCTCCGAAAGAAAGCAATCGTCATCAGTCAGGGGATGTTTGGGTCCTCAAGTGCAGAAAACTCTTGAGCAGCTTTTTGTGTGTGACTGTTCTAAAATACACCCTTGGGCACCTGGGTGGCTCAGTGGGTTAAGCCTCTGCTTTCAGCTCAGGTCATGATCTCAGGGTTCTGGGATCGAGTCCCGCATCGGGCTCTCTGCTCGGCAAGGAGCCTGCTTCCTCCTCTCTCTCTCTCACCTGCCTCTCTGCCTACTTGTGATCTCTGTCTGTCAAATAAAAAAAAATTATAAAATACATCCTTAATTATAAGCCTCTGGAATCTTCCATTCGACCTAGCCAGCCCCTCTCTAGTGGGTGACATTAGGATTTGCCTTCCTGGTTTCTGAAGACCCCTCCAACATAAGGTCCTAGTAGTGTCTCTCTGACTGTATGTACCTGTTGGTTTGCTCTTTGTTAAAAAGAACAGCATCTTCCTCTAAAGTGTTTTTCTTGCATTAAATACATTTAAAGCACATTTGGAAAGCTGTACAGTTTACAATGTGTTTTCTCTTTTAATTCTCACAAACAGTAAGGTGGGCACTGTGATGGTGCCCATTTTTCTTCTGAAGACACAATGTCTAAAAGAACATAGTTGGTAGAGAACCAGGAAACTCAGACCCAGGTCTTCTGACTTGAAATCCTCTCTCTATACTATATCACACCTCAGCAGTGCAAACCATTTATTTGATTTAACATGGAATGACACCTAGACACGGTAACTCCTTGAATTTCAGCTGAGTCAATTAAAACACACAGACACACATTTACACACATACTCACCAACACACATAGACCAACTTCAAAACTGGGTCCCTATAGATGAACTTACCCTACCTCCCCATCCAAACAGTGAATGGATATATCTTCTGGGTTTTATCTCAGCCACATTGCCACCTTGGGAAATCAGTAAAATTGAATAATGGCTTAGAGAGTCAATTTAAGGGAGAGAGAACAGCACATTGCTTATCATACCAATAACCAGCATACAAGAATGTAAAACTTGCTATCAAGTAACCAATACTCCACTTTGGGAATCTATCTAATAGAGACAAAAGCACCAGTAGATAAGGAAATACAAGATGCTTCATTGCAGCTTTTCCTGTTATGGTAAAACTACCTGGGAACACTCTGGGGGCCCACAAATAGAGAACCAGTTGGCCAAATGATGCTGCATCTATAGCAATATTACAAAGGATGAGTGAGAATCATTTATACTAAACTGGAAAGCTCCATGATGGATTGAGACGGAAGGAAGAAAAAAAGGGGGAAAGACGGTGAAATGATAAAATGGATTTAATGATCCAGCCTGCTAGAGGTGATTTTTTAAAAATTCTATCAATGCATTGGATACATCTGCTCTGTACAGATCCTCATAAAAATAAATGTGGAACGAAACACAGGTTGTAACTTCAGAGTTTGGACTGGGAGAGGGAAGGGGGAGATTATTAACATTTTTGCACACTTCTGAATTATTTGACTTGATAAAAAGAGCACACATTATTTCTATAATTTCAAACAATAATAAAGTAGATCAAGATAAAAATAAACTACAGCCAGAATTTTGCCAAGCCCAAGTTGAGCAAAGAGAACTCAGATCCCTCCCCTTATGTCTTCGAGTTCATCCAAATGCACTCTCTTAATCGGCCTCAGACACTGACATCTGTTTGGAACAACTCCACTCTCTACTCTCTACATTGGTCTTCAAAATGGCCACCTCTGCGGGATGTTCCAACTTTAGCTGGGACCAGTCCTCCCCACCCCCACATCTCCCTGCACCCACTCATACTCAAAAAAGACTTTGGTCCCTGCATAAAAGGCCAAGAATAAATCCTTTCCACCCCCATTATTCTGTCAATATAACATTCTCCCCACTCTTTTCTTCCTAACCTCCAGATGGTGGCCTCTGGAAATGGGGGACTGTGGGAGCCGTGGAATCTCCCTTTCTAAAGGTCTTTACCAAGAGACAGATTCACATCTGTGGAGGATGGCTTGGATTTAAGTGCAGTTAGAACAAGTTAGTTATGGGTGGTTTGCCATTTGGGGAGTGCTGATTGCATGCAGAGCTCTGTGAGAGGGAGAGACAGGAAATCAGGAGCCCTGGTGGCAGAGCAGATATATACAGATGAAATAACTTGGTAGCCTGGAGCAATAATTCATCAATTACATGTATGTACAACTCCCAGATTCATTTTTGCACAAATCTAGGAGAGAGAAATCTAGGTGAGATGACACACTAAGTGATGGACTCAGGATTCAGAACGACCTTGACCAGCAGACATTATTTTGTAGGGATTCAAGTTTCACATCCAGGTTAAAAAACCCAAGAACAAAATGGGAGAATCTTAGCTGGGCAAAGGACCATAAAGAAGTTGACTTGGGCATTTTATTTAATAAGCTCTAATAGGCATAAGTATAAAATGCTGCTTGAAACAAAAAGACCAGAGGCACCTGAGTGGCTCAGTCGGTTGAACGACCCACTCTTGATTTCCACTTGGGTCATGGTCTCAGAGTGGTGGGATCAAGCCCTGCGTCAGGCTCCATGCTCAGTGGGGAGTCTGCTTGAAGATTCTCTCTCTCCCTCTCCCTCTGCCCTTCCCGTGCACTCTCTCTCTTTCTCTCTTAAATAAATCAATACATTTAAAAAACAACAACAACAGAGAAAGGTAAACTAATGCAATCTCCAGGTATTTGAATGGAAAGAAGTCTATCCATCTAGTCGTCTACTTATTCATTCATCAATAGCAAACATTAATGGACTGACTACCTACCAGGTACCAGGCACTGCACTGGCACAGGCTAATGAGCTCTAGGATTACACAGTCTTCTGTATTCGTATTTGGAATCTTATGCCAAATCCGAGCTGCCATTTTTCAGCTTCATCAGCACACTATACAAGGATAGTAGAAAGATCTGTACAGACTATTTGATGGAATAGGCAAAGGAATTGAGGATATCTAGCTAGTAGGTGGGAGAGGGCAGAGGGATGTGTTAAGATATCTCCGCAGTCAAATATCTGGAGGGCTATGGTAATATCTAAATAAGCTAATTTTTATAGCATCATTTAGAAGAACTGTAACTCTGGTGGTTTCTGAATATGCCCATAAATGCTTCTCTATATTCTTCCCTCTAAAACGTGGAGTCTAATCTCCGTCACCTGGAATGTGGGCTGGACATAGAGACTCACTTCCAATAGAATGTGGCAGAAGAGACAATGTGTGATTTCCAAGACTAGGTCATAAACATGCTGCGGGTTCTGCCTAGCGTGTGCACGCTCTCTCTCTCTCTCTCTTTCTCTCTCGATCACTCACTATGGGGGAAGCCAGCTGCCATGCCCTGAGGACATGCAAGCAGCCCTACAGAGAGGTCTACCTGACAACAGCCAGCAACAGAGTCCTTCTGCCGATAGCCATGGGACCGAACCATCTTGCAAGCCGACCGTCCAGCCCAGAGGACTGCAGCCCTGCGTGCTGGCTTGACTTCAGTGTCATGAAATACTCTGAGCCAGAAACACCCAGTTAAGCCACTCCCAAATTCATGACCCTCAAAAACTCTGTAAGAAAATGTCTGCTGTCTTTAAGCTGCTATACTGGGGAGTCATTTGTTATGCAGCAATAGATAACCAATAGAACGAGCAAAAGATCGATCTGGCAAGATCAACTTAACACTTGATCTTAACAGAAAAAAAATTCAAATTATCACCGTTGTCTAAGAGGGAATGAATGTGCCACCTGGAGCTGAAGCAGTGAGTTTCCTGTTGAACCAGACGAACGACCGCCTCTCAAGGATACTGTAAAGGTGATGGTTACAAATTCTTCCTTTCTTAACTTTATTCTTCATATTCCAGCCAGCTGCTGTTGATTTCCTGACCTTTACTCCCCTCTCTGGCTAAGTAAGTAAGATCACCTTCATACTGTGTCCTGGTGACTCGGGATGATTTTCCTCTGGGTGTTATTTGGGTCTCAACTGGCTTGTCCCCACCAGAAAGGAACCTTCGCTGTGTTTTTACAAGGCCATCTCTCATGATTTAGAGACCCACCAAATGGAAATTGGATTTAAGACATCATCAGTCCTGGATTGCACCAAAAGCACAGTAATCTCTTCAAAGCCCAGTGGCAGCAGCCAACATTCCCCCTGCTGCTACTGATAATTTGTACCATATTGACTAGGTCACTTAGCATTTGCAAATAGAATTCCATAGCGGCTGGGACGTCAAATACAGGGACTAGCTCTTCATCAGCCTGGAGCCTGGAGCCCACCCTCTTCGCCCACCCTCTAGCCACCAGAATGTCGGGCAGCCCAGGCTGTCCTTACCACCCACATACCCAGCTCCCTGCCCAGTTCCCACTAGGGGTAGAGACCTCAGTCGCATCATGCATGCAGCTTGGTGGGGAGGCGGAGAAGGAGGAGAGTACAGAACCGATGGGGACCGGGGAGTCCCAGAGAACAAACATAAGGCAGGTGAAACATGCTCAGGTCCTGAAGGATCCAATTAAGCCCAATTCACTGGGACCCAGAGTTTTCCTACCAAATTCCTGAGGAAACCAAATCGAATAATGCGTGGCTTATTCAGAAACACACATCCCGGTGTTGTTGGCCGAGGCAGGGGCAGTGTGGTGGGGGGCTTGGGCTAGGGGTGCAGGTGCACCAAAATGAAAACAACAGACTAAAACAACAAGCTCCCTGGCCTGTAAAGAACAGCTCCGTGTTTTGCTGGAGTCCGCAGTCAGAGTGTGCGTGTATATATAGGTGGGTTCTTGTGTGCGCGTGCAGCTGGGCCTGGGGGCAGGAAGGAGGGGGCCTTCCTCGGGAGGGAGCAAGAACATGTCTACATATTTTTAAAATGGCAATTGCAGAGAAAACCATCAGAGGTGCTCTAACACACAGTTGGCACTGCCTTTTGCCAGCTCCTACAATAACTTCTGAATCTCCTCCCTCATTTCATAAACATTTTATATACATTTTTAAGTGGGAATATTTTTGCTCATTTGGGAAGAGAGTGCCTTTATGCAGTTGAGTCGGCCCAATTTGTGCCTTACACGTTTTTTTCAGGGATGGGAAGCTGGGTGCCGAACTGTGCGGTGGGGGGCCGGGTGGGTTGAGACGCGGAGTTTGGGGACTGGCAGGAGGAAGATGGTTCTACGAAAAAGGAAATTTTGTCATTGTCCTACTTTGGGTCTGTTCCACACCTTTCCATGGAAAACCTGTTTAGCCTGCTTCAGAAAAAAAAAAAAAAATTAAAAAAAATAGCAGCAATTGGAAGTTATGAGTAAGGGTTGTGTTGCCTTTCTGTTCGCCCTCCACTCCTGCAGACCTGAACAATTCAATCTCTCTTTCCCCGGCGTACCTGTGGCATGGGGGGCCTGCTCAGCTTGAATAAACGGCTGTTTATGGATGATAGCATCTGGTATGCCCCTGATGAGGTCACCTTGTTATGTTAAATATTTCTACCTCCTGGTGGAGAAACCGAAGCTGACTGCTCTCAGGACCACCTCTGCCCAGAACAGCAGCACAGGCGGGAGCTACACCTTTGAAAGTCCGGGTAAGCCCTCTGTGAACGTGAAGCAGTCCTTTCAGGCTCCAGGACCAAAGCAAAGGCTTGCAGCTCTAGCCTAATAATGCCAATATTCATCTTCCCGAGGAGAACCTATCCGTACAGGGCTCTGAACAGCTTGTCTGGTGTCATTCTCCCGACACCCCTGGTGATGTTGCTATTGTTGCTTGGCTCAGTGCTCCACAGATGAACAAAAACTGAGGCGTGAACTTGCCCAAGGCCTCGCCTGAGGTAAGCAGAAGACGCGTAACTGGAATCAGGTCTTTCTGGTGTCCAGGTTTACAATTCTTACTTTAGATTCTGAGGAAAGCAACCTGGAGAAAGAGAAGAGTCAGAAACACTGTATGGTCTGATTATTCAATCTCACAGTGCCTCAGTTTCCTTGGCCATAAAAAGTGAGAGGTGACCCCCCCCCTTCATACGATGTCATGGGTCAGCTGAGGTCTTAAGAGATTGGACATTTACTGAGGACCTCATGGCCAGTTTGCTGACTGAAAAATGAACGGATGAATATGTGGATAAATATTTCTGAGCTTCATGTCTCAAATGAATGCCACCATTACTCAGAAGAAGAACCTAATGAGGCCTCCTGTTAGTCCTGGGTTCCTAAACAGAAATGGCAGACTTGGGGCTGTAAGTCCACAGAGTCTCCTGTAGGAAGCAGAGAACTGAAGCCCTCTCCTCCCCACAACTGTTGACCAACCTAACCCCCCAAAAGACATGTTTTTCCAATGTTCTTTTAGTAGCTATCCTAGGATGTGGAGGAACATGTGAAAAAAACCAAACGGATTTGTTTTTTAATAAGGTCGGAAAGGCATACCAAATATTTCAGAGCTCCAAGGTGTCTACTTCCCGCCAGCTGTCCATGGTTTTCAGCTGGGGCTCAGAAATGGAGTTCAGGACACCCAGACAAGTAATTCTAAGCAGCAGTGCCAGGAAAATATTAGAGTTAAAAAAATAAAGCAGAGATTCATTTACATTTTAAATATATACATGTCCTCCTATAATGTCCCTCACATCAAAGAACCCTGGACAAGTCTGCCTTCACCTGACTGGAATTAGCAATTTCAGAGCTAAATCTATTCATGTCTTGCTCAACCCAACCTTACAAGCTTCACCCCCAACCTCTTTTTGCCTCCTAATGCTCATCTTCTAGAGTTCAGTCCCCTGTGGGATGAATTGGTTCTATTCCGAAGATGGTGGGGGCGTTCTGCTGTGATGACGCTGTTGTGGTAAGCAAAGTCTCCAGAACTACTGGGTCTGAAATCCTCTCCATCCCTGGCCTTTAGAGCCAGTTCCCCAGATGGGGCAGCAATGGCCTGCTGCCTCCCGCCTTGAGAATCAGCCCAGGGGTCACAGAAGGAGACCCCAGAGAGCTGTAGTGTTAACCAACCAACCATAAACATTACCTCCTCTGTTGGTCTTCAAAGGCTTGGAGAAAGCAAACAAACCACGTAAATCTTTATCAGGGCTCCTTACAACTGCCCCGGGAGGTGCCTCCAAGAAGAGCTGGGTGGTGACTCTGTACAGAGGATAAAAATTATTTCAGTCAGCAGGGCCAGAGCCAGAAATAGATTTTTTTTTTCCTTTTCTCCTCTTCTCTTTTCTTTTGCTCCTTGACTCCTCCTATAGGAATGACTTCTTTTTGTTATTTTCCAGCCAGGAGCTCCATAGTGAGAATCCTTGATCCTCTGCTGGTTTCCTGGTTTACATTCTAGAGAATCACCCGATAATTCATAAGAAAGAGGAGACTTTAGAACAAGAGCTACCGTGTTTGGAAACCAAGGAAGGTGGTGGGGCCATGTCCATTTTAGAAGTTGACCAGGTAAGTAATGGGGTCACAAAGTAGGAAGTATGAAGTGGCCACCCTCTGCTGAAAATCTTTCAATAACACACCTTTCCATCTAGGAAAAACTCCCCAAACCCATTCCAAATTCCCAAGCAGATATCAAGGTGGTATGGCCCATGCTCATGAGCACAGGATCCAAATCCTACTTCTGACACTCTCTGGGAACCTGGGCAAGTCATCTTGTTGTGATGGTAGCAGTAGTCATATTTATGGGGCCACCAAGTAACCCCAACTTAGCATGTGGCTTAGTGTGTTACATGTTTTTAAGCATGTAATCCCCAGCACAAGTCTCTAAGGTTTGACAAATCCCATTTTACAGATGAGGAAATTGAGTCTTAGAGAAGTGAAGTTAATTCATCCAAGGTCACACAAAAACAGGGATTATAGCACTTACTTCATAAATCAGTGAGGAATGAATGAGATAATGTCTGCAACGTGCTTAGCGTGATTCCTGGCACCTTGTAAGCTCTCATTCAGAGAGTGCTCCACCTCTGGAAACCTTCCCTGAAGCCCTGACCTTCCTCCTCCCCCACCCTCCCATACCTCTCTACCAGGTCTCTGCTCCTGGACCCTTGGTGGTCTCCCCGCCCCAAGAGCAACTCAGGGGCAAAAGCATGTCTCGTGTCTGCAGTGCTGGTCATTGCCTGGTACCCAGTAGGGCAGAGCATGTGAGAGTCAAAACAACGAAAGATTCAAGAAATCGGTGAAATACTATAAACAAATACCTAGTTAGTAGACAACTTATGTAAAAAAAAAAAGTAAGAACAAATAATAATAAAATGACTTGTTATAAAGATGGTTGAAGATCCAAAATTTCCTGGAGGAGCCTGTGTGCTAGTGGAAAAATGTACAAAAGGGAATGAAGAACGAAGTCATCCTCCTTTTTTTAAATACCAGCTTTCACCACAGTTTACGGGCTTCATAGACTTCCCCAGAATGCCCATGAATCATAGGAAGAGAACTCAAGAGTCCTGAGTCCCAGCCATTCTGACTAACTTCAGCAAACATCCTCCGGCTCCACGGAAGGCAGGCTGGTGTGGAAACCACACCCATGTCCACCTGCGCACACACATCCACACGCATGCGCACACGCATGCAGAAAGACAAACACCACACCAACAAGTCAGTCTCTTGGCATTGACCGAGCACCTACTCCATGCAATGCCACTTACAAAAGTCAGAAGAAATAAAGATCCTAAAGACCCAGGACGCTGAGCGTAGACCCAGTCTAGTTGTTGAATGTTGTTTTCCTCTACAGGGAAATGAGCAAGTTTCTGGTGGTAATAATAATACTTGCTACCATTTTCTGGGTCGGTGCCAGAAAACCAGAATCCCCAGGGACATGTGTATAGTCTGGAGAAGTATATTCATTCACTCAACAAATGTTTCTTGAGCCCCTACTACGTGCCAGGCATTATTCTAGATGAAGAGAATATAATGGTGAAAAAGACAAAGGCCCTGGGCTCGTGGAGCTTCCCTTTTAGTACTAGAAATTAAGAAATTAAAAATATATTTGGAAAGGACAACAAAATATAAAAGAAACTTGCAGAAAGTTAAGTGTGACTCAATGCTTCTCAGTTCATGAGAATTAAACAGAAGATAGTCATTCCGTGTAGGGAAAGGGCGAGGGGCCTTGGCAATATCTCCCAGGGGGTGGGGGGTGGGCAGGCTTATGTGTTTCTCAAAAGACAGAAATTGAAAGAGGCCTCCAGAAAGGTAGGACACCTATCTGACACCCCAATGTATATCCCAGGGATGTCTCCACTAGTAAAATCCCAACTTGTCACATCCTAAACCTCATGAGCAGGATGTGGTGGGGAAGGGTCCACTGGCCTGGAAGCCAGAGGGTAATCTCAGGACAGTCCCTCACCTCTCAGGGTGATTATGTGATGAGGAGCCTGAGCGCAAAACTCCATGAATATCAGAATTTATTATTGTTGCTGTTGTGATTGGCGTGGCCTTCAAACTCGCCCCTTGCTCGTTCTGTCTCTGCTCCAGTCCATCCTCTGCTTTGAGGTTTTGAATAAATAATGGCAGGTAACACCATTAACTATAAGACAGCATTGGATCCTATGCACACATGATCTCATTTCATCCTTGCAGCACCCAGAGAGGTACCTCTGCCTGGTGACTGGCACAAGGTCCCACACCTGGGAGATGGCTGAACTGGGCTTTGACCCCAAGAATCCAAGCACTTAACCACTGGCCCATACTGGCCTCCTGCGCTCCTGAAAGCCCAGCCTTGCTCATGCTCCCCTCCAACTCTAGCACCTCCCCCAGCCCAGGTGATGGCCATCTGTACCAAGTTTGAGTGCTCTCTCTGGTTGACCAGATCTCCCTATGAGCACTGCCACACTATTATCCTTCCCATGTCTGTGCTTTGCCTGTGTGCTTTTCCTACCCTGAGTGTCTTTGCCCTCTCTCTACTGAAATTTCCAAGGCTTACCTCACTTCCTTTCTCTTCCACAGACCTTCTGTGGCCTCTCTCTCCCTTGTGGTGCTCCATCTTCAATCTGCTTCACCTTCATGGTCAGAATCAGCCAATGTAGCACCTACACATTCTCAGTCCCACAAGCATTTACTGAGCCCGTTCTATGTGCCAGGCACAATATGCAGGCCGGTGAGGGACACTGAAGTGAAAAGATCCTCAAGGGTCTACAGTCCGTCAGGGAATGACCAGGCAGCATGCAAACAGCCAGGCAACACCATGGCATGTCCACTGGGGAGACCCACGTGGTTCCACGTCGCCTTGCTCAGCACCATCAGCTAAGTGCATCTTACATAAAGTGAGGCAGTACAAGGTGGGGATTAAGAGTGCAGATCTGGGAACCAGAATGTTGGGGTTCAGGCCACCAGCTGTGTGACTTTAGGTAAGTTACTGAACTTCTCTGTCCCTTAGTTTCCTCATCTGTGAAAATGAGGATTAAAAGTACTTCCTGGGGGTACTGATAATAGGGAAGCTATGTATGTGTGGGGGCAAGGGAGGTGTGGGGCATCTCTGTACCTTCCTCTTAATTTTGCTGTGAACCTACAACGGCTCTTTAAAAAAAAAAAAAAAAAAAAAAGGGCAGGAAGGGATTAAGAGGTCCAAACTTCCAGTTGTAAAACGTGTAAGTCACAGGGATGAAAAGTATAGCATAGGAAATAGAGTCAATGGTACTGTAATCATGTTGTGTGGTGACTACACTTGTCATGGCGGACATGTACAGAATTGTCGAACCCCTGTGTGTTACACCTGAAACTAATATGATATGTAACTATACCTTGGTTGAAAATTTTCTTAATTGTGTTAAGTCAGAAAGAAAGAAGGAAAGGGGAAAAAAGAAAGAGAGAGAGGGAGAGAAGAAAGAGAGAAAGAAAACGAGAGAGGGAAGGGAAGGGTAGGAAAAGGAACGGAAAGGAAGGGAAGGAAGGAAGAGGGAAAGAGGAAGAAGGAAAAAAGGAAAGGAATAAAGAGAGAGAAAGGAAGGAAGGAGAAAGAGAGAGAGAGAATGACAGAATGAGAGAGAGAAAGAGAGAAAGAGAAGGAAGGAAGGAGGGAGGGAGGGAGGCAGGTGGGAGGGAAGAAAGGAGCGCTGGTTGTGAGGACTGAATGAATACATATACATGAAACTCCCACTTAGCTCTGTGCTCAGTACATAATAAGTGCTCAGTAAATGTCTTCCTTTTTTTTTTGACTTTTTTTTTTAATTTCTTTTCAGCGTAACAGAGTTCATAGTTTTACACCACACCCAGTGCTCCATGCAATGCGTGTCCTCCACAATACCCACCACCAGGCTCCCCCAACCTCCCACCCCCCCGCCCCTTCAAAACTCTCAGGTTGTTTTTCAGAGTCCATAGTCTCTCATGGTTCATCTCCCCCCCAATTTCCCTCAACTCCCTTCTCCTCTCCATCTCCCCATGTCCTCCGTGTTATTTGTTATGCTCCACAAATAAGTGAAACCATATGATAATTGACTCTCTCTGCTTGACTTATTTCACTCAGCATAATCT